>CM023146.1:40285337-40820337 GCA_013133815.1 Cromileptes altivelis
CACTCTGAAGATTGGAAGATTTAAACATGAACAACCCTTCACAGGACAACAGCAACATCACCACCGCCTACGGTTATAATGGAGAACCTGGATTAAGCATTAAAGTGGTGACATACATAATCATTGGTATCGGCCTTCCTTTGACCCTGGTGGCCATCTGTGCTCTTTATTCTCTGGTATGTGTCATGTGTCTCTCTGTAGAGGATCTCTAGATGGGCTGGGGGTCAAGTGTCAGAGCGCTGGGATGTAGCATACTGTCATGGTCAAATGGTACAATGAGTCTGAAAACAACCAAGAAATGAGTAAGCATTTTTGCACCCTTACTTCCCATGTCTTAAAGTGAGTGTGGGGTCACACCTGAACTGACTCTTCAATCCTGTGTAGGCGTCACCTCCTGACAGACTCATTAACACTTCCCGTTAGTGTAGTAGAGAACAGAAGCACTACTTAAAACACCACACTTAGAGTTAAACCTAAAAGGTCTGCCAGATGCCAACACCCTCCAGATTCCACCCACCGATCTGACTTCTCCTTCTATTCCAAAGATGTATGGCGAGGCCAAGCAGCTGAAGTGCTGCACGCTTTACGATGAATTTAGACATTTAGAAATTTTTTAAAAAAATAATTAGGGTCAGCTGCAACCTGCACCTTCCTATTTCGCCCTACCTCAATAAAAGTCTGTCCAGCAGGTTCCCCCGACACCTGTCGCTCATCAGGTAATTAAGTCATGTGCCTCAGGGTGTGGGTTTGTCTTTCAGGGTCAAGACAGTTTAAGTCCACTGTTTTAAAAATCACCTCAGACGGGACTAAAAATAAAACAATCACAGCAACCCTGGTAAAATCATAAAACACACAAGGTAAAATAAAAGCACAGCACACTAATAAAAACATGCAAATAGAAAACAAACACATTGCTCGGACATGAATTTGTGTCCCTGTCACAGACGGCTTTACGAAACATCACATCATTAGCTATAAAAATGTTTTGTTAAAAATGACATGATTCTCTCATAAACTGGACTGCATTCTTATTAACAGAAACTGGGCACGATCAAACGTGGTGTGAGGAACTTACCAAGGCGTCGCCCTCTAACTATAGTTCCCTGCATTGTCCCACGTCCACTGGAAGATGTGGAGGGGGTTTCTCTCTTATATAGTGACTTTTTAAAGTGTAAACCCATTTCCTTTTGTAACTATCCATCTTTTGAATATGACAGTAAATTTACCTGTTACTGTTTCTATCACCCTCCTAACCCTAGACAGGGTTTATCAGAGGAACTGGGTGAACTGATATCTACAGACACAGTTGACAGCACAGTTATCGCAGCTGATTGTAATACACATACTGACAATAACAGCAACTGCGACTAAATTTTGCATTGGCTGATTATTTTAGTCTTTATCAACATGTCTCTGTTCCACTCAGGTGAAGAAGCGTCACATGAATGAAAACATTGCCGACATGTTTATTCAGGGGTATTCCCAGTGTACATTAACTTCCCTGTCTTCCTGTGATCACGTGCTAAATGCTTTCTCTGTCACGATTTCTCAAATTTTGGACCAAGTTTCACCAGTAGAAACTAAATGGATATGTAGCCCTAGAGGAACTCTGACAATGTGAGGATGCAAAACAAAGTCTGAGTGCAAAAGCTCTCATCAGGCTAATCATGAAATTTACAAAAATGCAATCTAGTCTTATAACAATGAAAGAAAAAGGTTGAGACATTGAAGTAGGCCTTCCCTTCTGTTTCACACTAAGGATGAACTGATGAATCCAAAGAGATTACTTCCCTCAGAATTTACCTCCTCAACATATATAATGAATTTGCATCTATCTTTCTGGACAAACTTGCTCAGATTAGTACCCTAACCTCTGACAACAATTAATCTACAGTATCTTCACCTCCTCAACAATGTATAACAAAAAATGTAATGCGCAATTTCCAGTCCATAAATCCTCCACCTGCTCTTTTGCATCTCCATTAAACTGTTCACTTCAGTTTATCATAGTTTTTTGGATGACGTGGTAAACGTCACTCATTTATATTTAAAATGCAATACAAAAACAGTTTCATATCTTATCTATCTTATCTTAAACACTAGAGTTCACTAAAACGATTTCAGTGATAATGTACGAGCAATTTCGGGCAAAAGAGGACATTTGGTCAGGCTACACAAATGTGTATTTTCATCTAATTGTACTGTGCAACAGTTAGAATAAAGTTTTTGTATTTGTATGATTGCATTTGTGTTTAGCATATATTTGTTTAAGTATAGCAAGTATAATGTATATTATGTAGAATCGGACCATTAAGAATGAATCTGTAAGGAATCGGAATCGTTAAAATCCTAACGAGTCCCAACCCTAATCTTTGCACAAGACAGCTTTAAGATGTACACTCCACAGGGCTGAGCTTTATGGAGTAGTGGTAGGAGGTGAAGTTCAGAAACAAATTACAACTGTTGGTTAACTTTTGTTTTCCTGCAGGTGCGAAAGGATCACGTTGCTCCAATCTACATCATCAACCTTCTCTTTTCTGACCTCGTTCAGCTCTGCTGCATAATCGTTGAGGTTGAACGACCCAAGAACTTTACGATATACATTGTCTTCTTTCACACATACATCTATTGTCTGTTTGCCAGTATTGGCTTCATGGTGTGCATCGCCCTGGAAAGGTAACTATCTGTCTGTCCAGTATGTGTAGAGTGACTTCTGTGTCTCACAATTGTATTCTGAAGGTGTGCCTGTCTTGTATTTCAGGTATTTGGTCGTCGCCTGCCCACTGTGGTACCACTTCAAAAGAACAAGTCAAGATCTCTGTGCTGGTCTGTGTCGTGGTCTGGGTCTACCCTGTTATTTGTCTCCTCATCCTCTTGTTCTGGCATTATAAGGTTGCAGAAATCGTCTCCATCTTCTTTTTACTCCTTCCCCTCCCACTGCTAACATTCTTCCTGGGTGGGACCCTCAGAGCTCTGTCTGCCTCCGTCTCGGTCCCATCTGACGAAAAACGACGAATTGTAGGAATGTTGGTCCTGGTGCTGCTGATTTACACGCTGCTGTTCCTGCCCACTGTCATTTTGTATTTGGCAAAGGGACTCTCAATTTACGATACTCTCAACAGCCTGTTTCCTGTCTTTCTTAGGTTGAGCCCTCTTGCAGACTTGGTTCTGTATATTTTCATGAAGAAAGGAACCATAGACAGGCTCTTGGCCTCTGTGTGTTGTTGCAGAATGGATAGTAATGAAACCAGCAGTTCAGCAGTATAAATGATGTCCACCAGGCCAGTCGTCAGAATGTTGGCATTGTACATTTCTGCAAATCACAGATACGTTTCATACGTATCAAATCAACATTTCCAAAGTGACACAGTATATGAGCTGACTTTGTCATCAGTAGCTGGAGAGGATGGCGTGGCACCTAGGAGAGACACCTGCCAAGCAGCAGACCACTGTTTAAGATCAACGCCAGCTGGTTTTTACCAACTGTCTCTGTGTTTCCAGACGTGGTGTTTTTAACAACCCATTGTGAGCATTTCAGGTAAAACATGATGTTTTCCTAACCATGACCAATTGATTGTTTGCCTAAACGACGACGTAAAGTTTCAATATGGGCTACATAATAATGTTCAAACGTAACGTATCCATGGTTTTGAGAGACTTACAATGCCAACGTTTATGTTGGTGATTGGGTTGTGTCCACAGTCAACGTCATGTAGAAGAGTGACATGTTTCCTCTGACTTGCACCACTGGAATCGAGCATCGCAAAGACTGAACTGTAGCGTCAATACTTCTAAGCCTGGCTAACAAGCAGCACAACAAAGCAACCTATCCCTCCATTCATGGACTGGTAACGTAACAAATAGGCACAACATTGGGACAGTTGTACAGGCTAAGCAGGACCATTCATTAATGTCTGTCAATGTACATGTGCTGATTTGATGTTATTGTTGTGATCTGACAAAGCTAAGTTGTTATTAGTGAGCTAATGCGTCACACAGAGTCTTGTATGCAAGTACATCTCTTTTTACTAACAGAGCACCTTTATGCGAAACACATCACACTCAATGGCTTTCAACATAACTACACTCAGAGTGGGACCTCAAAGTTCCTGCTCCACATGTTTCCTTTGTTCCTTTGTCCTGACTGTCCACATGTGGTCAGGTAGAACCTCCCAGCTTTGAGTGGCCATCTTTGATTTGGCCAACTTCTTTGTTATCTGTTCTGTCAGCCAATTAACCTTGTTTTAGATGTACAGGAAGTTTTGAACATGAGCAGAGATCTTTCTGGAACATGTTTGAGCATTTAAAGTCCACGGGTTTAGAAATTAATTATAATGAATTGCTGTGTCATCAATGTTAGAAGGTGCCACATGCAAATTTAAAGAGGTTAGAAGGAATATGAGAATGAATGAAAATATATATATATATATATATATATATATATATATATATATTAGATTTCATTTATATTTAAATTATGTTTACATCTGCATTTTGCTATGTTTGAATAAATGTTTTTTGAATCGTACTTGTCTATTTCTTATTGCATTGTGTCTTAAACTCCAAAAACCTGCTATCGCTACTACTGATATGGACATTTTGTTTGCAGTTAATTTTATTTATTAATCAGACTTCCAAATTGATCATTTAGTGTATTTTAAGGAACTATTAACTATTACAATCAATTGTTAATCAATTTCCTGCTCTGTAAATGGGGTCCCACAAGGGGAGCTAACATAAGTTAGATCATATTATTTAATGAAATTAATAACTGACACTTATTTCTGATATCCATTTTAATACTTTGAACCATGGAGGGCGGAGGCTTTGCTGTTAAGTAGTAAAGTGGAGGAGGTGCTGCCTGCTTCAGATAAAAGTGAGCAAAAAATGAAAAAAAAAAAAGGAGCAAGCAGAGTTGTGCAATTTATCTCTCGTTGTCACTGCTGCAGATAACTTCCAGTCACTGGTCTATGTTACACTTTATAGCCGTGGCACAGCAGCACTTAACCAGTAAGTTCAAAGTATTCAATTGTTTAGCATTCATAAATCAGGAACTACCTTTAACATGTTTATTTGTCTTTATTATTCCTTTGGGTTTTATCCCTACATAAAAAATGCTTTTCATTTAACCCGTGGGTGCACATGCTCTATGAACATGTCTTATAATAATCAAACTGTCTTCCGCATGTCATTGAGAGGCATATATGATGTTTTAAACAGTAATCAGTGTTTTTTGCCAAGCATCCCTCAGTGGTTCAGTTTTATTATCATATGTATTGTCGTGCACTGGCAGCATGAGTAGATGAGCAGGTGCTGACACACCTGCTGCCCTTTGCTTTGTTAAACAGGTCATACTGTGAAGAATGGACTTCTTCAGCAGCCACTACAGCTACGACCTCAATGACACCTTACTGCATGACTATGCAAATTACACCATGTTTGAAGAGTTTGACTTTCAAAAGATAAAAACTGTTTCAGCAACAGTCTCATATGTGATCGCATGGATCGTGATCTGGATCGGTTTTCCATTGACATTACTGGCCATCTACGCTCTGCATTCACTGGTAAGTAAACAACTATCAAGCTTTCCTGTGGAAATTTAGAAATCTGTATCATCACAACGATCTAGTAAGTGTTGCGGTCCAAAACAGAGTGCAGCCAGGATGTTGTGTCCATAGCAACAGCATTTTGGTGACATCAACATACATACATACAACAAGCGTAAACTCATTGTGCTTAAAAAGGCAAAGCAGATAAAGTCATACAGTCAAGAACATACCCTTTAAAAAGCAATACATATATAAAACATATAAGATAAAAATAAACAAGAACATTTAGTGCTAAATTCCATTTTTTTCCACACTGTTCACATTCATGTTTGAAGTGACCCATATCGGACATCAGTGTGAGCCATAGGCTGTTTATAAAGATGGATGACACGTCTCCACTTACTCCCACTGTACAAAAATGAAGCTAAAATATCCCAGATCCGGCCACTGCCATCCTGTGCTGGTGACATCACTGGGAGCCAGAGTCTGAGCAGCACCACTGATCACAAGAACACCAACTGACACACATAGCTGTCAATCATGATGTCAAACACCTGTTTTAAAGCATCAAATAATCAATTATAACCAAACTTATCAGAAAAACGAACATTTGAACATTTAAATAATTTAAAGTTATTTAGACGTATAGTTTGATCTTTTAGTTTGGCCCCTTTCCCATCCTAACCAATACTGCACCCAGCCACCAGGGGACGATCCAAATGTTTTGGTTTCATTTTTGGCAAGCTGTCAAGTCGACCATTTTTACATACAGTCTATGGTGTGAATGAATCTCTGCTCTCAGACACCTCACATGCAGCCAATAACATCACACACATGCACACTAGAACCACAACAAAAAAACTGCACATTTACGAGGCAGGCATCTATGCAAAAAATCAATGTCGCAACAGCACAAGCCTCATTTCCCAAATGATTTGCTGCAGAGATCAGATGATAATTTGTTATAGGTCGAGGCTAAGAGTAGGGATGGGTATTGTTAGGATTTTTATGAATCCGATTCTGATTCCGGTTCTGCTTATCGATTCCGGTTCCTAACAATTCCTTATTTCGATTCCAAAATGTGAAAAATAAAATGTCAAATGTTTATTTAACAAAAGTAACTTTATTCCTTTACCTTTTAAGAAAATGTTTAACAAAAATAAAATCCTGTCTGAGCAGCATTAGTGCTAAAATACTATTCACTGTAAAACAGCAAATAAACATCAAGAAATAAAGTAACTGTTTTGATGTTAGATCAGTAATACAGTGTGGCAAAAATACACAATTGTAAGTTGAAGCTGAAAATATTTTAAATGAATAGAGCCTAATGCCTATTTTGTGTTTATTCTATTTATAGATTCGTTTTGATTTCATTCTGAACAAGGTCATTCATTTTATAGTTGATATATGTCATTGATGTTTGCAGAGAAACACACATGCAGGATACGAAATAGAGTATTTTTGCCACAGGATTTAGGATGGAAATAGGCAACATTACATAATCTAACTTACCTGAATGACGGAGACTCGACGACTGAGAAGGGATGTACGTTAGTCCTTTAACCACAAACTTTGTTACCGCTCGGTGACACTCCTTAGTTTTATCTTTTGTCAGCCTCTTTTTCGCCAACATGAACGGTGCTGGTGACGTACCAGCGTTGCTTGTTAGCAATATTAGCACTGGCTGTGTCTGGTGTTGATGACCGCAATACAGCGTTTCCCACAGTCCATCTTGCATAGTTAGCCCAGTTAGCCATAGCTTCTTCTTTTGCAGTTTCTCCGGTGTTTTTTGTTTTTGTTTTGTTTTTTCAGTTTCTCTGGTATGTTGAAGTTCAGCGTGAATGCGTGACATAGTCACATAACAGACAGGTCCTGGCAGATACGTATCTGAATAAGCAGCCACTATAAGAAAGGTTACTGGTGCGTCTAGGAACTGATAAGCAGAACCGAAAGTAAATAATTTTTATGGGTACCCGGTACCCACAGTTTTTGATTCGGTTCCTACTTGGAACCGAATTTCGCTACCCAACCCTAGGTAAGAGGTACAAAGGAACACAAGAAGCCATAGCGGTAGCTTTATAAGCAGCTATTGTTGTAGTTCTGTGGGGAGAGAGGTGTGGGTGTGGGAGGAGTCAGGAGTCGTGAATTTCATTAAAGAGCCTCCAAACCTGAGGATGTCCAGGGCTAATCTCCAATATCACTGTCAGTGCTCTACGACAACTCTGTCACAGCACGTAGATGAGCTGTCCCCACCAGAAAGTGTCTAACAATTGGGAAGTTTTGGTTGGCGACTGGGACAGCGTACCACAGCAGCAGAGGGGCTACAGCAGCATTTGGGACACATTTGCATTTAATGTAATCGTAGCCTTCATCAGTTGTTTTGTTGGTTTTATGTGGTGATCTGCTGTTAGTTTGTGTTGTCAGGATGTTTTATATAGTCCCTGCAACCTTTTTCATTTCTCACTCCAACTGCAGGTGCGAGAGGACCATGTGGCTCCAGTCTATGTTATCAACCTCCTGATCTCTGACCTTATCCAGATGTGCTGCTTAGTGATCTGGGTGGCAAAGTCCGGGACATCTGCAGTCTTCTATGTCTTAAAATTTATCTACTACATTGGTGTAATGGCCAGTGTTGGCTTCATGGTGTGTATTGCCCTGGAAAGGTGGGTGGTGTGTGCATGAGCAATGGTAAAAGAAACACTGTGAAAGCCAGAAATGTGACAAATATTCTGACTGACCAGCGCTTCATCTCTCCTGTATTCCAGGTACCTGGTCATTGCCTGCCCGCTGTGGTACCGCTTCAGACGAAGCATCAAGTACTCTTTGTTTGTCTCCATTTTCGTCTGGGCCTTATCTTTAATCGAGTTCCTTATCACATGGCTAACATCTGAATTGCACCCACTCGTTTTCCGCACTGTCTTCCTCCTCCTCCCGTTTCCTCTGCTCATCTTCTTCCTAGCTGGAACCCTCAAAGCTCTGTCGGCAGCCATTTCTGTTCCTCTGAAAGAAAAACGGCGAATTGTGGGGACTTTAGTTCTGGTGCTCCTAAACTACACCGTGCTGTTCTGCCCCTGGGTCATTCGGCTCCTGGAACTGTTATACAGACCTTCACATTATGATGTCCATGTTTCAGGTTTATACCTGCCATTCCTTCAGTTCAGTCCTCTTGCAGACCTGGTCCTGTATATCTTCATGAGGAAAGGAGCTGTAGACAAGCTGTTGGCTCGCCTGTGCTGTATGAGGATGACAGGAGAGGAAGAGCAGGGTCAGGTCACCTCCACGGATAAAAAAGACACAGGAGAAACGTGCTCGGTGTAGACAGAGCAGGGGAGTGAAAGGCTGAGTGAAGTGACCAACTTTCTGCCCCATTACCTCACTGTCCTAAAAACTTGGAAAATGTTGGACAACATGCTCTTGCATCTCCTTTCAACATTAATCTGTGTGCATCTGCAAGTCAACCAAAGTCCAATTACTGTTATAAGAACATCCATCATCCCCCACGTTAGCAAAACTCCACCTTCTTTTTCTGTTCCAAGTATGTTTAAAAAATGTAACCTTTGCTTCACACCTGATACCTAAGTCATTTGTTGCCATGCATGAGTGCTCCTGCTTTCTCTCTGTTCTGCTCCATGTGCCTATTTCCTGAGACTGGACTGCGAAAATCAGTCAAAATGTCCTTTTCTGTCATTTCTGCAGTGGCATTTTTATCCATCCTTTTAAAGATGAATTTCCTTGTGTTGACGCTAGGGGCATAATCTGTATACTATGTGGCAAAAAAGTTATAAAACAAATCTGTGTTGAAATGAGGCATTAAAGGGCCAGTGTGTAAAACGGGTTAAACAGTGACATCAGTGGCCAAATTCTAGATTGCAGGGCTCACTCACTCACCCCTCCTGTCGGGTAAATGACGGTGGCCTCGGTGGGACAAAAAGCCTTGCGCACGACTTTTTCAGGAGTAGGTCTATCTAGTGACAAGGTGAATGTTTATTTAGAAATCTAAACCATGTTACGGTATTGTAATGAATCCCTCACGAGCAGGAGACCAGAGGAGCGTTCAGGAAAAAGGCCAGTTTATTTGAGCACTCCAGAAACTCCGGTAACACTCCAGGGGGTAAAAGACTCCGTCCCAAACTCTGACTCTTCTAGCGTAACACACACACTCCATACACACATACTCGTTTACCATACCGAGTGGCGACCCCCTCCCCTCTCTGCTCCACCAATCTCCAGCCCGCACACTGACTGACAGCGTAGCCTGTAAACAGAGCTCAGCTGTTTATTTAGCCTAGCAATATCTCCGGACTATAGTAGCTGCAATGGATGACTTTGAACGCGATATATATATATATATATATATATATATATATATATATATATATATAAATATAAATATAAATATATATATATATATATATATATATATATATATATATATATATATATATATATATATATATATATATATATATATATATACGATCATACACTTGTATAAACATATTAATGGGTAGAATATTCAGATTCAGATTGACAATAAACCATGCCAAATATTACACACTGGCCCTTTAACACCCACCTCATCAATTTTTAAAATGCCCCATGCAAGTGAAGGTGTTGGTACCCAGCTGATTGGGCCTTCAGATGCAAAGAGTTGGACCAAAAAATCCTTCACAACAGATTTTTTTTATTGGACTCACATTGAAAATGAGCTCCCAGACATGATCTGGAGGAAGGATTTTTCAGCTCACATGAGAACTTTCAATATTTTTTGAACTGGAGACTAGAACCCGGTCTTACTACCAAGTCATCAAAATTCAGAGCTTTTCCTGTGAAAACAGAAGTGTATTTTGAAAACAGACAATGCATGCAACAGGCTGAAGTTCACACGCCATCCCAGAACGTCAACAACCAACACACCCAGGGTACCTTGGACGTCATATGTGGACGTGGAAAGTCCATGACCAAACGTGGACATGTGACGAGGTCACAGTGAGGATGAGTTGGAGACAATGGCCCAATCCCAAACCAGCCCCTCCCCCCTAACCCTATCCACTACCCCTCCATTTGTGCGTTCACGCAGAGGTCCACCATATTAAGGGCCATCCCAAACCAATTACCACTGAGTGTAATTCAAGTCCATTCAAGTGTAAGTTCCGTCTACTTTTTCAAGTATTTTAGATCAAACACGCACAGTTATTTCCCTCACACTGACATCTCAAACTAAAACATAGAATATGTAGAGTTAAAAGATCACCAACAAAAAACATAAATTAAAAGGAGATAATCACATTGTCCCTAAGGTCGCTTGACTTGTAGCAAACCCACAAATACCTGTATGCATAAATAAACATCATCTACCTCATATCTCATGTGTTGAGATATTATGTGTTTACAGGGACAGTGGAGCAAACAAAACAGCTGATAGAGCTCAGAATGAAAAATGACAGCCTCTTCACAAAGAAGAGAAATGCCGCAAAACAGGCATGGGCGTAAGTATTTGATTAATGGTTGTCTGTCTCTATGTGTCAGCCCTGTGATAGTCTAGTGACCTGTCCAGGGGGAACCCTGCCTCTTGCCCAGTGTCAGCTGGGATAAGCTCCAGCCCCCCCGCGACCCTCAAGAGGATGAAGCGGTTAGAAGATGAATGGATGGAATTTCACACGGCACTTTGTAAATCCTGTTTGTGGAAAATATGAACAAGGTTATTCTTTTAATTATATAACATTGTAACTCCTATGTTTAATTTTGTCATATTTTGTTCTTGATTTAACCCATTTCAATTCCTATTTAAATGTTTTGTCCTTCACATTGCACTGTTTTGCTTCTACATTCTGTCCTCATGTCTGTTCTTTATTTAATAATAATAATAATAATAATAATAATAATAATAATAATAATAAATTTTATTTGTATTGCACTTTATATTAGAAAAAATCTCAAAGTGCTACAAGAAACCAAGAAAACAACACAAACCGAACAAAGAGACAAATATAAAAGGCTAGTAAAAGGCCTTTGTAAAAAGGTAGGTCTTAAGGTTGCGTTTAAAAGAATCCACAGTCTGTGGTGCTCTCAGATGGTCAGGGAGAGCATTCCACAGACTGGGAGCAGCTGAGCAAAAGGCTCGATCACACATGCTATGCAGCTTTGTTCTCGGGACCCTGAGGAGGTTGGCTGTGCTGGAGCGGAGGGTACGTGATGAAGTCTGGGGGAAGAGGAGTTCCTTTAAGTAGGCTGGGGCATCTCCGTGTACGCACTGGTGGGTGAGGAGGGAGATCTTATATTCGATCCTGCGTTCCACGGGGAGCCAGTGCAGTGATTTCAGGATGGGAGTGATATGGTCGTACTTGCGCACCTTCATCAGGATCCTAGCAGCGCTGTTTTGGATGTACTGGAGCTTGTGAATGCTCTTGCTTGGGATCCCAATAAGGAGCGCATTACAATAGTCCAGCCTGGAGGAGACAAAGGCGTGTACCAGTTTTTCAGCATCGGGCAGAGAGAGTGTGGGGCGGAGCTTGGCAATATTCCTGAGGTGGTAGAAGGAGTTCTTGCACAGGTGATTGATGTGGGTGTCGAAGGTCATGTGGGCGTCCATGCTCACACCCAGGTTGGTGACTGCTGCGGAGAGTGGAATGACCTGACCAGCAAAGGTGAGAGAGGTTATGGGGGATGATCGTACTTGATGTGGAGTACCAACCAGCATGGCTTCGGTTTTGGAGCTGTTGAGTTGTAGGAAGTTATGATTCATCCACGCCTTGGTCTCCTCCAGGCAGGTTGTCAGAGTGGCTGGTGAAGGGGGGGTGGGTTCCGTCCTGATATAGAACTGCGTGTCATCGGCATTGCAGTGGAATGACACGCCGTGCCTGCTGATGACAAGGCCGAGGGGGAGCATGTATAGAGTGAATAGGAGGGGGCCAAGGACAGATCCTTGGGGGACACCGCAGGTGACAGGCTGCGTTGAAAATTTTGCGCCCCCAAGGGAGACACACTCGGTTCGTCCAGCCAAATAGGACTGGAACCAGCTCAGGGTCAGGTCACAGAGACCAACGGTGGAGTGCAGACGATCCAGTAGGATGGCATGATCCACTGTGTCAAACGCTGCTGATAGGTCAAGGAGGAACAGGAGGGATGGACATCCAGCATCCGCCGCCATCAGCAGGTCGTTGGAGACCCTTACTAGGGCTGTCTCAGTGCTGTGAGCTGACCGGAACCCAGACTGGAACTTCTCGAAGATGTTGTTGTCTTTGAGGTGGTTTTGGAGCTGTGCGGCCACTACCTTTTCCAGCACCTTGGAGAGGAACGGGAGGTTGGAGATGGGCCTGTAGCTACTGAGGGCCTCCGGGTCCAGAGTGGGCTTCTTCAGAAGGGGAGTGATGATGGCAGTTTTGAGAGCTGGCGGAACATGGCCAGCCTGCAGGGAGAGGTTGATGACACTGGTGATCAGGGGACCAATGGCAGCAATGTTCGCTTTCACCAGGGCTGTGGGGAATGGATCCAGGGCGCAGGTAGAATTCTTCATCCCCCCGATGATGCGCTCAACTTCTCGTTGTGTGGTGTTATAGAAACAGCAGAGACGCTGGGAGTCTTCAAGCTGCGGGACGACAACTGGAGCAGGGGGAGTAGAGGAGCCAGGGAGAAGAGAGCGAATGCCATCTACCTTAGCTCTGAAGAAGGACATGAAGTCATTGCACTGCTTCTCGGTGGTCTCTCTGTGCGCCTGGGTTTGGGGTTTTAGGAGGTTGTGTATAGTGGAAAATAGCTTTTTGGAATTGCCGGGGCTATTACTGATGATTTTGGAATAAAAGTCTGATCGTGCATCTTTAAGGGCTTTGGAGTAGGCCTTTTGGTGTTCTCTGTAGGCTACTCTGTGCACAGTTAATCCTGATGCCAAAAAGCACCGCTCAAGGACACGACCAGCCGTCTTCATTTCCCTCAGTTCGCTGGTGAACCAGGGGGCAGAGCGCGAGAATGCAACTGTCCTGGTCCTCACAGAGGCATGAACGTCCAGGAGGCCACTCAGGGTTGTGTTGTAGAAGCCTACTAAATCACCAACTGGTTTGTGTGGGTCACCAACTGATAAGACAGTTGGAGGAGTGAGATTTTGAAGGTCCAAGGCCAGTGCATCCCGGTTGATGTTCTTGATGTTTCTGAGGCAGATCTGGCGCTTGGGTTTTGAATGAGGGGAGGGGAACTGCATCTCCATAGACACAGCCATGTGGTCCGATACGCCCAGGTCATACACCAACAGGTTGGTAATTGGGGCAGCAGAGTCAGTAATGACTAGATCGAGGGTGGCAGGAAGGAGTGTCCACGTGAATGTTCATGTCTCCAAGAATAACCACGTTGGTGGATCTTGAACAGAGAGTGGTAAGGAGGTCATGCAACTCAGGGACAAAGGCTGGGTTAGGTTTGGGAGGTCGGTAAATCACCAGTATTGTCATGGGACGGGGGGGGTTGCACTTTGCGGCAAGGCACTCAAACGAGGAGAGTTTTGGCAGGGGGAGAGGGGTCAACTCCAGTTGGTCACGATGTAAAATGGCCAGGCCACCACCACGGCCGGTGCTGCGGGCTTTCTCACAATAGATGTAGCTGGGGGGGCAGGCTTCATTCAAGGCAGAGTAAACCTCAGGTCGATGCCAGGTCTCACTGAGACACATGATGTCAATCCCTTCATCCAAAATGTGATCATGGATGAGGTCAGATTTATTTGTGAGGGATTGTGCATTAAAGTGTTCGATTTTAACAGAAGTTGGTGTTTCATGTCTCAGTATGGGCCGGATCACACTGAAATCCACCTTTCTGTGTCGCCTGGTGTCGCAACCTCTCGCAATGTTTCCAGAGCTATTTAGTCCCAGAGAGCGAGCGTTCTGATGACACGGAAGCAGTGCGACGGCGGGGATAGCGCGACCCGGCTGCAGGACAGTATGCTCCGTGTAAACAACTTTCTTCCACGGGCTCCTGTGAATGTACCGGGGCCGGGGCAGGAGTTTAAGTTGTTTGATGGTTGGAAGACACGCTGGAGTGCTGGAGCAGTTGAGGCTCAGCAGCTGCAAGAAGGAGTATTGCCGCATTTTGGTGGAGGGAGGTCTGATCCTGTTGCTAACGTTAGCTGCTAGCCACGGACTAGTAACATTAGCGTAAGCACAGAGATGGAGAACTGTGACAGCCAGGCAGGTCCACTGCATGGCAGGGGAAGACCGGACCCGGGGATATTGGATCAATGTGGAGCAAGACAGCGGGACACCCGGGCGATGACAGCGGGACCCCCCACGACACCGGCCGGTGAAGGGAGGACACAGCAGCAGCAGGAGGGTGATACAGCCGTCCGTCAGCGTTCAAGCAACAGTCCAACAGGTTCCAATAGGCCAAGCTCAAGGTAAAAAACAATATCAATCTCCACAGTAAAGTGGCAGAAGTTGCAAAAAGATTAGCCAAGATAACTGTGGTTAGAAATAGCAATAAAGTACTAGACTCGCAGGGAGAAGCGGCGACAAGCAACGCCAGCGTCCTCTCCCTTAACACAGCCCTACTTATATACATTCAGTAAAGCACTTTGAATTGCCTGAGTTTAAAATGTGCTGTACTATTAAAGCAGCCCAGCTTTACCTTGCTTAAATGAGCTAGGTTCTTACACCAAAGACAAATATCTTCCTCTCCTTTTTTATGTTGCGTTGTACAATAGCTTTGTGATTAAGGAGATGGGGCTACAGGACGCCATGTCCCACAAGCAGGCCTCCAAAAAGTGGGAAAAACCTACAAAAGAAATAAGGTGAATCATGTTATCTCTGGTTAATCGTCAGTGTTATTGCTGGTGAGAGCTAACATACTGTATATTATTACCCACAGGAACTGAGAAAGCCCCCAACAGGGTCAGGAACTAACCGGGGAGAGGACACTCCAAGCACCTGGCCTTATTATCTTGAAATGCATGAGGCACTGGGGGCAAGGCCTTCGATATCCCCTCCAGTGCTTGTGTCAGCATGCTTGCCAGACCCCACCATTCTCCCTCCCTCTCCTGCAGAGAGCAGTCCTGGACCCTCAAGTCCCACCAGCCCTACTGACCCCTGTAATTCCCTCTCCCTCATCTGCCCCTCAAGCCCAGCTCATACACCCAGCCTGAGCCCCTCACCTGACTCTCCCCAGCCACCAGTCTCCAAAAGCAGGAGACATGCACGTGAGGGTGTCCTACAATTCCTGGAAAAGAAGTCGGCAAAAGAGGACAAGATACAGGAGGACTTCAATAAACAGACTGAACGTTTAGTTTCGGCATTTGAGAAAATGGTGGATAAAATGTAATTTGTTTTTTATTTTTATCAATGAAATATGCAGGAATTTATTTTGTCTTAGATATAGTAAACGGGGCGTCGGTGGCTTAGTGGTAGGGCAGGTGCCCCATGTACAAGGCTGTTGCCGCAGTGGCCCGGGTTCGACTCCAGCCTGTGGCCCTTTGCCGCATGTCCTTCCCTCTCTCTCTCCCCCTTCACGCTTAAGCTGTCCTATCCATTAAAAGCTAAAATGCCCAAAAAATATCTTGCTTTTGTTTTTTCTTGGAATTTATAATTTTGTCAAGTGAATTTAAGTTATTCAGAGCAAAAATAAAATTACTTGTGCTGGGACCTTGTTTCATGGACTGGTTTATTTGTCAGGTACAACGTTCAAATGTTCAGAAATAATCATGCTCCTGCAGGTGCTGTGGAAGGAGGGCAGGTGCAGACAGATGGGCAGCTATCCTTTCCCTGCTGTGATGTCCAGATGTTTCAGCTCTGCCAGGTGTGACATGGAGGGGAACTGGGTGGTCTTCGGGTTCAATGTCCTCCATCTCCAAGATGTCATCTGTCTTAAGGCACAGATTGTGCAAGAAGGCACAACAGGCAACAATATCAGGAGCAAAGGCTGGACTGACCTCCAGTGCCTTGAAAAGCATGGCCCTCCATCGCGCTTTCATCATTCAAGGGCACGTTCAACCACTGAACGTGCCCTTGAATAATGGGTGTTGTAACGCTCCTGTACATGACCTGTAGAGGCAGTTTGTATGGTGTGATGAGTGAGATCGGCTTTTCCAGACATGGATAGCCACCATCTGCCAGGAGGGAAAAGCCTGCTGGTGGGTCGAGTGTCTGGCTGAAGATGGGGCTACTTCTCAGGATCCTGGCATCATGCACAGACCCTGGGTACCCCACAAACATGTCCAGAAATCTGCCAGTTGCGTCACAGATGGCTTGCAGTTGTATTGATGGAAATAACTTGTAGTTTATGTAATCTGCACGATGTTGGTTACCTGGTGGTTTGATTCTGATATGACAGCCATCGATTGCACCAGCAGCACAGGTGAAAACTGGACTTCAGACAAGCTGGCAGAAACCCATACTGATGTCTGGCAGCATGTCCTGAGATGGCAGTGAGATGAGTGTCCCCAGTTTGGCTTTGATCTCTGCAGCTATCCTACGAATTACCCGGTGCACGGTGGACCTGGGGACCCCAAAGGCACGGCACACCACTGACAGGGAAAGGCCATGTGCCAGGCTGTATAAAAACATGAGGACCTCAAACTCCTGGTTCCAGCCATGGTCCCTCAGACTGTGGATAATCCTCAATAAAAGGTTCACAGACTGCCGGGTGAGCCGGAGATCCCTTTTGAGGCAGGTCTTTGGATCATTGTACACCCACAGATTGGAATATTGGGGTTCAGCTGCATGTACAGCATTCCACGTCCCTAGGAAAATACAGGACATATATTTTCATAACTTGATCTCATCAAGTCCCAAATCAAAACAGATAACATGCACCAGAGTGGCAGTTTGAATTAGTACATCACTTGCAAAATAAATAAATAATTGCTTCCCACAGTTAATGTTTGATTTATTCAAGCACATGTTGCTTGCTGTAGTGATAATGAAGCCTACATCAAAGATCTACAGTGTTAATAGCACTGTCAACAATGGCCAGGTTATATTTATACAGGTCCATGTCAAGAAATTAGAAAATGGTGAAAGAGTTCAATATTTTCTGTCAGTTATTCCAGGAAAGAAATTTGTATATAGGCTACCCTGCACTTCATAATTGTCATTTTAGTGCAATTAATATAGAATGAAAGTTTCACTTTTTGAATTACATTAAGTTATTATAATTAACTGTGGCATGATGTTGAATTTTTTTAGATGCACCTGTGTTGTGTTTTATTGGTCTATTATCACTTCATGTAGCCTCACAGCAAAATACATCAATGATACCTGAGCTGTGGAAATTCAGATCTGCTGCAGTAGCGACAGACATGGGAAAATATTTATGGAATGGCAGGAGTCATGTAACCTTATCTAACAGGCTTGAAATATATTGCAGTGATTGCAATTCAGTAGTTACCTCTTGCTCATACAACAATGCAGCGACACGTTGCAGATGCCTTTGTCGTTTGTGAGACGCCATTCTTGCTCCACAGTATGACAGCTGCAGCACAGGTAACGCGTCTGTCCATCTCCATGGTAACGGCTCCTTCCTGTTCCCGGTAAGGTGGTGAGGGCATCCCACTTGTTTGGCTTCTCTTTTATACCCTCCACCTTAATCAGGAGCGCCCTCCACAGCTGCGAGTGGAACTCCATTTGGAGTGGCACTCAGTAGTGAAGTGGTAGTGAGTAGGGAGCGGTTTGGGATTGGGCCAATGACTGCTTTACCAAATCGACGGGCTAGGGGCACCAAACTTGGCAAACAATGACAGTTATCCCACTTCTGGTGGTTGCAGAAAGTCAGGGTTGGTACCCTTGGCTGTGGAATGACGAGTAGAGTCTGTGAGGTCTTGGATTTGAAGGACGCAATAAGCGAAACAAATTTCTGTGGGGAATGATAATAATTTAACACCTGACTGGCCTTATCAGGACCCTGTATACGAAGAGGACTTGACTTGATGTGTAGTAGTAGTAGTAGTAGTAGTAGTAGTAGTAGTAGTAGTAGTAGTAGTAGTAGTAGTAGTAGTAGTAGTAGTAGTAGTAGTTTATTTCAGTCATATATATACTTCAAAGCAGCAAAAGAAAAGAACAATACAAAATTGACTGAAAAAGGCTCAGGCAGAAGCGAAGCTTATTAATGCCCGCCTACTATGCATCTTAAACTACACAATTCTTGGTGTCAAGTGGGAAGAGAAAAAAAAAACAAACAAAAAAATGAGCAGTGTGCTCATTTGCACACTGCATCTCACAGACAACACCTAAACACACACACACACACACAGGATATTTGCAATGCATTTACAAGTTAAAAAAATTGCATCATAGAAGACAAACACTTGCCCAACTTCTCCAAGGGTCAACACACCTGAGTGCTGCACACAGGAGTAGCGAGCCCTCCAAGAGACCCAGAACTCTTGGACAAGATGGAGTTAAGGTGCCCAAGTCCATTTGCATTCAAACCCAATGTGGAAGAGGATTTCCTGCTGCTAATGGAAACCCAGGAGAATTAAAACAGCATTTTTTATATATGTATTTCATTGCAGTTTCATGTCAGTGTGGGCAGAGCAAGATGTAAAAGAGGAAGTGAAGGGAGTGATCAGTTTCCTTCCCTTAACTTATTCCCTTTTACCTTAGTGTAAAAAGGCATCATAACCTTCCTGCAGTAATACAAACCTAAACTCAAAGCCTTCAGTAATGTTGAACAAAATGAGTGTCTCACCTTATGACACTCTGCACCTTCATTATATTGATTTATTTAAAATTGTAATCCTAGAGTTTGATCAGACCAAAGTTAGCGTTGTGATCATTGAAAATGTGTCATGTTTGTGTTCAGTATATCTGACAGTGGATTACTTTTAATCATTGCAGGGAGTAACAGAAGGAAAAAGAGCAGCTGCAGTGAGCTGCTGGATTAAGAGCTGCAGGCTGCACACCTCCAACTCTTCAGTCAAGTCACCTACTCTTTTTTCTTTGTAATTAAACTGCACTGTGCGCAGAATGATATAAGATGACAGCTGGTCAGGGAAAGATGGGTAAAGGCTGGGGCATCGGTAGCTTAGAGGGTAGAGCCGGCACCTCATGTACAAGGCTGTTGCCACAGCGGCCCGGGCTCAACTCCAGCCTGTGGCCCCTTACTGCATGTCATTCCCCCTCTCTCTCTCCCCCTCTCAAAACTTACCTGTCCTGTCCATTAAAGGCAAAATGCCCAAAAAAAATCTTTTAATTTTTTTTTAACTAACCAACTTTATTTAAACAACTTGAATAGGAATCCCACACTTTGGATTTCCTGCCCGACATGTTTTTAACTAGCCTGTGGAATAACCACAGGTACCAGCCCTGGAGATTAGGGTCTGTACACATGACACGTCTTTAACCTCCAGGAAAACACAAAGTCAGATGCTGGGTGCTACTACTGTGCCTATTCTGTGCCATCTTTCAAGAGAACGGCAGCAGGTTGCGTCTGAGGTTGCTAAGCAACCTTAACAAGCATCATATAGCCTGTAAACCTGAAATCCTGAGAGCAAAGCTGATCTTCTTCCAGGAGCTGTTTATAAGTGTGTAGGCCTGTCGTCTGTAGGACAGCTCTGGGTAGCCCTTCACTAACATGATCAATGTCTCTGTGTTTATCAGACTGAATATCTACAGAAGAAGGGAAAGATATCTGATGGTACCTGACTCCTGTCTGACTGTTGAGCGTGGACACTTCCTGTGTCTGTCCTTTCAAATTAAATTCACACAGAGTTTCAGGTTTGTTTGTTTGTTTGTTTGTTTGTTTGTTTGTTTTTTTCTGTGACTTAGTGACCAATGAAATCTTGCAGACTAATGACCTTTCTGGTCAACTGTCAGGGGGTATCCCTAAAACTGAGTTTGTTTGGCTGCGCTGTAAACTGATACATCAGCAGTGTTGGCCTGTGGCATAGACAGTATAGGCAAATGCTAAGGGCGTCGTCATCTGTAGGGGGCGCCACAAATGGGGGAAGAACAAAAATCAAAATGTTTATCTTTTTCTATTTTTTTACTAAAACTATTACGGCTGTTATTTTGAAATATGACATAAGGCCACAACAACATAACCACACAGAAAAGCCTATTAAATAACAGAGAGACATTTTTTCTGGCCAAAAACCTGACTCAGAGTTATCAGAGCAAGTGTTTAGCTTCAAAAAGTTGCTAAGTTGCTGGTAGACAAGTTTTTCAATAGCTTTACTTAAAACGTGAGTTTGAAACAAGCCAATAGTTTTTGAAGGACTCAGCATCATTTGTAAAGTGCTAATTCTTTAGATATTCAAACCGTGTGTTTCTAAAATATCAAAAATTGTTGTTTGAGGGTACACTGCCCACAGACACGTCTGACTGCACCTTTGAGCCTGCAGCTCAGCTGACTCAGCTAGTGCCATCACCGGATCCCAGCTAGTGCTAACACCGGGAGTTAACTTTCCTATTCTTCTCCATGAGTGAGAGCGATGTTTTAGCCTGGCTACATTTTACAATGCTAATTGCAAATGTTAGCTGGGCTGCCGGGCTACTCACCTAACACAACCGTAACGACTGACCCATTGCTGGGACCAAGCCGCTAATAACTCAAGCTCCGGACGTTAACCCATGCTACGATTATAACATTAAATTTAATTGAATCAACATAGCGACATGTGCCTAACATTACTGTAACACTAATTAAAACAGAGATCTGACTTCATGTTGTTACTTAACGTTACCTGTCCAGGAGAAGAAGAGCTAGCTCAGAGTCAGATTGTAGCCCCTTTAGCTCTCGTAGTGCTCTCCACCTTGGAAATGCAAGGCCAATGTTAATCCGAGTTCTGTCTCTTTCTTTAGCCGACAACTTCTTTGCCAACAACCATTGTTTCTTAAGAGGTAATGTCAGATCCTGGTCTTCTTCAGGTGGACGTTTCGTTCCACTCTCCGCCATTTCGCTTCGAAAATATGCACTGCCATGTCTCACTGGCTGTAGCCTTTTATAGGGAGGGAGGGCCAAGGGCTCCGAGAGGAGGGAGGAGGCAGCAATTCACATCAATTCAATCAATCAATTTTATTTATAAAGCCCAATATCACAAATCACAATTTGCCTCACAGGGCTTTACAGCATACAACATCCCTCTGTCCTTTGGACCCTCACAGCTGATCAGGAAAAACTCCCCAAAAAACCCTTTAACGGGGAAAAAAAACGGTAGAAACCTCAGGAAGAGCAACTGAGGAGGGATCCCTCTTCCAGGACGGACAGACGTGCAATAGATGTCGTACAGAACAGATCAGCATAATTAATGAATGTACATGAACGCGCAGCCAGACCAGCTTGTAAACAAGGGGCTGGAGATCAACACAGAGAGAGGGTGTGTGACGTCATGCTATACTCCAGACAGATCACATGGAGAAACTGTCCAAACCTTAAGCATCAACTGTTGTAAATAAAGACTGTTAGATTTACAAGTGCAAAACATGAAGGAAAGTTATGTTTGTATTTTCTGTTCAAGAAAAAAAAATACCTACATTAAACATTTCTTGGAACGACCATAAAGATAAAGACTGTTAATCACTGCGGTTATCAACCACACGTTTCCTGCCACGTCCACCAGGCATCAAGCAACATGTGTGTAGATTATGCAAGACGTGTCAGATGTGACCTTTCTCTGAGGATACGGTTTGTATGTTTTATTCAGACAGTGGTGTGTACGATTATCTTTGTTATTAAGGGTGTAAAACAGGAACATTGACAGAGGTTTTCAATCCTGAATTGTTTTCTAACATTAGTCTTTATCTAAAGATGCAGAGTGAAAATTAAGATGACTGAAAAGATGTGTAAATGTCCATGAGGCTAATTTAACTCATTGTTTTAAAGGTGTGTTTTTTACTGTTTCAGCAGTACAGCAGTGATGTTCACATTAGTTAGAGTTTGACTGCAAATGCTACACCTGCTACACCTGTTAAAATGTGTGCATGTTACATTTGCATCAAGAAAAGGAAAAACAGTCTGTGGAACATTAGGCAACAACAAAAACATCAGACTAAAATATTTAGGATGTGGCGTTCCACTCCTGCACGTTATCTGTATGTCTCATCTTGGTGACATTTATGCACATGAAATAAACTTGTCACAAAATGATTCAAGGTGACGAGAGGGAAGTTCCCACCTGATATAATTAATAAAGGTAATTTATTTAAAGCCAAAGAAAGCCAACAGATAACTGAGTGGAACATCAGCAATGAGATGCAGTGCAGGGATGCCTATGAGATGCCCCATAATAAACATGACTTTGACCAACCAAACATTTATACATTCTTCCATCTCATTAATATCTGTTGCCGCCCTGCTTCAGTGTGTGTCACTGGCTTTTCTTGAGAACTCTGTCCACACACACACACACACACACACATACACACACACACACCAACACTCTTAGGTAACTGGTTTTACTCCTTAAAACATGTCTGTGATCAGTTCCTATTCCTGCTGTTCTGCTTCTGTCAGCATTACAGGGATGCTTCATAAAACCTATTCAAATTTTAAACAGATATCAATTTATACAAGTAAAACTTCCACCTATGTAGAACCAAGAACCAAAAATAAGTAATTCAGTGAACATTTAAAGGGGAAACCCTGTTTTTGCATGTCTTTGTGTCACAGCGACAAATGGAGACAGCAATTTTTTAAATTGGTCCGGTATAGAGTGTGCCAGGGCTGACATCAAAACCCAGAAGTTTAGCATTGCGCTGGTTCCTGGAAGAGAAAGTGAATGTAATTTTTGCATTGCGTTTTGGATTATGTCAGAAAATAAGCTCTGTGGCTAACACAAGTTTATGATACTTACAGGTTTTGTTCAGTGAGATAACCTTCACATATGAACACCTTTCATACCGCATTTGAAGCTTAAATGTGATCGCCAGAAGTAAAAAGCTAACGTTAGGCTTTAAAGGACTACATGACTACTTCACGGTCACATGACTCTTGATGTCACCGCCACTAAGCCACTGGTCAGCCTAAACAATCAACATTCAGTGAGCGGCGCTATGGCAGGTGTCACAGTACACGGCATTTCACAGGAGGCAACTGATGATTTTTGGGGACATAACGATCAGATGTCATTGGGAAGTAACCAAAAGGGCCTAAACTACGCATTGGAGGGATATATTCATCATTTTATTGTTGAGAAGGTCGATGAAAAGCTTCAATTACAAGCCAAAATTTACAGGTCACAGTGTACGCTTGTGAACCGCATCTGGTTGCCGTCACCATCAAAGACAACAAGTTAAAGAGCCACTGAAGTTAAGGTTTTTGGCTCAGAATATGAGAAAAGGATAACGGCCTTTTTACCATCTTTACCAAGAGTGTCTCTGCTACAGTATTTACACTGAATCATTCAGCATAACGTTTGCCAACCTTTGTTATCTCTGCCATTACAGATAAGTTAATGAAGCTAAGCTCCAGAAGTTAACGTCAGCTTAACTAGAGCCCTTTGGACAACAGCTAACAATGATGTACCATCACCAAAGTACAAAACTAGAACAAAATAGGCTAATGAACTCCCAGCAAACAAGGTGACATGATGAACAACGCAGCTAGGAGCTAACGTTAGGCTAACTTTAGCTAAGGTTAGCTAGAGATGTTAAAGATAACTTTATATTTCTTTGCAGCAAAGTGACAATATGTTGCCTCAAACACAATGTTGACTTACCTTAGAACAGATGTAGATATCATTGTTAATCTTATTCACGTTGAGTTGATGTTGTGGTCTAACGTTACCACACAACTTTATCCAAAGGAGACACTTTTCTCGCTCATAAAACCGAACAAACTGACTTTCTGTAATGCATTTCAATGGACGTCCAGGCAGAGAATGTCCCAGTGTATGGGAACGGCTATACGCACTGTGATTGGCTCATCGCATCTGTGGCGGGGCTTAGCCATAGGTCAATTGTGCATCGCCGTTATACGTCCAGTGCTTGTTTTTGCCAGTGACAGGCTCAAGTAGTTGTTCAAGGTGTCTGACAGTGTTATGCAGAGTTTGTCTGCAATAATCTATAAACCACAAAGAGATGCAAAACAACCAATTAAAGACTCAATACAACACACAGACAGAAACCTGTGTTTCAAACTGCGCCTTAGTCTTTATCAACATTATGATCACAATACTGGACCTCACAGGGTTTGGCAGCTGTGATCTGGAGGATCTATTAGGATCTATTAGATTAGGATCTAATCTGAGTCCAGTCCTGTAAACTGTGTGAAATTAGATTTAAAGGTTGTGCGGAGGTGTTAGCTGTTGTTATCTATGAGGAGTGCTTGGTTCTCGGAGGATCTCAGGGCTGTACAGCTCGCTCCAAATCACCAGAGTGAGGAATCCAACACCAGCCTGCTAATTGATAAGTGCAGTGTTTTAACGAGTGTGTGTGTGTGTGTGTTAGTTCTGCTACGTGCCTGTCTCTGTAATCATTTAGTTTTCCCGACAGCAGTGACATGAATGTTTCTGCAGACGCAGCAACAGCTCAGCTCTGCCCTGCCCAGCTTTAACAGGTCAACCTCCACCAGAGACACTTTGCTAGCTGTGTTTCCTGCGCTCCACCTGGACGGACGTTGCTGATGTTGCCTCTGCACCACACATGACACACTTTGTGGTATACAGTAGTGTCCTCAGTGCAGAGACGCTCTGCTCGTGGTACAGATTATTAAAATTGTTTTAATACACCAATGACAGCTGAGCAGGCAGATTGTTCTGTTTGAGCATGAGGGTTTATAATCAAACATACTCGTGCTTCTGAGCAAAACTACCAAAATCTAAATGCATAACAGATGTTTGCAGTGTCTTCACTACCATTATATTGTGAGGCGACCTGCCCCATCTACCAGACACCAGGCTCCACCTGACCAACTCACAATTGTCAGTTTCACTCGTTGATTTTTTTTTTTTTTTTTAAATAAATAAATGGATATTTTGAAATACACTTGACATTTAAAGTGAAACAATGTCCCTGAAACAGGTGCAGCGAGGGTCATCAACAAGGTGTGTCCAAGAGCCAGACTTTTCCTAAGCAGACACTGATGAAGGCTGAACTTAAAGCCGCTACAAGGAACTTTTAACTGGACGTGCAAAAGTCTCTGGTTTCTGCTGATGTCTGTGCGTGACCTACAACAGCAAATGAGACCATCGGTGTGAAGATAAGCTATTTCTATATAGTGTATATCCATACCTTTAGGAAACTGTGTCCCCTGTGCCCGGGGAGCCACACACAGAGGCCGCAGGTTGTGCAGATTCACCCCTCACCAGCGGGGACGAGGAGAGCAGGGGCCGCGGGGCTGGAACACCTCATCCGGGCCAATGACAGGTACCAGCCAGGTGTCGACAGGGTCCAGCTGAGAAATAAAGAGGCGAGGCACCGCTCCATACTCAGTCCAAGAAGCCGTGGAAGTGCTCGCCAAACAGGCCTTCAGCCTTACCAGCCGACCGCTGCGTTTACCCTGGCGGCAGTGGTGCTTACGCCGGAGAGGTGGAGCTGGGGCGCGGCAGAGGTGAGCTGGGATCCCCGATAGGAGCGGGGGCAAAGTTTTCCCGTCTTCTTGTTTCATTCATCCCCAAAACAAACACATGCGCGAGCCAGGTAAGCGTCTTTACGACAATACGCACTAGAGCTCATGGGAAATGTAGGCTTCATTCCGGCAAAACACTACCGCTTTTGTCCACAGGGTCGCCAAAATCAACTCAAAATGAAAGTTCCTTGTAGGGGCTTTAACAAAACAAATACATAGATGGATTTTCCGACCACACAAACATCAAATGTTGGAGCCGTTGTCACACTGATGTTCCAACCTGTTCTCATCCCAACTCGTAACATATCACCAACTTTGTCAGCGCCGCTTACATCTATATATGACGTGCTTGGTATCCTCCTTCATTCGTTACTGACGTTCCGGGACCATCCTGTCGATTTAGGCCAGTTTCATGCACTGTGTCTCCTCAAAATCTGTTTCCACAGGAAATGTACAGTTTCCGCCCATTAGATGCGTACAGTTTTTTGTTTGTTTTTTTTCCCAGGACGCTGCTACCAACGCTGGGACGTCAACAACAGCATGTAGTTAGGTTTAAAAAAACATCATGGTTGGGCTCTACATTCACACAGGAAGTGAACACCAGGCTCCAGAATGGAAGTGTAATGTTGTTGGACGCATCCCCCGTCTGTCCCACCTGCCCTACAGGGATTTCCCAGCTCCTTAAGTTACATCTTTACAGGAAGTGTTTCAAGCTGATGCCAACCAGCAGCGTCTCATACCGCTGTGAAAGGTGTCTGACACTGAGTCAGGAATGAATTGAAAAAACAAAAGTAAAGTTTAAGATTACAGTGTGTGTGTGTGTGTGTGTGTGTGTGTGTGTGTGTGTGTCTGTGTGTGTGTCTGTGTGTGTGTCTGTGTGTGTGTGTGTGTGTGTGTGTCTGTGTGTGTCTGTGTGTGTGAGTGCAGGCTGATGGTCAGTATTGATCAATACTGTCAGCTCTCATTGCCACGGTAACCCACAGCATCCCATAATGTGGCAGCTGATGTGTCGGCCCACCCGTCCTGGAAAAAATGAAATGAAATGGGATCTAAAAATAGACGCGGCGCCGGTTGTTAGCCAATCAGAGACTGAGGGGTGAGGCAGCCAAGGGTGTGTCTGGGAGCGTGTGTGTGTGTGTGTGTGTGTTGTGCTGAGTCACATTCAGGTTCGCCATAGCGTTAGCTCAGCTGACTCTCAGCACTAATGCAGTCAGCAGGAGGCGGAGTTAGTATTATGAAATATAAACCAATGGGCAGAGGTGGAGGAAGTACTCAGATACTTCACCGCAGTAAAAGTACTGATACTACTCTGTACAAATACTCTTTTTCCTGTGACAGGAAGTGATCCTCTGTTTTTCTTCTTCCTTTGTGTCTTTAATGGAGGAGGAGAGCATGCTGGGAGAAAAGACAGAGCAACTTCTCCTGCTCTATTTTTACTTCAAAGCTTTGCGTGTGTGTGATTATCATTTGATTAGGATCAGCCACACAAATCACAGATACTCTGTACTTTACTGATATTTTAAATGTTTTCCAGATATTTTTAAGTTATTTTATTAATATTTTACAGGTTACTTTCCCTTTCATTTTACCCACCTAAAATGAAGTGCAACACATAATCCCACAAGACAATATGATTATAGACATTTTTCAGACATTTTTCAGATGACTTACTGCAGCTTTTGAATTTTTTTTATTTTGGTTTTTTGTTTGTTCTTTGGAATTTTGCTGATTTTGTTGGGTTTTTTTCAGACATTTCCAGATGTGGTGCACAGTGGGTTACTGGTTTGAACCCTGGGTGGGAGAAGCCCTTCTGTGTGGAGTTTACATGTTCTCCCTGTGTCAGCGTGGGTTTCCTCCAGGTGCTCCAGCTTCCTCCCACAGTCCAAAGACATGCAGGTTAATTGGTGACTCTAAATTGTCCGTAGGTGTGAATGTGAGTGTGAATGGTTGTCTGTCTCTATGTGTCAGTCCTGTGATAGTCTGGTGACCTGTCCAGGGTGAACCCTGCCTCTCGCCCAGTGTCAGCTGGGATAGGCTTGAGATATTTTACCAGTTTTTTCAAGGGAACTTTCCTTGATATTTCTTGAATATTCCACTGATATTATTTTGCGTATTTTCAAAACTGTTCATATATTTTTCAAATATTTTACTGCATTAAAATAAAGTGGAGCACATAATCCTATAAGACAGCTGAACCCCCACAGACCTGATACTATTTTGGATTTTGCCTCTAAATTTTTCAGATATTTTATTAATATTTTCAAGGGTATGTTCTCAGTTGTTTGTAAACTTCTTTTATATTTTTTTTATTTTTTTTTCTGGATTTTTAGATATTTTACTGATATTATTTCATTTTTGTGTTTTGATATTTTCAAAATCTTTTCTTGACATTTTTCAGAAATGTTACTGGGGTTTACCAGGGAACATTTCCTGATATTTCTTACTTATTCTACTGAAATTATTTTGTAGATTTTCTTGACATTTTACTGGAATCCTACAAGACATCTGAACCCTGACAGACACTGTGTGAATAAAGACCAGTTTTAATCCCAACATTTTTCCCTGCTTGCTTCCTCCTCCACTTGTTCTCTTCTTCCTCGACTCTTCATCTCTTTTTTTCTCCGCCTCTTCCCACCACTCTCCTCTCTCACTCCACTGCACAACAACAGTCCCATGTTGACTCCATATATCACTCCCTCTCTCACGTGCCCTCTCTCCACCCCTTCCCTCCCTCCCTCTGGTCCATTAGCAGGAGGAACAGATCGCTGACAGAAGAGACGAGACGAGACGAGACGGTCGAGGCAGACGGAGCAGAAGAAGGACAGGCAGAGGAGAAAACAACTGAGCAGATAGAATAAGATAAAAGAAGAAGACACAAAGCATCATGGAAGCTTTCAGGAAGGGACTCTCCAACGTGAAGGACGGAGTGGTGGCTGCCGCAGAGAAGACGAAGGCCGGTGTTGGGGAGGCCGCTGCCAAGACCAAGGAGGGGGTCTTCTATGTTGGTGAGAGGGTGGATGGATGGATGGATGGATGGATGGATGGATGGATGGATGGATGGATGGATGGATGGATGGATGGATTAAAAGTACAAAGTGTACTTTTTTGTGGTGGAAAGTGAGACGGATTGTTAATAAAAGTAAAAGATGAGATAGAGAAAGATGGTTGGAGGAAAAGGGAAGAAGGGATGATGGGGAGATGAAAGGAGGGAGAGTGGGGGAGGAATAAAAAGAGAAATTACTAAAAAAAAAAAAACCTTGAATTTGACGTAGAAATCAACAAATCTCAAAGTCGTCAGATGGAAAGCGAAGGAGGGAGGAGATGAAGGGTGTGATGGGTGGAGTGCATCATGACATTGTTCATTGCATTTGACATAAAGGTAGCGACAGGACAGAAAGGAGGGAGGAGCAGATGGATGGAGAGAAGCATAAAAGGACAGAAGAAGGGATGGAGGAATTAAAACTTCTCATCTGTGGGTTTTTGGCAGGATGGGTGGAATTCTAGTACAAACTGGGATGATGAAGGGAGGGATGGAGGGAGTGACAGGTGGAGGACAAGTATCTTAGAATATTAAAATCAGAAAAGAAAAAGAAAAGTGAAATTCATCATGAGATGGTGAATTAAATTTGAAGATGTGGAGCTCTGTTTGGAGCAGGAATGATGGGAAAAGGACGGATGGAGAGATAAAGGTGAGGCATAACTGGAAGAAGCAAAGGAACAAAACTTGACGTGAAATTTTACATCAAATCATCGAAACTTGAGTTTTTGGTGGAAAGCGAAGAAAGGATGGGTGGAGGCTGAGTAAAACTGGAGATGAACGGAGGGATTAGAGGGAGAACAGGAAGCTGAATCTTAAAATATTAAATCAAATATAAGAACACGAAAGTGAAATTCATCGTGACATGGTGTATAAAATTTTAAAACCTGCAGGAAGGAGGGAAGACAGGATGGATGGAGGGATTCTGGGAGGGATTAAAAATGGCAAAATGAAAGTAAATTTTGTTTCAGATTTCATGTCAACATTTTGATCTGTGGGGTTTTTGGTGGAAACCAAAGGATGGATGGACGGAGGACGAGAGAAATTCAACAACAAGCTGGCAGTGATAGATGGAGGACCGGAAGCTGGATCATAAAATATTCAAAATGTAATTTATTGTGACATCGTGCATTAAATCTTAAGATGCTGAAGTCGATATGGAGCGGGGGAGGGATGGATGGAGAGGTGAGGGGGAGGGATAGAGAACTGGAGGAGGTTACTGAAGACTTTTAGGCTTTCAGAGCATCTGTCGGCTTTTCCAGGAAAAAGACTTGTCGTGTTTGTGGCAGGACGAGTCATCAGACGGGACGTCGCCTGCTGCTGCTGCTGCTGCTCTCATCCAGCAGACAGAGCATGAAACACTTTCTCGAAGTCAAATAGACTTTATTGCAGACTCCAACGTCCAAATAGACATACAATCACATACAGTACAACAAAAATGCAGTAAAAAAGGCGTTGTATCACATAATATTAAAAAAGTACTTGTGCATATTCAGTAAAAGGCATCTGGTGACTGTAAACTTTTTAGATCATAAACATTTTGACAGCTAGATGCCAGCATGTTGCTTAAAACAAACACGACACTGATCTCCTCGTCACAGCCTTATTTCCACAGTTTATTGATCAGAGAAACAAAGTGCAGCTTCACAGCTCTGAGAATAAGGAGAGATGAAACAAACTCTGTGTGTGTGTGTGTGTGTGTGTGTTTAGTCTTTGTTGACATGACACAACACACACAGGCCCACAGGAAGTGATGTCACACTCCCCCTGTGGTCCATGTTGTTGTGTTTTGCTCTCACCTGTATTGTGGGCTGCTGACGGATGGAGAGACTGAGGGAAGGATGGAGCTCAGTGAGTCAGGTGTAGGGAGGGCTGGTGTAGATGTGTGAGTGGAGGAGAGAGCTGTCAATCATCAGACCATAGTCTGATCTGAACTATGAGGTGAAATCTGCAGACACATGAACTGTGCTTTGTGGGATGTGGATGTATGAAATCAGGCCCCTCATCTCATTTGTCGGTTCGTACATCCTTGATTCCTTTCCTTACCTCCTCATCATGGGTACCAGATATTTGGTGTAAAGTCAAACATGTTGTCAGTGGTCGTTGGCCTTCAGCAGCATTGTCTCTTTTCAGTGATCCTGTTTGTGATCTTCATGGACAGGATCTCGAGGTGCAGCTGGGGGGAGGAAGGGGTCCAGTTTGGGGACCTCAGAATTGCGTCTCTGCTCTTTGCAGATGATGTGGTTCTATTGGCTCCATCACACCGTGACCTCCAGCATGACCTGGGGCAGTTTGCAGCCAAGTGTGAAGGTGTCGGGATGAGAGTCAGCACCTCCAAATATGAGGTCATGGTTCTCTGCTGGAGAACGGTGGATTGTTTCCTCTGGTTTGGGAGAGAGTTGTGATTGATTGATTGAGTTACTGCCTCAAGTGAGGGAGTTCAAGTATCTCTGGGTCTTGTTCATGAGGGCACATTCACTGTACCTGGTGGTGAAGAGGGAGCTGAGCCGGAAGGCAAGGAGGAGGATTTCCTGGTCCATCTCCGTCCCAACCCTCACCTATGGTCATGAGCTCTGGGTAGTGACTGAAAGAATGAGGTCACAGATACAAGCGTCTGAAATGAGTTTCCTCTGTAGGGTGTCTGGGCTCAGCCTTAGAGATAGGGGGAGGAGTCAGACATCTGGAGGGAGCTCGGAGTAGAACCGCTGCTCCTTCACATCCGAATGCGGTCAGTTGAGGTGGTTCAACATCTGATCAGGATCCTCCTGAACACCTCCCATTAGAGGTGTTACAGGCACATGCCACTGGTAGGAGGCCCCGGGGCAGACCCAGAACACGCTGGATGGATTACATATCTCCTGTGAGCTGGAGAGTGTTGCTGAGGAGAGGGACGTCTGGAGTACTTCACTCAGCCTGCTGCCTCTGAGACTCAGCCTCGGATAAGTGGATGGAAATGGATTGAAGGATGGATCAATGAATGGGTGCAAGAAGGACTTCAGCGATCCTTCAAGATGGAGCGCTGAGATCGATTTCCAGGTCACAGGCAGAAGGGCAGAGGAGACAGGGAGGCACAAAACAGAGAAATGAGAAGAGCCCTGGGACGTCTTTACAGTCACAGGGTCCTCTGTTCCCCAGCTTCATATGACATGTAAGAAATGAGAGGGCTGATATCAAGTTCTACAAAACAAACAAGACCACGTATTTGTTCTTTACTTATAGACCATTACTGGATGTTAAAACATGCCGTACTCTAACTTTGGGTTATTCTTCAAACATTCATAAATATATGAATCTAGTGAAAAATCCTGACTTTATCATAGAGTTTCACATGATGGTTTGAAAGAAGAGACTCAGACGATCACCGCAAATTAAACCTCATGAAATAACGTGGCACCACTCCGGAGCTCCACCTTGTCAAAGTTGCTCTTTTGCTCTTCTTCTGTTCTGTTTTGAGCTTTGTCAGCCACCATGAAGACATCAATGTCAAAATCAAAAAAAGTATCCTGATTTGTAATTTGAACCTTGTGTCAGTGTGCTGTGGACTGTGTGGGTGGTTTTGACATATTGACCTGCAGGGAAACAGACATTACTGAGAACATTAAACCCTTTAAAAGCTCTCCTTAATGTGTCATGTGAGGAGGATATTCGGGAGCAAGCTGGAGCTCTGACCTGGATTAACCTCTGATTCAGACCAGAGCAACTTCACTGACAGAACTTAGTTCAGGATGAAGATCACAGTTGCGTCAACACTGAGGACAGTGTGAGGAAATGTTGTCTTTCCACAGAGACATCTGATGTCGTCTGATGAAACAGCATTTTTGTTGAATTACCAAGTAGGATTTTTATGATGTGAACCCAAACTGTAGACTGGACTGAAGAAGCACGTGTGACACTCAACTGTCCCACTGTTACCACAGACACATGAACTAGCCACTTCCTACCATCATAAATATGCTTTTGAAGTGAGTCACATGACTCCATGTTGAGAGAGTCTCTATTCCAAGACTAGATTTTTATGGCTCCACATCAGCGACAAACATGATCGGAGACATAATGTTTTCGGGATGTCCACCTGTCTGTCCATCTATCCCACTGTCACACATATACATACATACATACATACATACATATACATACATATATATATATATATATATATATATATATATATATATATATATATATATATATATATATATATATGTATATATATATGTATATATATATATATATATATATGTATATATATATATATGTGTATATATATATATATATATGTATATATATGTGTATATATATATATATATATATATGTATATATATATATATGTATATGTATATGTATATATATATATATATATATATATGTATATGTATATGTATATATATATATATGTATATGTATATGTATATATATATATATATATATATATATGTATATGTATATGTATATATATATATATATATATATATATATATATGTATATATATGTGTATATATATATATATATATATATATATATATATATATATATATATATATATGTATATGTATATGTATATATATATATATATATATATATATGTATATATATATATATGTATATGTATATATATATATATATATATATATGTATATATATATATATATATATATATATATATATATATATATATATATATATATATATATGTATGTGTGTGTGTGTGTGTGTGTGTGTGTGTGTGTGTGTGTGTGTGTGTGTGTGTGTGTGTGTGTGTGTGTGTGTATACATATACATATATATATATATATATATATATATATATATATATATATATATATATATATATATAAAACGTCTCAAGATCACCATGAAATCCGCTTGGAATCAATGGTTAAAGGTCGCTGTGAACTTGATCCGTCTCATTCTTGTGAACATGATACCTCAGGAACACCTTCAGGGAATTTCCTGAAATTTGGCACAAATGTCCACTTAGACTGATGATTAAACTGATAAAAATTTGATGGTCAAAGGTCACTGCAACCTTGTGTCCATGTTATTCTCATAAATGTGATATCTCAGTGTCATCCACGTGGACTCAGTGATGACCTGATTAGAATTTTGTGATCAAAGGTCAATGTTACTGTGATCTTATTTCCTTCTCATTCTCATAAACGTGATATCTCAGGAAGGCTCTTAGAATTCATATGCTAATTATGACAATAACTTACACGATTGTTGAACACCTAAAATGATGAAGTGATGATATTTTGTGTGTGAAGCATCCATGTTCTCACAGACATGGATGAAAACAGTTGGTGCAACTTGGCTGGTTTACAGGACATTCAACCCAGAGGCAGTAATTCTAGGTAGTCTTTAGAATTGTCACAAACATCACAGGGATTTGACGTTTTCTTAAGTTCCACTTTCACCGTTTCTCTGTTCTTAGACCTTCACCGTTAGAAAGGAAAAACTCTGAAGTTTGTCTGAGATTTGAAAAGTCAAATTGTTCCCTAAATCTAAGGAGTTGATTTCAGACTCAGATCGTCTCTTGTGGGCGTCTGCCAGAGATTAGAACACAATGATTCTTTAATTGTAGTTGCACTGATCCACAGTCAGGAAAGATAAAGCCTCCATTAGAGGAGATAAAACCTGCACGCTCATCAAATATGCATCACATCTGGTTATACAGTCAGCTGCCTTCCTGTAAGGGACTGACTGAACTGAGGCTGATGGATCAATCAGCAGCTTCAGGTCAGTCATCAGCTTCAGTTTGATCATCAGCCTGGTCTCGCTCCAGAGTTGTCAAATTCTGGTGCTTGGGCAGTGACTTGCAGTGTCAGAAACCAACAAAAGAAAGCCGTCATGATTGGTTGCTGTTATAGTTTAACGGTTCCCGGTGGCGTTGGGGGAAACACAGCGGGACAAGGACAAAAGTTAAGATGGCGAAAGTCTGAGTGGGACAGGCGGGAGGGGTGGTGCACTGGTCCAACAAACTACGGCTTTCACCCAAGAAAGTGATGTTCACTTTGTGTAAGATTATAAAGCCAAACCCTGTTCTTTTTTCCTAAACCCAACCACGTTCTGTTGTTGAAGGGAAAAAAGTCAGTTCACAGCGTTGTACCAATGTAGTGCTTTTGTTTTCAAAGAGACTGCATGTAAATGTTAAATTTCCTGTGAAAACGGAAGTGTATTTTGAAACAACACATCCAGGGTACCTTGGACGCTGTAGAAACCAAACGTCAGTATGTGACGAGGTCGGGGTGAGGATGTGTTGTCAGCCTCAGTTCAGTTATCACCCTCAGTGGTTCGGCCGCCTGTGTGGAAACAGCTGCTGTGTTTCCACACTGAGCTGCTGTAACTGTAACTTGTTTGTCTGAGCGAACACAGTCCGTGATTCACTGTCTGCTGCTCACACAACAAAGAGTCTGTTCACTTTAATCCGTCACATGTCCGACCAGCAGGGCGCCCACTGGGAGAAACATCACTCTCAATCTGAATCTGGACCGGACAACAAGACACCGGCTGAGAGCTGAAGTCCACTTGATACTGATCCAAAAATCTGAAGAAAAAAACAAAACAAAAAAAAACCCAGAGACATGAATGCTGTTGTTGTTGAGTTTGGTCCAATCAGAGTCTGGAAAAATAGGACACAGTCTGAGAGAGACAATAAAGTAATGATAAAATAATGAGAGCAGAGTGGGGTCGATGCTGCGCTGGTCGTCTGCGTGTAAACTGGGTGACGTGGATAAATAATGCAGAGAGCAGCTGAGAGTAAACCAGGTCACATCCAGAGTCACTCTCACACTCCAACTGAACAGATGTTTGTTGAAGCTGCAGGCAGAAGTCGACCAAAATTATTTTTATTTTCTTCACCTGTCATCACTATTTTCTTTTTACGGAACTTCACCGGCCAACCGTTTCACTGTGCAGAAGGAAGCATGATCTGTTTGGTTCTGACATTTAAAAAAATCACATTGAATCTGAACTTGTGATATATTAAATCTAACTGTTGATTTGTCAAATCTTAGTGTTAAATCTAAATGTTAAATCTAAATTTCAAATCTAAATTTCAATTTGAAATCTAAAAGTTAGATGTTTAATCTATGTGTTTACTATGTATATCAAATCTAAATGTTGAAATTTTTGAAAAAAATTAAATGTTAAATCTAAGTTTTAAATATAAATGTTAAATGTTAAATCTATGTTGAGTAGTGTTGAATCTAAACATTAAATCTAAACTTTCAATGTTAAACTTTAAATGTTAAATTCTAATACTATGTCATAATGTTAAATCTGAACATTAAGTCTACATGTTGAGTATCAATGTTAAATGTTGGATCAAAAATCGAAATGTTACATGTTAAACCTGAATGTTAAATGTAAATATTAAATCTAAATATTGATTCAAATTTTTAAATGTTAAATACAGGTATTAAATTTAAATGTAAATTTTAAATCTAAATGTTAATTAAATTCTATGTTGCCATGTTTCTGTTCTACTGCTGTGTAATTACTGTCAGTGACACTTAACATTTCCTGCACATTTCAAAATAAAAGCCTGACAAGAAGCAAGAAGAAAGGTGGACTTCAAGCTGGTGAAAGGCTTTTAATTTGAAACACCTGCAGGACTGAAACCTGAGACAGTAAAATAAATGAGATGTAATCAGACTGTTAAACAGAGCAGAGCGCTGAGTGTGTGACGGGATGCTGTGGTTTTACTGGTCGAATGAGTGCTGTTAAAATTGTATTTATTATGTTATATGATAATGATTATAAAATTATATAATATAATAAATTATCTATTTATTACATTATATTCATTATACTGAGTTTATAAATCAAACATGAAGGAAGTGTTTGTTTGTGTCAACAGAGGGTTAAAAGAGGAGCAGATCAGAAAACAGACTCATTACTTTTAAATTATTCCTATGAATGAAATTAGAAATAAAAGGCCTTTCTCTACTATTAGACATTAATATTAATATAAATGTATTCACAGTTCAGTCATGTTTTTTTTTTTCCTCTTTTCCAGGAAACAAGACGATGGAGGGAGTTGTGACCGGTGTTAACACAGGTACACACACTGCTACACACACTGTTACACACTAATTAGCACCCAGACAAAAGACGTTTTAAACTTTTCTTGAGCACCTCCGACATTCCTGTCCACACCCTGGATCTATTTATAAGCTGAAGCTGTTTGTAGAGACGCACTGGGAGACTGAACTCAGGGCGTAAAAGCTTCTTTAATCAAACCACTGACTCGACTGCAGGGGCCAAGAAATGAATAAACAACAAATAAAACATTAATATTGTTGTAATATTTACAAACTTTTCATCAGTTGTGTTTAACATGGCATCTGTCACGTATCTGTGTTATGTTTACCTCCTATTTCCTGTCATCCAGTCGCCCAGAAGTCAACCGAACAGGCCAACGTTGTAGCGGACACTGCGGTCACCGGGGCCAACGAGGTCGCCCAGGCAACGGTGGAGGGGGTGGAGAACGCAGCTCTGGCCACCGGATTCGTCACCAAGGTGTGTGATGTCACATCACATGACCCAAATTAGACATTTTATTTTTGTAAATTAAAATGATATATTAATGTTTTTTTTTTAATATACTTTACTTTTATTAGTCTTTAATTGTAAGTAGAAATAATTATTTCAATTTAAAAATGTTAATATTAGCATTTTATTTAATTACTCGTGTAATTAGTTGCAGCTGTCTGAAATTATCTCTAAATGTGTAATTATATATTTAGACTAATTAAAGTCAACATTTTCCAATCAGTTTTAATTTCAGTTCATGAATGTTCATTTTAACTTTGATCTAATTTTATTATTCATGTTATCTGTTTATGCTATTATATATTTGAATATTAATTATTAAAGTTTACATTTTATGCTTTTTTATTTAAAAAAAATAGCTTACTTTAATTTCAAAAATTTTAACTTTTAATTGAATTTTATTATTTTCATTAGTTATGCCTGTGTAAAATGATCTATCAATTAATATTAAATATTTAGGTATTATTAAATATTTAAATATTAGTTATTTCTATGTCTTTCTTTAATTTTAATTTCATCAGTTGTCAACATTCTATTTATTTATTTATTTTTAGTTAATATTGTATTTTAATTATTTTTTAATGCAGTTTTGGTTTAGAGGGGAAGTGATCAAGGTATATCAACACGTTTAAAATATTATTCTATTATTTTAGAGGCAGTTGTTGCAGGTATAAGTGAATTAAACAGTAAAGTCTAAAACAAGGTTTTTATTTTCATTTCCACTGACAAAATAAAATGTTTCATAGATAAATAAACAATAAAAAAAACAGTGAATATGAAGAAAAACAAATGTTAGTGGCATAAAAGACAAAAATTGATTTTCCTCTGCCTCAGTTATAACATGTGTAATCCCACAACAATTAATATTATAATCTTTGTTGTGTCCATAACTTTTATTTTTTTCTCTTCATGAATCTCTGCTGATTGGCTGGGGACAGGAGGAGGCGGAACCAGTGTCTGAGGAGGTGCCTGATTGGTTGAGGGGGGATTACGTGACTGATTGGCTGCATGGCATGACGCTTGTTGCCCGATAAAACTTTCTGACTTTAAAATGCTTTTTCAGGACTCACAGCTTTTTACATCAAACTCAGACCAGATTATCTCCAGAGACGTTATTACATTTGAATCGTTTATTTTTATTTAAACATCTGCACACTGAGACTGAGTGCGTGTCATTAGCATCAGTGGTAGTACTGGGAGAGTTAACTGGTCAAAACATTCTTGTGTCCAACTTTTGAATACCGATGCTCAGTCAGTGGCCCTACACACTAAAATATGGCGGTGCAGATGCTCCTTCAGCGTCACTTTTTATCGCACAGGGATAACATGTCAATTTACACATGCTTAGTATCTTTTCAGAATGAACAAATGTTTTCACAGGAAATGCACAGTTTCCACTCATTAGATGTATACAGCCTCTTTTCAAAATAAATGTACAGCATAAGTTTAAAAACACTTCATTTTTAGGTTTCCTTCCTTAAATCTTGGTTTGGCTTAAAATAAGGACTTTTGTTACTAATATAATATGTCATTATATTACATATGTCACCACTGTAGAATGCTACACACACTAACACACACAGGAAATAAACAGTGGGCTTTGTTTGACCCCACCCACCTTCCCTTTGCAGAGTCTTGCTTTTGAGGGTCAAAAAATGCTGCTGCCCAGTGCCTCTTATACAGCAGCTAGATGTAGCAGTCCTGTGTTGCTTATTCGTCATGGTTGTGGCAATTGTAATAGTAAGAACAGATTAGCTGAAAGAGCAGTAAACATTATCTACTTTTTTAATCTTTATTTAAACATGAAGTCCCATTGAGACTGAAAACCTCTACTAGATGGTGCTCATGGTTTAAAGAGAGAGGCTCCAAGAATAGCAATTCAGTGTGCCTTCAACCTTTTGATGAACAAAAAGCGCCATCTAGTGGGCTCAGAAAATAAAGAAAAAGCTTCATGAGGCTTCATTTGGCCATCACTACTCTCGAGCCTAGAAGCCTCTTATATATGACCTAACTTTTATAACAGATATTTAAACAGAAATAATACATGGCTGAGGCAACCAGTAGCTCAGTGGGTAGAGCGGGCGTCCCATGTACAAAGGCAGTGTCCTTGCTGCAGGGGCCCGCGGTTGGATTCGACCCTGCAGCCCTTTGCTGCATGTCATCCAATCGCTCCCACTCCTTCACACTCACCACTGTCCTATAAATCAAAGGCCAAAAATATAATCTTTAAAAAAAGAAATGCTAGAAGGGTGCTGATTTCAATGTGTGATGACAAACATTATTTATTTAAATAAATAACTTTTAAACCTTGTGCTTCCTCCTTTTTGATGCGGCCTTTGAGCCAGATCAAGTCAGTTTCCTCTGACAGATTTATAAAACTAAAAAAGCATGAAGAAGAAAGGATGCATGGAAAAGGAAAGACTGTTTGCTCAGCTGAAATCCTCTTAATGTTCGCTGTTATGCCGATGACGCCTTGCTTTACTTCACTAACAACAACTGCACCCTTCAGAGAAAGAAAGTTTACGTCGTCGTTCTACTTTCAGAATCTATTTTCTTAACTGTTTATAATTATGTTTGTTTACTGAGTTTAGTTCGGATGGGTTTCACCATGGTGATGATTAACATAGCATCCTGATGGTTGTGTTTACCTGAAATCTGGGAAACAAAGAACAAAGAAAAAAGCAATAAGAAAACTACAGATCAGGTTGGAAATGAGTTTTAAAGGGTTTATAAATATTCAGTCATGACATCAGCACTGACTAACATGGCTGTCTCTTTCAGCTTCAGCTCATCTTTGGCTCCATCTCAACAGAAAGATTTCCCTGCTCTCCTGCTGTTGAACTGTTCTACAGATACACTCCTCCCATAGCAAACAATTGTTAAATGGTTCAATCAGACGGGACCAATTTAAAAAGTCAGTTTTGTAAACAGGATGTTGTGATGTGTTAAATCTTCAGTTTATTAGTAACCATTTAAACCTTGAAGAGACAAACACATCATGTCATTAGTTCCACCTGTGTAACTTGTTCTGGGAGAAGTGTAGTTTTGTATGTGAATGGATTTGTACAAAGTTTGGTGGTGGTCATGTGACCTCTGCTCTGTCTCTCCTGCAGGCCAGCCTCCCAAAAACAGAAGCCGAGGGAGAACAGACCGAACAGGCTGCACAGTAGGTGAGAAAACTACCAACAATAAAATAACATTTTCAACCCAAACGGTAGGAAAAGGAGCTTTGCCTGGGGACCACTGTCAGTGGCAGATTTATCCTCATTTGATGCTTTAGTTTAGGTTTACTTTAGCTTTACCTCTGCTGGTGGCAGCTGTCTTTCCCAGCTGCCACCAGCAGAGATAGATGTTGATATTTGGTGGAATTTAGGGTTGTGATGTCGGGGGACCAAAATACAGTTAAATTATCTTCAACACAGTTTTCATTCAGACCAAAATTTAACATCTGTGCAATGTAGGAGTCCAGCTTCTTTCCGACATCATATTGTCGCCTGGTGCCAGCTGGGATACTAACGGGATTGTGGGTCAGGATATTTCGTCTCTTCTCATCTGTTCCTCAACACAGTGACAGCGAGAGGTGAAGAGAGGAGTCGTGTTAGAGTGAAACATAAAACTGAAATGGAGAGCATGTACTGTATGTATGAAGGACAGTGAGCAATTTATAGCTGATACACTGGATCTGAGAGTTGATTATAAACAAAAAATGGTTTTCTGTTCAACACAGGTGATAAAAGAAGTTCGTGCACAGTATGAAGCAATGACTTCAGGGTGAACCACGGCCAAATAACAAACAAAACCCACCTATCTCCCCCAGAGTGCTGCCTCAGCCCTACAAACACAAGAAGCAAACAAATATACAATACTGGGCCCGAAACAAAAACAGGAGAACAAAGACTACCACAAAGATGGCAGCTCACTCCTACAGCTTCATGTGTGCTAGTCCGCAGCAGTGATGTCCCGGAGAGTCACCCAATCGGTGCTAGGCATCTGCACCTGGAGAGACACAAAGATACTCACAAGAAACAAGAGCTCGGACTCTCCTGAAACATCACCGCTGCCGCACAATAAAAGATACACACTGAATGATACAGCTGGTCCTAACAGGGAGCTTGGATGTACAAACAGGACGTGAATGGGCGAGTGGTGAGGCTGGAAACAGGACAGTAGTGTGACATGTTGCAGGGCGGCGCCACTGTGGGGTTGTACAGAAAAAATAATAGGCGGCTGTTTTGAAGTGCGCTGTGTTTTGGACTGTAGGAGGAGTCTTTCAGTTTGTTCCACCTTGGCTTTATGTAAATATTCACCCAAACATTCATCATCCTGATAATCGGCACATCTGGGTGATGCTATCAGATGTGCATTAGCATGTTGGGTGTGTTTCCTTTCATGCACAACTCTCTCTTCAGTGTTGTCGTAGTTGAGAGGGAGCCTGCAGACTGCTGTTTCATTTGCGCTTGCAAAGGCGTGACGGACTCACGGCCAATTTGCTTGTTGTGCTGACCTCAGCGCATGTTGCTAACAGCGTGTGATTAACAGTTTCTGAGAAGAGCTAACATTCATGAACTTTGGTTCCACATCACCTACATCAGGCGACACATTGTGTGTTCTTCACGCACCAGACGGCAATCGTTCAGCACAAACTGTTACAGCCCTGCTCACCGAGATGAACGTTGATCCGGCGTGGGTCAACGCCAACACCGTGCTGCATTAACTTTGGGAAAATGGTATCTAAATATCAAACCACAAAACCACTATTAATTACCTTCCCTTCATTTTGTTTTTCTGTGTCTCCAGAATCTTGTCCTTCTAGGCCTGCAGCCACTTCCTGTTTCCTTCCTGTCCAATGAGCAACGAGAGAAGAGGAACCTTTACATTTTAATTGTCGCTCAACGCTTTGACCTCTGACCCTCCTCATCCACTGTGTGTAACCTAACCTCATTAACCAAGAGAAACCCTCCTTGTCAACATCATCATCTACCCTCCTGTTGCCATGGTTACACTGCCTCAACATCATAACTCCACACACTCACAAACACTCACACACACTCACACAAACACTGATGTCACTTTTTAACATTCTGAATTGAATCAGGTCGTACACACTCATGCTCTCAGCTGATTGGTCTGTGTGGGATGACATCACCCACCAGGCCGAGAGTTCACATGGCTATGCCGCAAGTGTCCTACAAGCCACGCCCATGTCAATCACCAGACTGACTCTGCCCCCCAACAGACAGAAGCCTTCTAAACGCATGTCGCTTTACTGACACACACACACACACACACACACACTAATAATTAACCCTGTGATTCACACACACACACACACACACACACACACACACACACACACACACACACACACTGCAGTCTGTGTGTGTGATATTAACGGAGCTTCAGAGCTGATTTCTTCTTTTACAAAACAACAGAAGTGAAATAAATACAAAGTTTAAAATCCACCTGAGTCGCTTCGTTTCTTCTTCTCTGTGTAATCAAAGTAGAATCATATAAATCCTGTCAGCGCACAAAAACAAACAAGTGAAACTAGAATATATGAGCACACTTTGTTCTGGACCACAGTAAACCTGTCAGAGGGGCTGAGGCAGACTCAGTCCTGACGCAGAGTTTCTTTCAGGACCTCGGCTGCAGAAACTGGGTCAGTCTGATTTATTTACACCTTCTCCTCATCGTCTGGCCGATGCTGCTCCCTCTGTCACACAGATCATGTCCCTGAAGCTCACAGCATGATGCTGAGACACGATACCTAAATGTATGCAGAAGGGAAAAAGATAATCACATATTAAGGCCACAGAAATGAACATGGGACAGGCCCCCAGGCACAGATACGCAAAGGGCCCCACCACCTCTGCTCTTCCTGGTCGGTACATATTAATTTGACATTGGACGTTTTGCAAGAAAAGGGCGGTATAGGGCATTCTCACCACAACACATGACCAAACAGGAGTTGGTCTGTTTCAGGAGAGCATAACACATGTTCATAGCCCCATATGTCCATAAATGTGTCCACATCTCTCACAGCGAGGGCTGAAATGATTCCTCAAGTAATTTGAATAATTTGATTACTAACATGGATGTAGCATGGTCTGCAAAACGATGGAGGAAGAGAGACAAAAAGAGGAGACACCAAGTAAAAGCACAGGAAGTGTAGAGTGTGGAATCATTGCAGGTTAAAATGACAACAGTTCAGAGTGTGTTGCGAGTTAGCGAGTTGTTGAGTTAGCATGCCACAGTAACACGTCCTCAATGCTGCATCATCTAAGTCAGAAACATCCAGTGTGTGATCGAGGTCACGACCCAACAAGCTACTTAACGTCACGTTTAATTACTGATCGTAAGCTGAGATCCATAACACACGTAAAGATCATACGTGTGTTATGGTTTTATAACAGCTGATCAGTAACAGAAGTCAGCGCGGCGGCTAACGTTAGCTGTGATGTGTCATGTGTATGAGCTGCTAGAAAATACAGCAACACATGGAAACTAAAATGCTGAGGTCAGTTTGTTGAAGCCTGAGCTTCATTCATGTTATTATGTTAGTCACACACACACACACACACACACAGCCCTCACTCACTCACTCACTCATTCACACACTCATGCACTCATGCACCCCCTCAATCACTCTCAGACACACACAGTAGAAAATGGATCCTAGATGCACAGATGGAGTGCAGCAGGTGTGAGGCACCAACTGACCACAGTGACGGAGTCTGAACTCCCCATCAACTTTAACTTTAAGGATGATAATTGTGTCATAAATATCAAGTAAAAAAATGAATTATACTCTGAAGTCACGGAGTCGTACTTTGGCAGCTTTGTGCAGAGGGCTCCACCATGCTAACTGAGTTTACACACAGCACATGCATCATGTCACCTGTCACAAATGTTAAAGTGCACACTGCAGACAAATGTTGAATTTTGCTGCTCGTCTCTGTCATTTCACACACTGTTATTATTTCTGTTCTCCGCAGTGAGACCAGACTGTAAAACTCAAGCTGGTCCTCACAGAGACAACAAATTAAAGATGCTTTAACATATGAGAGGAGTTCCAGATCATTGTTCTTAATAGTGTTATTAAAATAGAAAATATATTTCCCGGTTCATGGTATACCCGCCTTACACCAGCCAACTCTTCAAGTGATTTTACTGTCAGAGACAAATTTCCAGCATGTGAATAAAATCATGGGAGTTTCACTCCTGTGAGTTCAATCGTTCAGTGTGAAGTGGTTTTAAACTCAGGCCGAGCTGTCTCAAAGCTCCAGTGTGTCAGATTCAGGAGGAGTGAGTGACTGTCAGTGAGGATTACAGATTACAGATTACAGATTACAGATTACAACCATTTGAAACTTCTCCTGGTCAAAATCCCTTCACTGCTCAGGAGCTGAATCATCCTCAGAGGTCTCTTCACACCAAGAAACACTCTGGTGTCATGTTTTTATCACACTGCTTGTTACAGAGGGGCTGCTAACAGCGGTGGCTACAGCCAGGGTTTGGTTTGTCCATTCTGGGCTACTGTAGAGACATGGACATCTCCCCATGTGGTGTGATGTGTTCATATGTTTGACCTGATTCTTTTTCTCTGTAGAGCTGTTGCAGGTCTCCCTGAGGACCTCCCTCCACATGGTCATGTGACCTCTAGCATCTCATTAATGCCTCACTTGGCCACGCCCACTCTCTGTCTCTTCCTTGTTAGATTAATTTGACAATAAACTTTATGTGACTGGGCATATGTTGTTGACTCCTGTGTTGCTCCCCTGAGCACCCTGAGTTTCTTTGTCGTCCTTGGCTGAGTAGGTTTGTGTATGTTTGCTCGGTGGCACGTGGTGGAGGAGGGCTGCTGAGTTATCTTCCTTTTGGTGAGTATCTATGGTATGTCTAGTGTTTTGGTGCAGTTAGGTTTTTCAGTGATCTCCCTGGTTAGTTAGAGAGTGATGGATGGATCGAGTCATTCGTCCTTCCTTCAGTCACTCGTTTCTTATTTTGCCTTTTTTGTTTCAGGAGTAATCCTGGGTGGAGACCTGATTTTCTGGCGGGGGTAAGCGTGTCAGGGCCTCGGCCGTGTGGTCGAGTGGTGGTTTGTGCACTCAGACACTGGCTCACTGTGGGACTGTGGTGAGATGCTGGCAGATGAGTTCAGTTAGGTGGGTAAGTTGCAGCTCAGCTACTTGTGGTGTCCGTGAACCTGACTGATGTTGATCAGCTTTTGGTTTGTCAGGTTTAAATATTGAACTTGACTTTTGGTGGGCCAGATTTCCTTGAGTTGAGTGTCGTGAGTGACACCGGTGGTCACCTGAAGGCTCCATGTAATGAATGGGAGCGACTCTGGGAACAATTTGGTGTAACTTTTGTGGCTTGAAGGGTTCGTTCTTTGTGACTGTGGCTTTGATATCCATTAGAGAGAACCTTCAAGTTGCTGCTGTTGTGTGGACACTTTTGACTGTGGGCTTTATGCACACTGGTTTGTTTTGGTGTCCCTTTGAAGGACGTTAGTGTTTGGACCTCAGTTGTGATTCAGTGTAGGAGACACCTTAAATGCAGCCTCCCTTGATGACTTTATTAAAGCACCTTCAGAGGAGCTGCTTGATCAATTTACCAAAGATCAGCTGCTGAAACTTGCTCATTATTATAACGTTCAGATTACTGCTGAGTATTAAAGATGATGATCTTTCCAAGACTGCTCCTGCACCACAGGTCTCAACTGAGTCTGCAGCTTTTCTGTCTGACCCATCCGAAGATTCAACAAATGTGTCACTTTCACTGTCAGATGCTGCCGCTCAGCTGAGGTTACAGAGCTGAACGGAGAGAAAAGAGAAACGAGTGCTGTTGGAATTTTAACACGTCTGAGCCGTCTGAGTTTGGCGTTAAAAACATCAGCCTGCTTCCATCATTTGAGGAGAAGGATGCAGAAACATTTCCCTCATTTTGAGCATGTTGCAGCTGTGTGGCCTCAGCAGGCTCAGACGCTGCTTCTCCAGAGTGTGTTGGTAGGAAAGACTCAGGAAGCCCTTTCTGCTCTGAGCCATCAAGAAAGTGAAAGTTATGATGCAGATAAAAATGCTATCCTGGAGGCTTATGAGCAGGTTCCTGAGGCCTGTCGCCAACGATTCAGAAGCATCAGTGAGCCTGATGAGCAAACTTATGTGGAGTCTGCAAAGGAAAAAGTAAACAACTGTTTATTTCGGGTGGTAACATGTTTCGTGACACTGTAAATGTAATAATCAAACCCAAAATCCAGTGGATCATGTTTGTTGCTCCTAAAACATAATATATTACTGTAACCCCCCCAACGCCGACTGTAAATGTCTCATAAGATAACGAAAACACAATGATTCTTATTTTCAGCTGAGGGAAACACATTAAATATATTTTTCCCATTTCTGCTAAAATATCAAAATCAGTTTTGTGTCAAATGAGAGAAAAACAGCTGGATCTGGGTCACATTTGCTTCTAATCTGACCGTGGCCTTAAAGGGAACGCTTGCTTACCTGTACATCTGTGTTTGCATCACAGTCTCGCACAAGCCCACACACGTGAGCACGGTGCCCAGAGAGGCAGTCAGAGCTACAGGCTACAATGAGGCTAAAAACAGAGTTCAAATGATGTTTTTCCAAACAGCTTTTTATGTCGGGGCTTCAGGACACTTGGATCACTACGGACGAGCAGTATGGAGATATTTTGTGGTTTCAATTATGTGCTTTTGGACGTTTGAATCTGGGGCGCCGTCAGCCTCCATTAGGTGGAGTTGTGTTGCTACCTCCTCTCCCCTTGGATCTCTGCAAGTGATGTGAGGACTCTAAAACTTCACCTGAGCCTCCCTCGGCATATGGGTGAGTAGATAATGGCTGAATTTTCAGTTTTGGGTGCACTATCCCTTTAAGTCTATGTGGTGATGTGACTGAAGAGGAGGGACGAAGGAGAAACTGTGACACGATCCCCATTTTCTCTCACTAAGATTTCAGGCTTGGTCGCGCCGGCCAGCTGTAATAAAGACTGGCTCTGTCCAACTTCATTTGTAGCACCTGCATGCAGGTGAAGTTGGTTATGTTGGTCTGGCTGCACTGAACCAACACGGTCAGCAGGTGGAGCTGCTCCACAGGTTAACGTACTTTTGAAACACAGAAGTTTCAGAATCATAATCAGAAATACTTTATTGATCCCCGAGGGGAAATTATTTATGTTACAGGTGCTCCTTGCAAGAGAGGAAAGATACGTGAAAATATAAGAAATTTAAACAATAGTTTTAACAAATATATAGTTAAATAAACAGGAATTATTAACAAACATAAACGTAAATAAAAATATATACATATATATATTGTAAACTGAACAAGATTATTTACACAAACAGAATATATACAGTCAGGGTGAATGGGGTTATTGCACAAGTTAAATTAAATTATTGCAGTGTGTGAAAAAGTCTCCACCAGAGGGAGGAGTTGTACAGTCTGATGGCCACAGGCAGGAATGATTTCCTGTGGCACTCAGTGGTACATCTTGGTGGTATGAGTCTCCCACTGAAAGTACTCTTGTGCCTGACCAGCACATGGTGGAGTGGGTGTGAGATATTGTCCAAGATAGTTCGTAGCTTAGACAGCATCCTCCTCTCTGACACCACCATCAGAGAGTCACACTCCGTTCCCACAACGTCACTGGCCTTGTGGATCAGTTTGTTGAGTCTGTTGCCGTCCGCCACCCTCAGCCTGCTGCCCCAGCACACAACAGCATAGAGGATAGCACTGGCCACCACAGACTAATAGAAGATCCTGAGCATAGTCCGGCAGATGTTGAAGGACCTCAGTCGCCTCAGAAAATAGAGATGGCTCTGGTCCTTCCTGTAGAGAGCATTAGTGTTCTTAACCCAGTCCAGTTTATTGTCAATGTGTACCCCCAGGTACTTATAGTCCTCCACAATGTCCACACTGACCCCTTGGATGGAAACAGGGGTCACCGGTGTCTTGGTCCTCCTCAGATCCACAGCCAGTTCCTTTGTCTTTGCCACGTTGAGCTGCAGATGGTTCTGCTCACACCATGTGACAAAGTTATCCACAACTGCCCTGTACTCATCCTCATCACCCTTGCTGATACATCCAACTGTAGCAGAGTCATCAGAAAACTTCTGAAGATGGCAGGTCTCAGTGCAATAGCTGAAGTCCGTGGTGTAGAGGGTGAAGAGGAAGGGAGAGAGGACAGTCCCCTGCGGGGCCCCGGTATTGCTGACCACTCTGTCTGACACACAGCGTTGCAAGCGCACATACTGTGGTCTGCCAGTCAAGTAGTCTACAATCCAGGACACCAGGGGGGCATCCACCTGCATTGCTGTCAGCTTGTCACCCAGTAGAGCTGGACGGATGGTGTTGAACGCACTAGAGAAGTCAAAAAGCATGACCCTCACAGTGCTCGCCGGCTTGTCCAGGTGGGCGTAGACACGGTTGAGCAGGTAGATGATGGCGTCCTCAACTCCAAGTCGGGGCTGATAGGAGAACTGGAGGGGGTCCAAAAGTGGTTTGACCATGGGCCGGAGCTGCTCCAAGACGAGTCTCTCCAGGGTCTTCATGATGTGGGAGGTCAATGCCACGGGTCTGTAGTCCTTGGAGCCACTGGGCCAGCAGTGTCAAATCTGTTAAAAAACAGATTCAGTTCATTGGCCCTGTCCACGCTGCCTTCAGCTCCTCTGTGGTTGTTGGTCCTGAAGCCAGTGATGGTCCTTATTCCACTCCAGACCTCTCTCATGTTGTTCTGCTGGAGTTTCCTCTCCAGCTGCCTCCTGTACCTCTCCATAGCCTCCCTGATCTTCATCTTCAGCTCACCCTGTATTGCTCTCACCTCCTCCCTGTTACCAGCTCTGAAGGCCCTCCTCTTTGAGTTGAGGATGGCTTTGATGTCCTTTGTTACCCACGGTTTGTTATTTGGGTAACAATGGACAGTCCTGGCTGGGACAGTGGAGTCCACACAGAAGCTGATGTAGTCCGTGATGCATTCTGTGAGCCCATCGATGTCCTCCCCATGTGGCTCACAGAGTGCCTGCCAGTCTGTCACACCAAAACAGCCCTGCAGTGTCTCATAAGTCTCCTCTGACCATCTCTTCACTGTCCTCATGGTCGCAGGCTGGCTCTTGACTAGTGGTACATAGCAGGGGTTGAGGTGCACCAGGTTGTGGTCTGACCTACCCAGAGGGGGGAGGGGGGAGCAGCTGTATGCATCTTTGGTGCTAGCATACAGAAAGTCCAGTGTTTTCTCCTCTCTGGTAGGACAGCTCACATACTGTGTAAATGTGGGCACATAAGACTACATTCTCGGTACTCCTTCTTACTCCTGGCGACCGCTGTTAATTCGTCCATCTTATTTGCCAGCGACCTCACGTTGCCCATGACGAGAGAGGGGAGACGCGGCTTATATCTTCTCTTCTCCATAAGCCTCCGTTGTCTCAACCCTGCTTTTTTCCGCCGCTGTTTACTTCCTCCCCTGCATCCTCTGTGTGTTTTCCTCCACAGTTCAGCTGGGATCTCCGATGTTCCGGCCGCCAAGCCGGCCAGCCTCAGCACGATCAGCTGATCTCTGGAGTCAACAATGCGGCCATGAAGTTGTTGTGCAATGGTGCCGGGTCCGAATGTAAAAAGTAATTCCAGGGTGAGGAAAATGAGTACAACTCTCTCAATCAGCATGTTTTGAGAGGGCGCAGTTTCAAAATGATAATCACAAAAAGCCAGCACAAATACCAAACTTAATAAAGCAAAAAAGCAAGAAAACCGAGAAAACAAGCAGGAGCGACTGCAACAGGCTGCATGCACGGGCGCATGCGCACTGAATTCTATGAAATATCTTTATGATATTTCTATGAAATATCACGCTCCTTCTCAGAGGCAAAACTCATTTTTTAATTTTCACTGTGACTTACACTTCCTGTGGACATCATTATCTCTGATGTCCATCCGAAATAAATGACCGATAATCATAAAAACAGACGCTGTAGAACTCGTCTGAGAATCATGTTTCGAAGTTTCAGCCGTATATCTGGTCTTATTAGAAGACTCATGCATTCATGAAAAATCAGGATTTTTGAGATGAAGCTCATCATGAACTATTAGCTAATGATTATTTTCATTGTCGATTGATCTGCTGATTTTCTCCATTAATCAATTGATCATTTGGTTTGTAAAAAATAATGAAAAAAGTGCTAAATGTTTGTCACAATGAAGAGACACCTTCACTATGTTTGTTTAACCTCAACATTATTACTGAGTTATTCAAATTCTTAACATGATTCACAGGAAACATTTGCAAAATACTGATACGGGAAAAATGACTTTAACCATCAGAAATCTGTCAATCAGCTAACTGATTAACAGACTGATGGTTTCAGTTGTTTATAAATAAACATCAGACTCCATAAACTCTTGATGTGTTTTAATGTGTAAAGTAACTGAAGCCGTCAGAAACATGTAGTGCAGCAGAAGTAGAAATACTCTGATGAAGTACAAGTACCGTGAGTTTATACTTGAGTAAATGTACTTAGTTACATTCCAGCACTGTGAATATTTAGTGACAGAAGATCAATCAGAACAAAATCAGAACAAACTGCTGCTGAAACTGTTTAATTAGCATTTGATCACAAGAGACAATTTGCACTGGTGTTTAATACATTTCATTTATGACAATGACTGTTGAACTGAATTAATGACACAAAGTACTGTTGTGTCCATGTGACATTACAGGGTTTTTAACCAAATATTAACACAGTTTATAATATTTTCAAATCTTACCTACCAAACTTCACAGATTTGGACTTTACAGATAATACATTTTAATTTGAGTTCACTCTCATGGTGTGAAACCAGTAAAGAAACATGTCAAAGTGTTTGTCACCAGCAGGAGCCAGTCACTAACATTCAGTTTAACTTTAAGTTGTGTCATTGTGCATGTTTCTTACAGTTATGTTATTGTTAATGATTTAATGTTAGAGGCTTTGAGGATGTCTCTGGTGGCGTCACGTTTTCTGTGTAAAACTCAAAAACAAATCATTTGTAAATATTGAAAGCAACAATGTTCCAGCAGTTTGGGTGGAGTTGCTCCTCTCTGAGGATGCTGCAGGTGGAGCCTCGATGGACGTGCTCTGCAGGGTGTTTGTTAAAAGAAGCTTCTGACCATACCCATCACTGAAACAAAAGACAGAAAACAAAGAGAATATTAAAACTTTACCACAAAACATCAAAACAACCTGCTGATGATCAGATCAGTTATAAGAGCCTGGTCTCACTTCGAAGTTGTCGAAATCTGGCGCTTGGTCAGTGACTGACAGCGTCAGAAACCAACAAAAAAGGTATCCTTTAATGTCAGCATGATATGCAGCCCACTGCCATTATAGTTTAACGACACCCAGCGGCATCAGGGGGAAACGCGACGGGACAAGGATGAAAGTTAAGGCGGCGAAAGTCCAAGTGGGGCGGGGCGGTGGATGGGTCCAACAGACACTGACTTTCACCTGAGAGAGCAGTGTTTGTGTCCTGTAAGATTGTAAACCCTGTTCTGTTTTCCTAAACCCAACCACGTGTGTTGTTGAAGGAAAACAGCATCAATTTGAGGTGTTGTACGGACATAGTGCTTTTATTTTGAAAGAGACTGTATGCAAACTGTACATTTCCTGTGAAAACAGAAGTGTATTTTGAAAACAGACAATGCACGTAACAGGCTGAAGTTGACACGGCGTCCCAGAACGTCAACAACCAACACACCCAGGGTACCTTGGACGTCATATGTGGACGTGGAAAGTCCATGACCAAACGTGGACATGTGACGAGGTCACAGTGAGGACGTGTCGGTTATAACCACAGTTTCAAACTCTTTCACTTTTGGCATAAATCTGTGCTTAAAAAAAACCTGAGACTTTTTTTGATGGGGTTAGTTAGTCACAGTGACGTTTCCTTCTCCACAGTGAGCTCAGTCGGTCAGACCGGACTCTGTGATGTTAGAGGAGGCACTCAGGAGTTAGAAATACTTCAAGTATAAATTCTTTCCATATTCAGTGTATTCCCTCACTATGATGTGTCAGAGCATCACACCCACGTATTGACTGTAGCACATATTTGTTATATTGATATGTGAAACACTCGTGTTAAAAACTTGTGACAGTTTTATTTCTATTTTATTACCTAACATTTACATACTTCTATTTCATACTCTTATTCTTCCTTCTCATAATTCTGTGCTCTTTATACCAGAGTGACTGTAACCAATCACAGATTCCCCTCAGGCATTCTGATTCCCCCATAATGCACCACACAGCGCCACAGGAAGTCATTCCTGCTTGTTGCCAACAACCTGTACAGCTCCTCCTTCAGACTGACATGTGGACTTTATTCACACTCTGAATTTATAATTCTTAATTATCTATTGGGTGCAATTTTTCAGCTGCTGCAATATTTCTTTATCCTACACTTTGTTCTGTTCTTGTTTGTTCTATCGATGTATATATTGTAGTTATATTTCACTCTTACAGCCTCAGCTCAGTGACGATATTCTTCTTCAATATTTTTATATCTTAAGCACTAATGTTAAACACTGCAGCATAATGCACATTCTACTTTATATTTTTTATTTTAATGTACATTTTCATTTCTATTTTATTTTATTTAATTTTATTGCTTTAAATTTACACACCTCTATTTTATACTCTTAGTTTTGCTTCTTATTTTTCTCTGTTCTTTATGTCGAAGCGATTCTTATTCTGAGCAATTTTCAATAACACCTCAGATCACGGCTGCAGGCAACACTGTCGGTGATGGTGATTTACACAGTGATTTAATATTATTATCCACGTTAGCATGTTAGCATTTAGCTCAAAGCACATGGTGGCAACACGTTCTCATCCCAACTCATCAAATACTTCATCAGTTGCCGTTAACATCAGCTATGATGTGTTCAGGACCCTCCTGAAGTTAAAGTCAAATTCAATAATCATGTCAATTTAACTGGATTTATTTGGATCTGCAGATAAATTCTGCTGTGAGCAGACCTGAAGTCAATTTGAAGGACTCACCTCCTCCTCCTCCTCCTCCTCCTCCTCCTCCTCCTCTTTTCTTCCTCTTTTTCTTCTTTTTCTTCTTTGTCTTCCTTCTTGCTTCCTTGGTTGTTGTCACTTCCACCCATACATTTTTTCATCCCGTCCTCGACGAGGGACCCTGCAGAACAAAGAGCAGTGAGTCGGTCAGCACCTGGTGAGGTCACACTGTGATATACAGGTAGGAGCTCCCAGTGATATTTGAATGGCACCGTGGGGCCCCACACAGAGGCGTCTGTGGGAACCAGTATGATGACAGAAACTATTTCAGGTTGTAAAATCAGTGACTCGAAGTTCCTGTTTGTCTCTTCATCCAATAGAGTGATTAATAAAGTTGTTTTGAATTTGAAGATAAATTTCAGTTTCTGGTTGTCATGCCGATCACACATTCTGCCTTTCAAACTGGAATAAAGATGGATGCACACCTGGCTGTCACAATAATGCAGAGTTACTCCCTGACGATGATGAGCAGATCTCACTGATCATCGAGCTGCAGCTCAGATTATTAAACTTAAAATATGAACAAGTTTTAATCTAATTTGAACTGTCTGCTGAATGAGGTTTTCTGTCTTTGGAAACTTTCTACTCGAGTGTTTCAAACAAACTCCTGCCTGTTTGATAAAAGCTATAAACACTTCCTCTGAGTGCTCTCTGCTTTAACAAAGTCACAAATAAACGTCTGTATCTTTAAATCTCAAACAGGATCTGATCTCTGACTGATTTTAGAAATGACACTCACCCGCCATCTCACCAACTTGCTCAGCGCCCAGCCCGCAGCTTTTCAAACAGTCTTTGATCGTATCTTCCATACCTGACGATGTGTCGAGTGCCTGTCGAGTGTGTGCTGAGTGTGTTGAGAGTGTGTGTTAAGAGTGTGTTTCTGGGTGGAGGAGGTTTGGTCTTATAGCAGCAGGTGTCCCTGCAGGTGACGCCTCTCTGGTCTCGCCCTGTTGAGGAATCAGGTGTCGCTGCAGGGTCGACCTGTCTCACAGCTCGGTGACATCACTGCAGCAGCACAGTGAGTGTCACAACTAAATCGATTTGCACCTTGAGGTCATAATGATACCCACATTCCTCGAGGCAACAAGGAATTTTATTGTGTCTCAGGAGGCAGAGCTGGTCACCCACCAGTTGGAGGATTGGCGGCTCCATCCCAGCTCCCCCAGTCCACATGTCGAAGTGTGTATAGAAATACATGGTAGAGCTATGGAGAGGGTAGACTCCACTAAATTTTTGGGAATATACATAGATGAATTTTTAAATTACAAAAAACATATAAATGAGCTGACTAAGAAATTATCCAAATATGTGGGCTTATTTTGTAAAGTCCGACATTTTCTTCCTCTTGAAGCTCTTTTAACTCTGTATCGGTCTCTATTTGAGCCTCACTTGAACTATTGCAATGTTATATGGTGTAATTCATATCCCAGTTATCTTGAGAAACTAAAGACCTTACAAAAGAAGGTAATTAGAGTAATATCATGGACCAAGCTAAATGCCCCCTCTGATCCTCTTTTCTACAGTTACAAACTTTTGAAACTCACTGAATGTAATACTTTCCATAATGCCTGTGTGATGTATGATGTAGCATTTAGACTCAACGACAGACTCTGCCATCTCATCCCAATTTTTTTACCCACTCATGAATACAACACGAGAGGAAAACAGCTTATAAAGGGAAAGAGACGGAAACTACAATGCACAAGTCTTAGTGTGACCGTTCAAGGACCACAGACTTGGAATGAGGTTGAGAGCATGATTAAAGAGTCTGCATCACTGTCTATTTTTAAAAAAAGATTAAAACAAAAATTGCTGCTAAATTATGTCTAAATCAAGCTCAGCTTGCTGGTTTTTGTCTCATGTACCTGTGCCCGATGTGTTGATATTTGTGTCGTTTGTGTCGAACATTAGACTTTTTGTGCTGATGAAATCACCTTAGAGTTAGGGTTAGGTTAGATGATAGGTTAGAAATAGGAATTGTTGTTGTCATGATACTCTATATTGTTGTTTTTGTGTTTCTGGGCCCCCACTTATAAGCTACAGAAGCTTCTGGGGATACCCTTTTTTACAAGCTCATGTCTACTGTATATTGTAAATTGTATTTGTATTTTAAAATGATTTGTAAAATAAACTGAACCTTGAACCTTGTAAACTGAACCTCCTTGAGCCCCAAATTGCTCCTGATGGCTGCTCCATCAGTTTGTGAGTGTGTGTGAATGGTTACTGAGTAGCAGGTGGCACCATGTATGATAGCCTCAGCCTCAGCCACCAGAGTGTGAATGTGACTCAGAGTGCAAAAAGGGCTTTGAGTGATCAGAAAATTAGAGAAGTGCCATACAACTGCGGTGTTGGTGGCTTAGTGGTAGAGCAGGCGCCCCATGTACAAGGCTGCTGCCGCAGCGGCCGGGGTTCAGTTCAGTCCATTAACGGTCAGGTGTGTGTGTGTGTGTGTTGGTTCTTTGTTCAGCGTCCTCCCTTCAAAGAAATTTGAAAAACGCTGCCTGACTCATCACAACACTTTTATTTATCTTCACATGAACACCCTTCGACAAAGAGTGTGAATAAAAACGATCATTAATTGGTGAGTCAAACACATCTTCACTTTCTGTAGAGATACTGAATGTTCAGACCCACTGATAATAACTCTGGGGAGATCTGAAGATGTAGAGAAACTAAAAAAACATGACCTGATGTATAATATGATCTCATTACTGCAAAAAGGTTAGCAGTATTTAACTGTTAGTAAACAGCATGATGTTCTCCACATGAAATTCTCCACAGACATTAGCTAGCGCAAGCTAACAAGTTCTGTTGTCTTCTTTTAGACAATGATACAAGTCTCTCTGAATCATGTGTGCACTCTGGTACTTGGGAGCGTTGATAAATTGGGAGCGCTGTCTGAATGTAGCGTTGGGTTATCCAGAGCAGCGCACTCTCAGAGTGGCAGAGCGCACTCTGGACACTCTGTCTGTGGAGACGGAGCAGCAGAGCGCCGAGCGGAGTGAATGTGTGATTAACTTAACCGTTGGTTCATTCATGTAGAAATATAACGCTGCGTTTCTTCCACCAACAGGGCTCTCATTTTAGTGTAGAGCGTCAGACTGAATTTACCAACGCACCATGTCAGGTCACTCAGTCTCCGGGACCGCCAGTGTTACTTGAATAAGTAAACACTGACCAACGGGACCAGACTGGCCGACCCGTATGCTCTCACTCAGTGGATGGATGATGTCACAGGAAGCCAATCTTACAAAGGAGGACCACACTTGTTTGTTTTGCTATGGAAGCTAACCTTAGCTAATGTGCTAAAAAGTTAGCGTTGCAGAGAAATCCAATCTTCCTCTTAATCCCTCCCCAGTTTCTGATGAGGTGGACATGATAACCCTTAATACACATAACTTTATTCATCCCTACAACAGGAAATACTTTTTCCCTAACCCGGGCCGCTGCAGCTAAAGCCTTGTACATAAAGGCCTGCTTTATCCACTAACCCACCACCCTATTGGCTAGTATTTTGTTGGCTAAAGTTGACATGCGGTCTTGTCAAACTGTTCAGTAACAGCTGATATTCCCCGAGATAAGCTCTCATTGTTTTCCTTTTGTGCAACAAGTGATCTCATGCAGGAGGCTACAACATCAAGTGATGACATGACTTACTGTACACATGTGATAAGGCACCCTCGTCTTGTGTGTGCACCCTCTTCTTGCTGCAGTCAGATCACCTGTGTCTTACCCAGATACAGCAATGCTATTTTCTGATTGGCTGATGAGTAGCTGTGTCTTATTTGTATTGGCTGGAGTGTGGCAAGCTCTTGTTGAGCTCTACAGTACCCACAACGTCTTGCAACACATTCCACTGCATATACAGCAGTGTAACTTGGTGGGTGGTAACCCCTGCTCATCGTCCTCACCAGGGGCTTGACCTGACAGCAGTTGAGTGGGCAGCTGCTCACTGTCGATGACATCAATGGCGCGTATAAACAGCATGGTATTGTGATATTTTTGTGGGGCGATTTGTTATTGTTGTCCCAATGACAAGTTCAGATTGTTTTATTATACAAATTATTAATATTACAAATACAAATTCAACAGACTAATCACAGCATATTTAACTCTCCTTAAACTTGTGAAAAATGGGAAGAAAAAAGTGTGTTTACATTTCTGCTCAGTGTTAATATGTCTCTGCTTCAGTTAAAATCAGTCACTGTCACTTTAAGGCTGAAACTAAATGGATGTGTCAGAACTTTCACCTGACAGACGAGTGTGATCAGAAGTTTTGTCTGATGAAACACTCAAAATAAAGACAGCCTCACAACAAAAGACAAACCTGTTTGTCAGAGTGTGGCTGAAATATTTTAATGTGCTGCTTTATCTTCTTTGTTGAGCAGCAGAGGGGTGTGTCCACATCATAAACTGAGTGACAGCTGGATAATGACTTCATTTAAACAAATGTAACGCCCAAATACTGGACGAGGTCGGACACCAGTCAGGAGTCATGGTTGTAGCTGTTTACAGAGTTTCAAAGTAAAGTGAAATCAGTGTGAGATGGAGAATCATCTATTTTCTGATGCTCGTCCAAGTCCAAGTCCTGGTGGCAGCACGGGGCCCAAACATCCATCTCCTGAGGTCAGACAGGATGTATGATCCCTCCAGGTTGTTCTGGGTCGTCTGCCTCCAGAGCTCCTTACCGTCTTTCATGCAGAGTTCAGATTACACAACATCAGCCCCACACACATACGAAGTCAAGAAAATGATGGGCGTCAGATACGATACTTGATCATTTTATCCCATTCAATGTCCCAGGGCCGTCTCACTTCCAACTTGTCAAATATAGCAGCCCAGTTTGCAGCCCTACGTGTTACACCCACACTGCATCACTGTAGTTATAATGACGGGAGCAAAAGAGGTGACGAAGTATAAAGAGCAAGATGGATGGGTCAAACACAGAACTTTGATCCAGGAGACTGCAGTTCATGTCTCGCAGCAACTTATTTCATTGACAAAAACTGCAACATTCTCTCCATGAGAAAAACGTGACAAGCTAAAAACAAATCTTGACGATAAAAACTAAGACACAATCTATGTTTCAACGAAAATGTTGGTGGTGCACTGTCAGACACTGAAAGCAGTGAATGGCGTGCTTGCAATTATCTTCAAATACAGCATGAGGGACAGGCTGGTAAACTCCAGTCAATAGTCTGCACCGCAATGTTTCAGTAGCCAGCAGAAACAGTCAGAGCGGAGCAGCGTCACCCCCTTAACTTGCTTTACTGTCCTGCTGCGTTTCCCCTTGACACCACTGCGTATCTTGCCAACATTACAGGACGTGTTTCATGTGCATGCTGACTGCAGGTATCCACCAGAGATGAACTGAATGTTCATTTTACTACTGTGAGACGTCTCCAGTGTTGTTTCTGTGAATTTGGCAGTACATCCAACCAGCCACACCAGCTCAGGACGTCTACATCCAACGTCTTCACTTTCAAGTTCATCTTAGAGCAGCCACTCAAACAGCTGATGGAACAGTTGGTTTGCACAACTGAAAAATTTCAGCACAAACCGTCAGAACCGTCTCAGGGAAGCTCATCGTCGCAAACTGACGTGTTTTTTCCTTCAACAAACGCACATGGTTGGGTTTAGTAAAAAAGAGTTTGGCTTTACAATCTTACAGGAAGTGAACACTGCTCCCCTGGGTGAAAGCCAGTGGTTGTTGGACTCATCAACCACCCCTAACCCTACTCATAATTTCACCGCCACAACTTTCCTTCTTGTCCGGCCACGTTTCCCTGACACTGACTGGTGCCATTAAACCAAAAGGGCAACCAGCGGCGTATCATGTTGACATGAAAGGACATCTTTTTTCATTGGTGTCTGACGCCAGAAGTCACTGACCAAGCATCGGTATCCGAAGATTTCAGAGAGAGACCAGGTTGTCACATCTTACACTGAACACGTACTGAACAACAACAACAATGGATATGAAATACGTTCATATTCTGTAGGTTATATTTTAATGTTTCACCACTTTGGATACACAGAGTTGTGAAATGTCCCTGGTGTTAGTGTACAGCACTGAATCTCTGATCCTGCGACTGATTAATAGTCATTAACAGTGTTAATTTTGACAAGAATTTTTTATTTCATTTTAGTCTTAGTCACTCACCAAAGACTGGATTTAGTTAAAGACACATTTTAGTCTTTTAGTTTTGTTTTGTTTTAGTTTATGTAGTCAGTAGAAATAAGTTTTAGTCTCATTTTAGTCTTTTGACGTAATTTGACAGTTTTGTTATACTGTAATAGATTTTGCAAAAAGATGTTTGTCATGGTAGTAAAAACTCCATTGTAAGCATACCTTTAAGTGTGTGTTTAGTCATTTAAATAAGAATGTACCATATTACTCTTGTATAATAAAAATGAATGTCTAAGGCTTGTTAGAAAAAGTGCAATACATAATCATGTCCTTGACAGGCTCTTGTTTATTTTCTGTATATTTGTTCAAGAAATGACTCACAACCTGCAAGAATAAAGCTCCAGTCCTCTTAAGACATCAAAAGAAGATCATAACAGTTTAACTGTTATGCCCATTTTAATTTACTATTTTCTTACAAGGGCATCAAAACACATTTAATCATATGCCAATTTTAATTCAGTGTGTGTTAAAGGACCGCCAGGATTACAGTGCCCCTCCAAGGGCTGCAACGGTCATATGTATCTTCATTGTTTATGCTGCCCGTGTGTTCAGAAGCACACAAAAACATGCATTTTTGAGTAATTTCCAAAAAGTTATGATAAAATAAAAAAATATTACAGACTGACAACCACTGTCCAATGTCTCATGTTAATTAACACTATTTGTCGGCTTTTTATAATGCCTTTTTTTGTTGTTGTTGCTGCAGCGCTGTCTCCAGTTGAAAGTTGTGATTTGCTGAATACATTCTACAATAATAAATTAAATTTTGGGTCTATGATATTGTTACACATTTTAATAAAAAACAACTTAAGAATAAAAGAAATAAACACCAAAATAATTAGTGGAAACTTTTTTTTTATTGATTCTTCTCTTCTCTGACATACTAACACACACACACACACACACACACACACACACACACACACACACACTGAACACGCAACTGAATGAATGAATGAACATTGGAAGTGGTTCAGCCGCAGTCCTGCCGGCTGGCGCGGTCACTGTAGAGATTACATTCGTTTTTTATTATTAACAAAATGTTTTTTTATTGACCATATGAATGGTTTCGTTTTCAAATAAATATTTGGAAACAAAAATGTATGCTTTGGTGTACTTTTACAGAGTTTTACAGGTGTTGTTGTTCCCAGCTTCCCGCTGTGGAGCCAAGGCTTGTGTAGCAAAACTGGACGTGCACCGCCACCGCACGGAGGGCAGGGGGAGGTCATCCAGTCAGAAAGATAGACTGAGAGTTTGAATTTGAGTTTAGATAATCAATTGGTTAAAAAGGAAAACAATCAAAGCATTGAGGATCGTTGTAATCCAGATTGTCCGGCCGGCCAGCGTCAGCTTTTTCGTCAAGTTTTTACTCGTCACAGAGATTTCGTTTTAGTTTTTGTTGTCAGTACTTATTAAATTTACGTTCTCGTCACAAATTAGTCACGGAATAAAGGGTTGTCAACGAAAAGTTTTTGTTTAAGTTTTAGTTGACAAAATTAACATTGGTCATTAACGTGTCAAGAGCATCAAACACATTTTCTTTTTTCACATGTCATTATTGTTGGGTGTGACTGTCCCAACACATAATAAACACACACACATTCGGTTGATTGTCCCGGGGCAACACCTGTACTCAGCCACCAGACACCTGATCCTCCTCGCCGATTAGAGATCATAAAACTCTTTTGTGATGAAGCAGGCTGGCTGGTCTGACCACAGAGATGACACGACAGCAGTGTCATCAACACAATTGGATTAACTCCAGTACAAGAAATAAAATACCAACTAAGTCACTGCAATCTGGACGAATTAACGAGCTCACATACAATTTAGAAACTCATGAGTTTACAGATTAAAACTGATTTAATTCAATCTAAATGTCTCTTTATCAAACATTTGAAGTTCTGACTCGACTGAAAATAATCAGATTTAAAACTTTGTTCAGTTTGTGAGTTTAAACATCCGGTCTGTTTCATAACCAGCTGAAACTAAGAATGATGTTTGTTCCCTCAGAATGAGCTGTTTATATCTACAGAGATCACCATGTTGCTCCACCATGTTTCTACAGTAGCCCAGAGCGGACAAACACTGAGTCTAGACCAAGACTTTTGTGTTTTCGCATCAGCTGCTGCAGTTAGCTTTTACCTGTTCTTTTGTCCTAAACCCAAGCACATGTGTGTGTTGCAGGAATATAAACATCAGTTTGTGGTGTACTGAGCACTGGAGTTAGTGTTTTTAGCTCTGGAGAGCAGCGTCCATTTTGTTTTATCTGCATTTAATACAAGTTTGAGGTTTATAAGTGTATCTTGCAAAGCACTGGAAAAAGTCCAACAATATAAAATCGTGTCATCGGCATCAAAGTGGACATTACAGTTTTGCAAAGACAAAACTATCTGTGTGTTCCAGTCCCAATGATACTGTACTATATAGTATGCCAGTAAAAGATTCAGTATGTCCCAGTACACAGGATGTCAAATGCAGTACACCAAAAATTCCAGCATGTTCTACTGCATCTGGTCAGATATTGTAGTTTGCAATCCCACATGCTTTTCTGCTATTCTGACGCACAACCCACTGCACAGCAGACAATTCATCCTACCTGGTCTCTCTCTGAGGTCGTTGAAATCCGACACTTGGGCAGTGATGTGCAGCAACTGACACTGACTAAAAAAGCCCTCCATAAACGTCTGCATGATACGCCACTGGTCACTGTTATAGTTTAACAGCGCTCTGCAGCATCACGGGGAAACACAGCAGGACAAGGATGAAAGTTAAGGCAGCAAAAGTCTGAGTGGGGTGGTTGAGTCCAACAAACAATGGCTTTCACCCAGTGTTCACTTCCTGTAAGATTGTAAAGCCAAACCCTGTTCTTTTATCCTAAACTCAACCACGTGTGTGTTGTTGAAGGAAAAAAACAGAAATTGGTGGTGTTGTACCGATGTAGTGCTTTTATTTTGAAAGAGACTGTATCAAACTGTACATTTCCTGTGAAAACAGAAGTGTATTTTGAAAACAGACAATGCACGTAACAGGCTGAAGTTGACACGGCGTCCCAGAACGTCAACAACCAACACACCCAGGGTACCTTGGACGTCATATGTGGACGTGGAAAGTCCATGACCAAACGTGGACATGTGATGAGGTCACAGTGAGGATGGTGTTGTTTTGTTGGATCTCATCAATCTGTAGTTCTGACAGTTGCCGTTGGGTTTTGAGGCACCCATACATCCTACATCCTCTCACTGGGGTTACTTGCGTAGTATGTATGTTCTAGTCCATCTACATCTTGTTCCAGTCACTCATTTCTCATCACGATGCTCTGGTTCCTCAACACCTGGCGCTGTGTCGACCTGGGCGACGTCCAAGCTGGTATGACTCTTGTGTTTGCGCTTTCACTCCTCCTGACATAAGGGTCTGGACTTGATGTGTGTTGCCCACCCTGACCAGGAACCAATTAGTTTTTTTGTTTTTATTTTGTTTTATTTTGTTTTTGCAGTGATGAGATCATATTATACGTCAGGTCGTGTTGTTCTGGTTTCTCTACATGTTCAGACCCCCCCAGAGTTATTATCAGTGGGTCTGAACATTCAGTATCTCTACACAAAGTGAAGATGTGTTTTTCTAAAGGACTCGCCAATTAATGATCGTTTTTATTCACACTCTTTGTCGAAGGGTGTTCATGTGAAGATAAATAAAAGTGTTGTGATGAGTCAGGCAGCGTTTTTCAAATTCCTTTGAAGGGAGGACGCTGAACAAAGAACCAACACACACACACACACACACACACACACACACACCTGACAGTTAATGGACTGCAGTTGTATGGCACTTTTCTAGTTTTCTGACCGCTCAAAGCACTTTTTGCACTCTGAGTCACATTCACACTCTGGTGGCTGAGGCTGAGGCTATCATACATGGTGCCACCTGCTACTCAGTAACCATTCACACACACTCACAAACTGATGGAGCAGCCATCAGGAGCAATTTGGGGGCTCATGTGGACTGGGGGAGCTGGGATGGAGCCACCGATCCTCCAACTGGTGGGTGAGCAGCTCTGCCTCCTGAGACACAATAAAATTCCTTGAAAATTCCTTGCCTCGAGGAATGTGGGTATCATTATGACCTCAAGGTGCAAATCAATTTAGTCGTGACACTCACTGTGCTGCTGCAGTGATGTCACCGAGCTGTGAGACAGGTCGACCCTGCAGCGACACCTGATTCCTCAACAGGGCGAGACCAGAGAGGCGTCACCTGCAGGGACACCTGCTGCTATAAGACCAAACCTCCTCCACCCAGAAACACACTCTTAACACACACTCTCAACACACTCTCATCACAGACTCAACACAATGGCATTTTTTAAGAATATAAGTGATTCCTTGGAGGAGGATGCTGCTGATGCTGGCAAACAAATCATGATGAAAAAAGCAGATGAGTGTCATTTCTAAAATCAGTCAGAGATCAGATCCTGTTTGAGATTTAAAGATACAGATGTTTATTTGTGACTTTGTTAAAGCAGAGAGCACTCAGAGGAAGTGTTTATAGCTTTTATCAAACAGGCAGGAGTTTGTTTGAAACACTCGAGTAGAAACTTTCCAAAGATATGAAATAATAATAATAATAATAAAATAAAAAAGGACAGAAATGAATACAGCATTTAAAGTGAGAGTTCAGAGGTGATGAAGGATCTGAGCAGAGGTCACTTTTATTCTCAGGCTCTTCGCTGACGTTGCCTCCGTTATATGAAATGAAAAGTATCAGTGTGAAGCTCCTAGGAAGATCGGATGTTTTCAGTGTCAGGCAAGGTCGCATCTATGGCTGCTGCTGTTTTCACAGGAAGTACTGAGAGAGAACCTGAAAGAGCAACTTCCTGTCGCCGATTTTACAACCTGAAATAGTGTATGTCATCATACTGGTTCCCACAGACGCCTCTGTGTAGGGCCCCACGGTGCCATTCAAATATCACCGGGGGCTCCGGTCAGGTGAGTCCTTCAAACTGACTTCAGGTCGGCTCACAGCAGAATTTAAAACAGAAAATCTGACTGCCGGTTCTGTTCAGTCCAGTGAGATCGTCCCCATTAGTGGATCTGAGTGCGACTTTGGTGAGCATGTGTCAGAGGGGGTAGAGTATACCTGGTGGATTTTAACATCAGGTGGAGAGCAACATTAAAATAACCAAGAGGTGCAGGTTTAATTAAAGATCATTTGTTACAAAATACAAATGTCCTTAAAAATGTCCAGGGAGGCAGCTCCTGTCCTTATCTCAGTCCAGCAGAGTTATCTGACAGCAGGTTCTGGCCAAAATGGCGTTGCAGCACCGTAGCTCCACTCCTCTGTGTCGCTAGTCCACACACCACAGGCCACCTCTTATAAAAGACAGCTGACACTCACTGGTCCACAGCACAATGATCCACTACACCAAAGTTGAGGTTGGAGATACTCACTCAATCAGGCAGAGCTCCCAACTCTGCCCAACAGCTATGATAGGTTGTTGTGCTGTGGCCGCTGATAGCTCCTCTGCACCTGCTTCTCCTGGTGGATCAGCCCTGGATAGTCTGTAAGCTGCCACGCTGCTTCCTTCGCGCCTCCTCTGCTCCAGATTCAGTGCTCCCCTCAAGCCGTCCTCTCGGGCTATTCTCTCCCACTGTCCGACACACATTTGCCTTTTTATTACCACACTTTGGTCGCTGAAGCCCTCGTCTCCGCCACCTCACTGTCTGTTATCCAACACAGTCTTGTGTGGTTTGGTGTCTGCATGGTCCATCTGTAAAGGACTTTCCTGCCAGGTGTAGGTGTTTGGGTTTAATGAAGTGGGACCACAGCAGGAAGTAAAAGTTACTAAAATCACAACAACCATATGATTATAAAATAAAAGCATGCAAATAAAAATGGTGAAACCAAACACAATTAAAACGGCAAGCAGCGTTGGGCGGGACCTCGGACTCATGCCGTTTCGGCCTCCAGCTCATATAGACAGTTAAAGACAAAAGTTTTATACGATTTTAGACCCCTCTCCACTCTCACAGCTGACAAATTCTCCACATTTGCTCATGTTACTTTCAGAGGCACTAGCTCACTTCCTGTTGAATTTGGGTCAGGGGTGTCAGTGCGTGATTTGTAGGTCTTGATGAGACAAACAAGCCAGTTTTGGTTTGATCTTTCTACGACATTCCTACGGACCACAGTGGCCATTTAAGTGTCTCTAGGTGGTGAATAAATTGTCAAGAGGTTTTGTGACATGTCACCTTTAAGAGGGCATAAGAAGTTGTTCAGAGGAATTGTTTAGTCTGGCCTGTCATGTGTGCATGTTTGAAGTCGATACGATAAATGGTGTAGTAGATATTTTAAGAGAATTTTTGAAAAATTACATCTTACTTTGAAAGGGCAAATAGCTCACTTCCTGTTGGATTTAGGTCATGGGTGTCAGTGCGTGATTTGTAGGTCTCAATGAGGACGTTGGCCGAGGTCCCTAATAAAAACATGCAAGATAAAACAGGATAAAAGTGGCACAACCACTTATTTTCACTTGGGAGGCCAGTGTTCACTTCTTACAAGATTGTAAAGCCAAACCCTGTTCTTCTCTCCTAAACCCAATCGACATGGTGCTTTTATTTTGAAAGAGACTGTATCAAACTGTACATTTCCTGTGAAAACAGAAGTGTATTTTGAAAACAGACAATGCATGTAACAGGCTGAAGTTGACACGGCATCCCAGAACATCAACAACCAACACACCCAGGGTACCTTGGACGTCGTCTCTCGATAAATTGATATGCCATCCATGAATGTCCAAAACAGATGCAGCAGGGTGCTGGAGTGTCATAGTTTTACATGCTGGGATGAGAACGTGTTGCTTTGAGCTAAATGCTAACAGGCTGATGTTTCCCTCCAGAGAGTGACGCTGCTAACATGGATAATTACTACATCACTGTGTAAAACATGTAAATCATCAAAACCAAACTAACTGTGCTGTGATCATCTGCTGCAGCAACAAACTTTAACTTCAGTGTATTCTTCTAAATCAACAGTGTAAATGTTCCTAACAGTGTCAGCTGCAGCTGGAGCCTGAAGTCTCAGGCTGCTGTCAGTCCTAGAGTGGTCTCCTCTGGTCTGAATCAGGGACTCATGTTGTTCCAGAGTTGTATAATTGCCTAGAGTTGGTTGGTGTTCTCACGGCAGCATTTACAAGAGGACCAGATCAAATGCCTTGTGTGAGAAAGCTGCTCTTGATTGGTCAGAATTTCCATGTGGGAAAAATCCAGGAAGTAAAGCAAACGTTGAAGAAGAGTACACTTGCAAGATAAATGTGACACTTTCTAATGTCACAATGGAGGGACAACTACGCAGGCTGATTTTAGCGCTGCTCATCGTGGACTATATTGCTGTCATTGTTCATTTTAGTCAAAGCATACAGTTTGAAAACGAGGCGCGGCTCCAACTAGAAAACAATGTTTTGATGCATTGGATGTGCTGAATGTGCATATTAAGGCAGTACAGGAGGAGGTGCACATTAATAATCCTCCAGGACTGTAACATGCTCATGTTTAACCCAAACAATGTGTCATGTGACTGCAGTTGCTTCACATCCAGGTCGGAACACCTTCTCACCACAAACCAACCGCACCAGAGTTCCTTTGGAACCAGACTGAGACCACCTCTTCAAGAAGGCCTCGGTAAAAGTTGTTTTGGTGCACAAAACAACCAGACTCAGGTGAAAGTCAGTGTCTGTTGGACCCATCCACCGCCCCGGCCCACTTGGACTTTCACTGCCTTAACTTTCATCCTTGTCCCGTCGCGTTTCCCCCTGATGCCGCTGGGTGTCGTTAAACTATAATGGCAGTGGGCTGCATATCATGCTGACATTAAAGGATACCTTTTTTGTTGGTTTCTGACGCTGTCAGTCACTGACCAAGCGCCAGATTTCGACAACTTCGAAGTGAGACCAGGCTCTTATAACTGATCTGATCATCAGCAGGTTGTTTTGATGTTTTGTGGTAAAGTTTTAATATTCTCTTTCTTTTCTGTCTTTTGTTTCAGTGATGGGTATGGTCAGAAGCTTCTTTTAACAAACACCCTGCAGAGCACGTCCATCGAGGCTCCACCTGCAGCGTCCTCAGAGAGGAGCAACTCCACCCAAACTGCTGGAACATTGTTGCTTTCAATATTTACAAATGATTTGTTTTTGAGTTTTACACAGAAAACGTGACGCCACCAGAGACATCCTCAAAGCCTCTAACATTAAATCATTAACATAACTGTAAGAAACATGCACAATGACACAACTTAAAGTTAAACTGAATGTTAGTGACTGGCTCCTGCTGGTGACAAACACTTTGACATGTTTCTTTACTGGTTTCACACCATGAGAGTGAACTCAAATTAAAATGTATTATCTGTAAAGTCCAAATCTGTGAAGTTTGGTAGGTAAGATTTGAAAATATTATAAACTGTGTTAATATTTGGTTAAAAAACCCTGTAATGTCACATGGACACAACAGTACTTTGTGTCATTAATTCAGTTCAACAGTCATTGTCATAAATGAAATGTATTAAACACCAGTGCAAATTGTCTCTTGTGATCAAATGCTAATTAAACAGTTTCAGCAGCAGTTTGTTCTGATTTTGTTCTGATTGATCTTCTGTCACTAAATATTCACAGTGCTGGAATGTAACTAAGTACATTTACTCAAGTATAAACTCACGGTACTTGTACTTCAGAGTATTTCTACTTCTGCTGCACTACATGTTTCTAACGGCTTCAGTTACTTTACACATTAAAAGGTGTGACTCCTCCCACAGCCACACCTCTCGCTCCATAGAACCACTCGTCTTCTCCGTCCTGGGTGAAAACTGAGACATGCTGAGCTCAGAGTTTACCAATAAGCAGCTGCCTTTACTCGTCTGAACCAAAGAAGCTGGGGAAACACACAAAACGCTTTCTAAAAATTACAATTAGCATCTAGCATGAGGCCCAAAAATATATCAGGGAAACCTCTGCTGTCAGCTCTGACGCTAATATGGGGGAACTGTAAATTTATACCTGGAAGAAAGGATGCTGGTTTTAAGACAAGGGGGAAAGGGGATTTAGCAGGATAATGGATTCAACAAACATGGAACTAACGTCATTTATTGAACTTCAACCTAGTGATGGCCAAATGAAGCCTCATGAAGCATATTCTTTATTTTCTGGGCCCACTACATGGTGCTCTTAGTTTAAAGAGAGATGCTTAAAGAATAGCAATTCTGTGTGTTTTTTCAACCTTTTGTTGAACAAAAAGTGCCATCTAGTGGGCTCAGAAAATAAAGAAAATGCTTCATGAGGCTTCGTTTGGCCATAACTACTACAACCCCAATTCCAAAAGAGATGGGACACTGGTACATGAGCATGTTTACCACTATGTGACATCGCCGTTTCTTTCAACATCACTCAGTCAGCATTTGGGAACTGAGGACACTAACTGTTGAAGTTTTGAAATCTAAATTATTTTCCATTCTTGCTTGATTTACGCCTCAACAGTTCCCCAACAGTTCGGGTCTCCGTTGTCGTACATTATGCTTCATCACGTTCCCCACATGTTCAGTGGGAGACAGGTGTGGACTGTAGCAGGTCAGTCTGGTACCTGCACTCTGTCAGTACGAAGCCATGCTGTTGGAACACGTGCACAATGTGTCTCATTGTCTATAGTCTATAGTCTGAACAGTCATTGGTAGGTGCAGCAATGAACTCTGTTAACGATGGTTTTCCAAAGTGTTCCTGAGCCCACGTAGTTTATATAATCAAGTCAGGTCAAAGGTCACAGGCATTCAGTACTGGTGTTTCTCCAGATTCTCTGAATCTTTCAGTGATATGATGGATTGTAGATGAAATAAGTTCTTCGCAACTGTGCTTTGAGAAATGTTCTTAAACTGATGGCCTGACAGTAAAGTGACCATCCTTGCTTGTGAACACCTGAACCTTTCAAGGACGCCCCTTTCATATCCAGTAATGATACTAACAGCTGTTCTTATGTATGTTTTTTACATGTTGAATGTTCCAAAAAGGAGTTTTTTTAGTAATCCCAGCGTTCTCAGTCTTTTGGAACATGTTGCAGGTGTCAAATTCAGAATGAGTGCATATTTACAGAAAACAATAAAGTTTATCAGTTTAGATTTCTTGTCTTTGGTCTGTACGCAGCTGAATATAAGTTGAAAAAGATTTGCAAATCATTGCATTCTGTATTTATGTATGTTTTATGCAGTGTCCAAACTTTTTTGGAATTGAAGTTGTACATGAAAAGTTTGATATTCCTTCAAGGTACTTCCTGAAGTTTTTTCTCTGTTTCTAAAAACCACTCATTTGCACAGATATCGCTGCTCTGTAAAATGTTATCAGACAAGTCACCCGAGGCTTCAGAGGATAAACTTCACAGCTGAAAGCTTCACTTACAGGAGGAACTCTCAGAAGAGGAATGGTCTGAGACGTGCCTGAAGGCTCAAACACAAACAGTTAACACATGGCTTCAGTTGCTACAACACAACTGGATTTCAAGAACAAATATATCAACACAAAACTACACACATGCTTCAGATGTAAAAGTGCTGAAGGAACACTTTCACTGTTTAATGTTAATAAAACCATACTGAGATTATAAAGTGTAGCAGCCCATGTGTACTTCATGATTACTGCTGACTCACGTCTGTTTTCATGGAGTTTGTTTTTTTTCTTGTTTGCATGTTTGTTTGATGGTTTACCATATTTGCAGACTGACTTTTTTATTCAATAATAATTGAAAACCTCAATAAAAACATTGTTTAAAAAAAAAAACATGAATGTGAACAGTCTCAGTCAGGTCTGGGGAAATGGCCTGAATTCAGGATGAAGCTCGTGACTGTGATTTAAGTGCAGACCCTGGCCTGACCACCAGATGTCCTCTGTTCCCACCTCCTTCATCAGCCACTCACTATTTAAAGCACTTCAGTTTCTTTGTTCTCTGTTAGTTCATGTTTCATGTGGTTACCTGTGACATCACTGCTCAACTAGTTTGAATTTAAACCGTATTCCCTCAGCAGAGAAAGTCTGTCGCTCGAATACTGACGATGAGCAATTCAGAAAAGCTGTGAAAGATAATCTTTGCTTCAAATTGAAACTTGGAACATTGACTGGTCAGGACCGCGTCAGCCGTGCAGTGTAAGTTACCATGGTGATCTGTCCAGGCTAAAAAAGCGCCAACCTCATGACTTTGGGAAACTCTGAAGTTCAGACCAAAGATTCACGACGAGACGAATCATATCAGAGAAAAGTGTCAGCGGTGTGAACTGGCCAGTCTGAGCTCGACTCAAGCTGCCTGATGATGTCACCTGACACTCAGCTGGTCAAATGGCCGGCGGCTGGTTTTAAAGCACGTCACCTGTTTCAACAGCCAAATCAGCTTGTAGTGAAGTCAGCTGGTCAAGTCACAATGACCACAGATGGCGTGTTGGCTTGCTGCAGCAGGTGCTCCGTCCCCACCGAACCCTCTGTTTCTGTCCTCACGAGTTGTTGACTAGAGATGATGCGCCATCTCATGGTGGTCACTTCCTGTCAACGTCACAGATCAGAAGCACAGAGAGTCGCTGACTAGAGACGATGCGCCGTCTCATGGCGGTCACTTCCTATGAACCTAGCTGCACAATAGAGGGTTGACGGTCATCGTTTGTTTCAACTCATTTTGTTGTGAATCTCTAGTCTGAACTGGACTTCAAGCTCAACATACCTCGCTGATCCCCAGAAAACCAGCACAAACATAACTGACAGATATGAACTCCTGAGAGAGACCATCCACATATGTTCATATTAAACCTGTAGAACCTGTCAAAGGGCCTTCATGTGAACATAAATAAAAGGGACAGTGGTGATGAGTCATGCAGCCTTTTTTAGATTCCTTCGAAGGGAGGAACACGGGACCAACACCTACACACACACACAGACACCTGCCCTGCGTTCCAGTACCCATACTACCATACTATTTGGTATACTAGAAAAAGAATTAGTGTGTCCCAACACATAGTATGTCAGATGCAGTATGCCAAAAGTACCAGGATGTTCTACTACATCCGGTCATATTTCGCAGTATGCATGTCAGCATGCTTCTTTGGCCATTCTGACCCACAGTCCTTTGCGCAGCGGAAGTTACGTCACACTTACTGAGCTTACCAACGCCCACACTTCCTTTCATACATGGTTTATTTAATTTGAGATACTAAGACACTACATATTAGGACTGCAATGATCTGATTGTATACTGTCACATATCATACAGTTTTGCAAGAACACAGTTACAACATTAAACTTTATTGTGATTATAGTATAATCAGTGTTAGGGTTCAACTATGACTACAATATAGAAGATTCTACCAGTAAAGGCAGTGGTGTAAGTGTGGTATAAATAATGAATGAATATGACTAAATATGAATACACTATGGGCCAGGTATGAGCAGTATAGACTAGTAAAATAGTAAAAGTCAAACACATATTAATAATGTAGTAAGAATGTGCAAGTATGTTACACTACAAATAAAAGTAATGTGAATGTAAGGCTGCTTCATGTGCAGACAGAATATAGTGCCAGCAGCTGCAGAGCTGCAAATATATTTAACATCAAACATCTGCCAGCAACAGAGAGCTGTGTGTGAAGGGGGTTAATATGCCTACTGGTGACTAGTTCAACAGACAGGTCACTAATAATAGGCTTGGGACTGTTTACGTGAACACGTTAGTTTATTAGAAACAACAACATACATGACAACATAACAGCAACACAGCTCTCCAGCACCTCAGACGGTATGCAAGAATCTGGCGAGCTCGACGAGAGGAGATTTGCTGCATCTCCAAAGTACAACAACACAAAATATTCAAATGTGGCGCTACGGATGGTGGCGGAAGTGAGCAAGAGGGTCGAAGTTCAGGGAGCAGATGTAGTGTGTCCCAATAGCATGCATACTGCATGCATAGTGCATACTACACTACATACTTTTTAAGGGCAGCTGCAGTACATACTAAAAGTATATAGTAGAAGTATGCGATTTGGAACGCAGGGCTGATAATATCTGCAGTCTGTGCTCAGTAGCAGCAGACTGTCTGTTTACATGCAGACGGGGCGACCGTCAGGAAAAGAAGCCTCTGATGGTCACTCACATTATTTTTATACAACACATTATTACACCTCCTCCACCGCCACGTTGTTTGTTGTTGTGTAAAACTTTTGACTCCGCCCTCTAGTGCCATCTATTGGCTGTATCTATGCCAACATGAAGGACACATGGAGCATGAGGGCAGTGACAACTTTAGAAACAGACATATCTATTTCTTGTACGTAAAGGGAGTATAAATAGCCCCTTACTTTGGGCTGTCAGACACCTGCCTGTAACTGTCATACACACATTTCGTGCAACCACAAAGGAATAGAGCCCCTGAGGGCTTCTTGGCCGCGGCCCCCCAGAAGTCTTGGAAGACCAACATCCAGGTTCTGACACTCACTGTGCTGCTGCAGTGACGTCACAGAGCTGTGATACAGACCGACCTGATTCCTCAACAGGGCGAGATCAGAGAGGCGTCATCTGCAGGGACACGCACTGCTATAAGGCCAAACCTCCTCCACCCAGAAACACACGCAACACACACTCAACACGATGTTTAAAGCTTTGGGGGAAATCGCCGGGGATGATGTGGTCAATGATTGCATGAGGGAAATCGCCATTAAAAAAGCAGGTGAGTGTCATTTCTAAAATCAGTCAGAGATCAGATCCTGTTTGAGATTTAAAGATACAGAAGTTTATTTGTGACTTTGTTAAAGCAGAGAGCACTCAGAGGAAGTGTTTATAGCTTTTATCAAACAGGCAGGAGTTTGTTTGAAACTTTCCAAAGACATTAAATAATAAGAGTGAGGCTGAATTTGGGGTGTAAAATGTTAATTATATATTTGATTTGTTGGGTCTCCCTCAGTGACAGTAAGACATGTCTGAACTTAAAGTGGGAACAACCTAATAAAGAATTTTCAGGATGTATAGATTATTTTCAGACAATGTGGAACAGTTATATTTTTAAAAAGATATATTTTAATAAGACCTATTATCATTTTTCACATTTAAATTTTGAGGATTTCTTGAATCTAAATGTGTTCATTAAAATTTCAACATTTAATTTTACATTTAAATTATTTTGAGATTGTTACACCCCACCCTTGGGCGGCCCCAAAATAATCAGGAGACACTTTTAAATGGGATTTATTAACAAAAATCATGCAAACAAATAAAATCTCTGGCTGAGAGTCAACAGGAGCAGCAGTCCCTGCACCACATGCTCTGACAGCCAGTTACACGTCTTTGTTCCAATTTTTGGGGCAAAAGTTTGGGGCAGCTGTGGCTCAGAAGGTAGAAGATCATCCACTAAGATCAGGGGTCAATCCCAGCTTCCACAGTCTGCGAGTCAGAGTATCCGAATCTGTGATCGACATGTTAACAAAAATATGAAATGTACCTTTTCCTGTAAATGCTCTTCAGACAGATGTGCGGAAGGATCTGCGCTGCAGTCGCCTCCAGCATTTCAAATTAAAAGCATTTGTTTTAATCTCCTGGGAGGAGCAGACGGGTTGTTTTCACAGTTAGTCAGTTGGTAGAGGCCTCGAGGGAATTTAATTCATGATTTTACCTTCAAATATGTTGCACTCCCCACCCATCTAATTTGGCTGCTGTTTTCATGGGAAATACTGAGAGAGAACCTGGAGGAGAAAACAGAACCTCACAGGGTCTCACTCTCCTGATGGCTGTAGAGGGGAACTATGTCTGTTTTCAAGATTCATACATGTTATTCCTTCATACGTGACCATTTCTCAGGTCAGTCCAAAAATATCAGTAAACATGAACAACTCTCTCTCAAATCCAGAAACCAGAGTGTTGAAACTCAAATTTGTGATGTCCTAGGGTATAAACAATGGAGCTGCTCTATAGACAGGGAATACTGAAAAATGTTATAGATGACAGACCAAAGATTCACGATAAGATGAGTTGAAACAAGCAACTACTGTCAACGCTCCATTCTGTAACGTAGTAAAAAGCTGCCAGTTCACAGGAAGTGACCACCATGAGACGGCGTATCGTCTCTAGTCAACAACTCTCTGTGCTTCCGTTCTGATTTGCAGCTTTTCAGACTTATTTTGTGGCTGAATATAATTTGTAGCTTCTTAAAATCTGAATGAGGATATTGAAACAAACAAAACAGCATCAGATGGACTGTATTCATAATCATGTTTTTTCATCAGAGTTTTGTGTCATGGACAGACTGCAGTTTACAGTGTACTCCTCTCTTTTTAAAAGTCCAACCAGCATGTTTGTGTGCTCATTCTCTGAGGAAATATCCACGGGACTGTCTACACTTTGACTGAGCAATTATTTTTGAGAAAAGTGGAGCAAAGTAAGGCCTCCACCTTTGATTCATGAGATCAGAGGCTCATGAGTCAACGATCAGATATTTCATGTGTTTCATGACATTTTTGCTATTGACATCCTGTTATGTGCGCCTGATATAGAACACCGCTGGCAGACTAGTGTAGCCAAGAACAGACAAACCAAACACTGCTCCAGATAGGGAGATTTTCATGTTTTTGCATTGGCCGCTATAGCCAGCAGTCCCTGTGCAATGAGCAGCAAGTGAAAGTCACTGATTTTGTCACGTAAGATTCTTTATTCAGTGTTTTTACCAGTTTAAATCACCAGTACGTTTGTTTTGGAGAGGAGGAAGAGACGGATTGTTTTTACAGTCACTCAGATTATAGAGGCCTCAGGGGAATTCAGCTAATTAATTTACTTTCAAATATTTTGTCATCCCCACACATCTGAGGAGACCACTGTGAGTAATTCAGCTCCTGGTAAAAAAAAAAAAAAACCTCCTGCATGATGAACACTGAAGGAATCCTAAGCAGGAGAAGTTTCAGCTGGTTGTAATTTACAATCCTCACCACTAGACACTAAACCCCGTACATCTGACTCACTATTCCTTTAAATTAAACTATCAAACAATAATTTGGTGGTCCCTCTGCAGTAACTCTGAGGACCTCCTAGCAGTCACAGACCCCCTGTCAAAGACCAAGGCCCTATGACATCACAAGTTTGAGATTTCTCTGGTTTTATGTCTTTATGAGAGAATCACTCATGTTCACAAATGTTGACTAAACTTTGGTCGGCCATGGAAATAATGTATCGGAGTTCTTAACTGTTTCTGTCATTATACTGGTTCCCACAAGGCCACTATAAATATGTATATATATATATATATATATATATATATGTGTGTGTGTGTGTGTGTGTGTGTGTGTATTGAAACATCAGCGGGGGCTCCTACCTGTGTATCAATGTAACCTCACCAGGTGCTGTTTGTTCTGCAGGTGATGCAGTTGAGGATGGGCTGAGGAAATGTCTGGGTGGTGGAAATGACAAAAGAGATGGAGGTGACAGCAAAGGAGGATTCGACATAGGAAACATCATCTCAGGCGCGTGTGGTGGGAAGAAAGAGGAGAAAGGAGGATTTGACATAGGAGGTGTCATCTCAGGTGTCTGTGGTGGCAAGAAAGAGGAGAAAGGAGGATTAGACGTAGGGAACATCATCTCAGGCGTCTGTGGTGGCAAGAAAGAGGAGAAAGGAGGATTTGACATAGGAAACATCATCTCAGGCGCGTGTGGTGGGAAGAAAGAGGAGAAAGGAGGATTTGACATAGAAGGTGTCATCTCAGGTGTCTGTGGTGGGAAGAAAGAGGAGAAAGGAGGATTTGACATAGGAGGTGTCATCTCAGGTGTCTGTGGTGGCAAGAAAGAGGAGAAAGGAGGATTAGACGTAGGGAACATCATCTCAGGCGTCTGTGGTGGGAAGAAAGAGGAGAAAGGAGGATTTGACATAGGAAACATCATCTCAGGCGCGTGTGGTGGCAAGAAAGAGGAGAAAGGAGGATTCGACATAGGAAACATCATCTCAATTGTTGGTGGTGGAGAGAAACATGATGACAAGAAGGAAGAGGAAGGAGCAGGTGAGTCCAAACCGACGTCATAGCAACGTTTAAAACGGCACAATTTCTCAGAAATGTCTGTTTAGTCCAGAGGAATCAGTGCAAATAGTGGACTTAAGTTCAACTCTGGTGAAGACATGAATTTTAATCGTCCTGACATTATTGACCTTCGCAAATACACATAGTGAGAGGGTCCAAAATATAGGAAGCTATTGTTTTCTCAACTCTAGGAGTTCAGAGCGCTCCGGCAAAAATGCCAGGCCCTACAGTGCAGAAACATGAGGTGCGTCACAATGCAAAAACACAAACAAAAAGTTTCATTCTCATGAAAAACTATTACAAAAAGCTTCACTCTCATTAAGGAAGGTTGCAAAACATTTCATTCTCATTAAAAACTATTACAAAAATCTTAATTCTCATAAAAAACTAACACAAAAAGTTTCATTCTCACTAAGAACTGTTACAAAAAGTTTAATTCTCATTAAAAACTATTACAAAAAGCTTCATTCTCATTAAGAACTGTTACAAAACGTTTCATTCTCATTAAAAACTATGACAAAAAGTTTGATTTTCACTGTCAAAAAAGTTTGACTCATTAAAAAGACTTAACAAAAGCTTTATTCTCATTAAAAACTGTTAAAAAAAAAGGTTTGATTCTCATTAAAAACTATTACCAAAAGTGTCATTCTCATTAAAACCATTACCAAAAGTTTAATTGTCACTAAAGAGTATTACATAAAGTTTCATTCTCATCAAAAACAATTACAAAAACTATTACAAAACCTTGATTATCATCAAAAACTACTATAAAAAGCATCATTCTCATTAAGGATTGTTACAAAAAGTTTCATTCTCATCAAAAACTATTACAAAAATCTTAATTCTAGTCAAAAACTAGTACATAAACCTTAATTCTAATCAAAAACTATTACAAAAAGTTTCGTTAAAAACTGTATATAAAAGTTTCATTCTCTTTAAAAACGATTACAAAAAGCTTCATTCTCATTAAAAACTTATGACAAAGTTTAATTCTCATTAAAAACTGTACAAAAAAGTTTCATTCTCAACAAAAACTGTATAAAAAAGTTTAATTCTCATTAAAAACTGTATACAAAAGTTTCATTCTCAACAAAAACTGTATAAAAGAGTTTCATTCTCATTAAAAACAATTACAGAAAGCTTCATTCTCATTATAAACTATTACAAAAGGTTTCATTCTCATCAAAAACTGTATAAAGAAAAGTTTCATTCTCATTATAAACCATTATAAAAAAAAGTTTCATTCTCATTATAAACTATTAAAAAAGGTTTGATTCTCATTAAAAACTATTACAATAAGCTTCATTCTAATCAAAAACTCATTCTCATTAAAAACTATTACAAAAAGTTTAATTCTCATCAAAAACTGTATAAAGAAAAGTTTCATTCTCATTATAAACTATTACAAAAGGTTTGATTCTCACTCGAAAACTATTACAGAAAGTTTCATTCTCATTATAAACTATTACAAAAAGTTTCATTCTCATTAAAAACCATTACAATAAGCTTCATTCTCATCAAAAACTATTACGAAAAGCTTCATTCTCATTAAAAACTATCAAAAAAGGTTTGGTTCTCACTCAAAAACTATTACAAAAAGTTTCATTCTCATTAAAAACTATTAAAAAAGGTTTGGTTCTCACTCAAAAACTATTACAAAAAGTTTCATTCTCATTATAAACTATTACAAAAAGTTTCATTCTCATTAAAAACTATTACAATAACCTTCATTCTCATTAAAAACTATTATTAAAAAAGTTTCATTCTCATTAAAAACTGTTTTAAAAAAGTTTGATTCTCATTAAAAACTGTTACAATGAGTTTCATTCTCATTTAAAACTATTACCAAAAGTGTCTTTCTCATTATAAACCATTAACAAAAGTTTCATTCTCACTGAAGACCATTACAAAAAGTTTCATTCTCATTAAAAACTGTATAAAAAAGTTTCATTTTCATTAAAAACTGTATAAAAAAAGTTTCATTCTCATTAAAAACTGTATAAAAAAGTTTCATTTTCATTAAAAACTGTATAAAAAAAGTTTCATTCTCATTAAAAATTATTACAAAAGTTTCAAGTTTATTTATTTAGAAATGGGACAATACATATTAATGAACATTTTAAAAGAAAAAAAAATGTAAATATGAGAAGAGATTGTAGCCGTACAGCTAATTACCATCTCCTGTCCCATAAGCAGGTAGGTGTAAGAAGAGAAGAGGCGGGAGGAAGGACAATAAGAACTTTCCACACAACAACCACAATAACAACAAAATATTCTATATTCTATTGCAGGGTGCCCGGCCATAATAAAGTGCCGATTCATATTGCAGAAATGCCCGTAATAAAGTGCTAATAAGTGCGATAATCTATTGCCGAATGCCCATAGTAAAGTGCATCATGTATACAACAGACAACATCATGCATACAACAAACAACATTTTAAGATACAACAGCATACAGCAAATAGACAAAAAGTATACAAATTTAAGTATGACCATGTTCACAGATCTGGTCTAGTAACTGTGCTTTAAGATCCTTGGAAAATGATGCAATGGTTGGTAGTTCGCGTATCGTGATCAGTATATTGTTCCAAGTTTTCGATGCATGATAGGAGAATGTCGCTTGTCCAAATGTACTTTTCCTGAGTGGTACCACACAATCACCCCTTGAGCCTGCTCTGGTGGATCTCTTTGAGTTTCTTTTGACAAAGACTTGTAGTGGTGGTGGAGCTTGATCATGAAGAATTTTATATATAAGTACAGAATCAGTGTATTTCACAGTATTTTCCCAGTTCATTCGCTCGTATTTGTTCAGAATGTGACAATGATGGTACTGTTGAGTTTTTTTATCGAGTACTTTTAAGGCTTGATGATAAACTGTTTCAATAGGTTTTAGCATTGTTTTACACGAAGTTGCCCAGCTTGTTATGCAATATAGCATATGTGATACAATCATTAAGTCAAGGTACAACTTAGCTGTTTCAGTAGTCAGGTTATTTCAAATAAATCTAAAATTAGACAAATTGAATTTCATTCTGTTCACAATTTTTTTAACCTGTCGTTTAAAATTAAGTTGTGGGTCAAGAATGACTCCTAGATATTTAAATTGTTGTACTGCTTCAATTCTTTGATTTTGAACAATAACATCAGGGTTAATATCATTAATTATCTTCTTTGAGAAGTACATACACACAGTCTTGGATACATTAAGGTGTAAGTGTGAAGTCTCAAACCATTTGTACACATTATTCATGGCAGGTCTTGTGCAGCTTGTGTTTTGTCCTTCGTATGCACATACAAGACTGCATCGTCAGCATACATTTGACAAGTTACAGTGGATGGACAACAGTTTGGTAGATCATTTATAAATAAACTGAAGAGTAACGGCCCCAGCACTGACCCTTGTGGTACCCCAAGAATGTTGTTACATAACGCTGATTTCATGTCCTGTACCCTGACACATTGCATCCTTGATGAAACATAAGATCTTAACCAGTTCAATGCATTCAGAGAAAAGCTGAAATGAGACAGTTTGGTTAACAGTATTTCATGATTAACAGTTTCAAAGGCTAAGGTTTCTAAGGTCAATGAAAACAGCACCAACAACACCACCGCATGTATCAAGCTTCGATTTTATGCTTTCTAGAAGAAAGCAGACAGATATTTCCTAAAGCCAAACTGCATTTGGTGAAGGATGTATGGGCTATTATTCAGGTGTTTAATGATTTGCTCTGCAATCAGCTTTTCCATGATCTTGGAGGCTGTGGGGAGTACACTTATCGGTCTGTAGTTACTAACTAGTGCTGAATTACCTGATTTATGTATCGGTGTAATGACAGAGCATTTCCAGGAGTCTGGGAAAACTCCTTCGTTTATGGAGTTATTTGTAATGAGTGTTAGTGGTGCTATTAAGGATTCCTTATGATTTTTTAAAAACATAGCATCCATACCATATGTGTCTTTGGCTTTAGAGCTTTTGAGACCAGTGATAATTGCACATTTCAGGATCAAAACTTTGTGCCAGGTCATTAACAGAGTCAACAAAAAAATCATTAAGTGCTGTTGCAATTTGTTTTGGATCATCAATTGCATTTTCCCTTAGTTTTAATTCCCTAATTTCTTTACTTCCTGTATATCACAACTTTTTTTCTTAGTGAAGTGAATATCTGTTGTGCACCATTTTTGTTTTCAACGATTTTTTAAGAGCCTGGTCTCTTTGTTTCATCAGTGTCTGTATGTTATCATTTAACCAGAGGAGGTGATTCTTTTTCTGTGGTTTTAACTTAGTTTTTTTCATAAAAACAGACACTGTTTCTTGAGTAACAGCTGTGAACACATTACAGTTATCATTAACATGATTGTGGGTGAGATGGTCAGCCCAGCTGATGTTATTCAGTGTCAGTGTCAAGGGAGGAATCTCCCTCTTAGGTATTTTCATTTGCTCAAGTGTCCTTCTTTGTGGACAGGTGAATCTATTATTTGTAAGTTTCCTTGAGAATAAAATTTTTCATAAAGTTTTTTGAATTCTCTCACACTTGTTGCTGAAGACAAGATCTATACATGTTTTTGAGGAGATAGTTAGTTTGGTGGGTTCTTTAATTAGTTGAAAGAAGTTGAACTTGTTCAATAAAGTTTTTAGATGTTTCCGATTGGTTTTGTCAAGCCAATTAATATTCAGGTCTCCAAGTAGGATAATTAATTAGTGATTTATTAGCTTGATGGATCTTATTTTTTTAAACACAGGGTTTCTAGTGTTGATCTTCCTCGGACCAGACTCACTTGTCCCTGGCCCTGAACTCAACTCCTCTGGGTGCACTGATTTTTCACTGACGGTGTCATTGACCTCCAGCTGCTGGGTTACTAGCCCTTGGTGCAGGCCTGCTGGGTGAGCCGCCGCTGTGCCGATGTGCAGACGGGCCGCTGCCAGGGCAATGGTGCCGGGATGGCAGACGCCGCTGGCAGTTGTTAGCCGCTGGGCCGTTAGCCCAATGCACGGTCTCCCTGAGAGAGCCGCCACCACGCCGTCGGGACGGTGGATGCCATGGTTAGCTGCCAGCTGCTGGGGTGTTAGCCCTGGGCACGGCCCTGCTGGAGAAGCCGCTGCTGCGTTGTCGGTGTCAGAATGGAGGATGCCACCATTAGCTGCTAGCTGCCGGGCTGTTAGCCCCGGACACGGTCCCGCAGTAGGGGCCGCTGTGGAGGTGATGGTGTCCGGGTGTAGTAGCTCGCCATCAGCCCACAGCTCCAGAACCAGCCCCCGGCACAGCCCCACTGGCCCCGACCACGGCAGCCGCTGTTGCAAAGGTGGATGCCCGGTGATGCCCGGTGTTTTGAGGAGAGCATGTGTGGATTGGTGAGTCAGGCCCGGGTTAACTTCCACGTCACCAGCCAAGAGTGCTGAGTGATGATTGTCAAGTTACGTAGCTTTTGAGTTATATTAATTGAGTTCGTTTGCTCACGTAAGGCAGAGGGCACTCTGACTCGTCCATGGTTTAGGAGTGTGGAGTACTGGAGGTTCTGGCACCCAGTTGTTGGACAGTAAACACTGTCCCTGCTTGTTTCGACGGTTAACCGTTGTCGATAAAGAAAGCAGGCAGATCGTAAAAACCAGACTGGAGATCCAACTGTAGGATGGAGTTAGTGTTCGTTTGATGGCTGGGGTTGGTATGTGAGGTACACACGCAGCGCCCGCCACACTGCACGAGCACACGGCAGCCAAAAGCTTCATGCTCATTAAAAACTGTATAAAAAAGTTTCATTCTCACAATTCACTATCTCACTATTACACAAAGCATCATTTTCAATAAAACTATTACAATAAGCTTCATTCTCAATAAAAGCTATTACAAAAAGTTTCATTCTCATTATAAACTATTACACAAAGCATCATTCTCAATAAAAGCTATTACAAAAAGTTTCATTCTCATTACAAACGATTACAAAAAGTTTCATTCTCATTACAAACGATTACAAAAAGTTTCATTCTCCTTAAAAACTATTACACAAAGCATCATTCTCAATAAAAGCTATTACAAAAAGTTTTATTCTCATTATAAACTATTACACAAAGCATCATTCTCAATAAAAACTATTACAAAAAGCTGCCTCCAGCTGCCATAACACTTTCTGTGTGATCGGGGTCTTAACCAGCAAAACTTCAAACACTACCCTACAACCCTACAAAAAGTCACACATTATAAATGGTTGTTGTTTCTAAAAGCTGAGGAGTTTTCAAGTATTGTTGTAACTGATCTGATTGTTCTTGATCTCTTCTGGTGTTTTGTGGTTTATCTTTTATATTCTCTTGTCTTTGTCTTTCTGTCACTTTCTCTCAGGGCTGGATGTGAAGGACGTCATCGGAGGACTTTCAAAACTCTTTTAACAAACACCCTGCAGAGCACGTTCATTGAGGCTCCACCTGCAGCGTCCTCGGAGCGGAGCAACTCCATCCAAACTGCTGGAACATTGTTGCTTTCAATGTTTACAAATGATTTGTTTTTGAGTTTTACACAGAAAACGTGACGCCACCAGAGACATCCTCAAAGCCTCTAACATTAAATTATTAACAATAACATAAGTGTAAGAAACATGCACAATGACACAACTTAAAGTTAAATTGAATGATAGTGACTGGCTCCTGCTGGTGACAAACAGTTTGACATGTTGGGCATGTTCATGTTCCCTTTGCTGGTTTTACACCATGAGAGTGAACTGAAAACATGATGGAAATTAAAATGTATCTGTAAAGTCAAAACTTGTGAAATTTGGTAGACAAAATGTGAAAACACCACTTCACTGGGTCAGTATATGGTTAAAATATCTGTAATCCTGAAACCTGATGAAGCCTCCTACATGAGAAGAAACGCAGTTTATTTGTTTGGTGTGGGAATAAAGCACGGGAGCAGCAATACTTCGTGTGCGACAAATCTTGTTTTTTTAAGTTTTTCCTTTGATGTCAGCACCAATTGGAAAAAGTTTATTTGGAGCATGTGCATTCTTTATATTTGTTTCACTAAAATATCTGTAATGTCACGTGGACACAGCAGTACTTTGTGTCATTAATTCAGTTAAACAGTCGTTGTCATAAATTAAATGTATTAAACACCAGTGCAAATTGTCTCTTGTTTTGGTTTGCTAATAAAATACTAATTAAACTGTTTCAGCAGCAGTTTGTTCTGATTTTGTTCTGTTTGATCTTCTGTCACTAAATATTTACAAACTTCAGGTTCAGATATGATTGTTCTCTCTGCAGTCTCAGGGTCAGTGATCAGAATTGTGTCAGATTTAGAACCACATATGAAGGAAGCCCAGATCTGATGGGGACGAAAAAAAACAGATTTCTGTGTCAGATAAGAGCAGAAATATTGGATTTGGGCCACATTTGTTTGTAATGAGAACGTGGTCTGTCACATGTGGTCCTGAATCTGATGCATACCTGTTGTATGCGTTTGCATGTGTGACATTATTGTGAAGCATTTGAGGGCAGAGATCCTGACGTCAGGTAGGGGTCATTTCAAACATGAATGTCAACAGTCTCGATCAGATTTGGGGGAACAATCAAAACTGAGCATTAAGCCCTGAAATGTTAATGTAGCTGTAGTGCAGTTCCCAACCTGATCACCAGATGTCCTCAGACTCCACCAGATTTCCTCATTCACCCTCCTCTGATCCCTGCACACCATGGAGGTGGTTATCAGCTGTCTTTGGGGGTGGAGCCTATCCCAGCTGACATCAGCCCTTTTTAACAGGAATTGTGCAAATTTGCAGGAAAGCCCAATCAGTCTTTTTTCAGCATTGGCAGTATAAAAACAAAATCAGGGAGTGCAGCAAAATGCCGCCTACCTACTTTTGTTTATACAGAATGTGCCTTTTTCAGGGCAATGGGGGGCGTGAGCAAGTAACAAAACGTGTAGCTCAGCGTGTGACGTAAACAGTGACGTGGGAGGGAAGCCGCAGCTGGTCAGTCCTTCAGCGATTCTCTCGTAAGTCGAGAAAATCTTTCATTTCATCATTCGCCGAAAATCTGGTAGTGCAAAAGGGGCCATTGGGTGAGAGGCAGGGTTCACCCTGAACAGGTCACCAGACTATCACAGGGCTGACACATAGAGACAGACAACCATTCACACTCACATTCACACCTACAGACAATTTAGAGTCACCAATTAACCTGCATGTCTTTGGACTGTGGGAGGAAGCTGGAGCACCTGGAGGAAACCCACACTGACACAGGGAGAACATGCACACTCCACACAGAAGGGCTTCTCAATCCTGGGTTCGAACCAGGATGTTTCTTTCTGTGAGGTGACAGTGCTAACCACATGCCGCCTCTTTGAACTCAATGCAGCAGATTAAAAATTAAACTGAAGAACTGTATTCAGCAGATGTGGAATTACTTTAGTTTTACTGATTGAATATTATCTGTTATAAATTCCAATAGACTAATTAATTTTCTAACTTGTGTTCTGCCAGCAGTGTAAAACAGACTTCAGCAAATCAGGATCAAGTATAAAAAGAAAATCCACAGTGGTAATGTTGTGGTGTGGGAGGTGTAGCCGGAGCTGTCGATATTTCAGTGTGTTTTCAATTCATTAAAGTTAACTGTAACATTTTGGTCACCTGACCAAAAGTCTCGTTCAGCGTTTGGTTGAACTAAAAGACCTTCTAAGGCCAGGTTAGTCATGAGTCCTGCAGCCTTTTTTAAAATTCTTTTGGAGGGAGGATGCTGAATGAGGAACCAACACACACACGCACACACTTGGCAGTATCTGCTCATGAACCTGCAGACTGACTCGTGTGTTTACATGTAAACAAATGAAGCTCTGGTGAAAGCTGAGTCAGTCGACAGTGCCTTTGCATGCTTCTGGGTCTGTAATGTTTGTCACACCATCTGCCATTCACTCCTCTCACGTATGCTCACTCATAATTTCCAGCAGTCATTGTCTGCGGCCGTCAAATGAGACACTAGCGGTTCTGTCAGCTATTCAGTCTCCCTCAGGAGTTGATCCACCAAAGACTTTCTGTGACATCATCACATCCTCTGTTCACCTGTATACCTGTTTATCTTCCCATCACTCACTTGTGTCTCCTGACTGAATTAAAGTTCCTGACACACTCACTGTGCTGCTGCAGTGACGTCACCGAGCTGTGAGACAGGTCGACCAGAGAGGCGTCACCTGCAGGGACACCTGCTGCTATAAGACCAAACCTCCTCCACCCAGAAACACACTCTTAACACACACTCTCAACACACTCAGCACACACTTGACACAGCAGTAAACATGAATTTCTTAAAAGGATTTGGGGACAGCAATGACATTGCGAAAATGGTGGGGAAAACAGTGGGTGAGTATGACTGATCAAATCAGTCAGAGATCAGATCGTGTTTGAGATTTAAAGATACAGACGTTTATTTGTGATTTTGTTAAAGCAGAGAGCACTCAGAGGAAGTGTTTATAGCTTTTATCAAACAGGCAGGAGTTTGTTTGAAACACTCGAGTAGAAAGTTTTGAACAATGCTGAACTCGAAAGGTCTCAAAAATTATTATTATTATTATTATATTATTATTATTTTACACCCCGGCCATTTTATGCAGTCTAATGTAATCCAGTACAACAGCTCTGCCACATCTTCGATCTTTACGAAGCTTAATGGCTGTTTTGGGGTTTTTTTTGTTAAAACTGTCCACTGTGTTTATTGCTGAGGTTGTAGTTTGTGGTGTTGAACTTTACTAAAATGTGTCTCTAATATTCTTATCTTTGTGTTTTTAATAAGACATGTAAACCATAGAAACAACTCTGAGTGTAATGTAGTCCAGTTCAACACCGCTGCACACCACGACCTCAGTAAAACACAAATAGTCTGATTAATACATGTCTTTATAAACGCAGAATTTATATCTGGACTATTGTGCTGGATTGGATTAAATTTTACAGGTTCATACATCATGTCTACATGTCACTCAGTTTAAGAATCACATAACTGAAGTGAGGGAACAAGCAACTATATTTCTTTCTGTTTTACAGTTAGAAGATTACTGAGTGATGGCTGTGGTGGAGTACCTCTCTGTGGTTTATTATTTAAATTCAGTTTCTGTCTTTGTTCCAATTAAAAAGCCAAAAATCTGATCAACAGTATGAACAAAGACACATGGAGGGATCCAGCTTCTCGCTGTCACCTTCAGTATTTGAAAATAAAAGGTTTTAACCTGCAGGGAGGATCAGATGGTTGTTTCAGTGTCAGGCAGGTGATTGGAGCCTGGGGGAAATTTACTTTATTAGTGTACTCTCAGTTGGTTATTAAGTCCCGCCCATCTGATGCTGCAGGCAGGTTAATCTTTTTTTTATTTAGATATTTTTTGGGGTATTTTGCCTTTAATGGACAGGACAGCCAAGTGTGAAAGAGAGAGAGAGAGAGAGAGAGAGAGAGAGAGAGAGAGAGAGAGAGAGAGAGAGAGAGAGAGAGAGCTGCTGTGTACATTGGACATGACAGAGGACCTCGGGAAAAAAAACAAAAAAAAAACAATACCAGGGTCCAAAATGATCACCCACCAAACACGAGTAGATTTTCTGTTTAGCAAGTAAATCTCATTTGTATGAAAAAAGTCATGCAATAAAAAACAATGTTGAGAGTCTCTGCTATGTTCTGGTGCCATTTAGGCACGCACTGCTCCGCTGTTCCTAAACTGTTCCCGAAGCGTCTGTGTCAAACAGGCTGCATGAAAACTGTTTCGAGCGCTACTAGTTTTGCGTCACTGTTCACTGTCCAGGCCATCAGCTGATCCCATAAACGTGGGTCTGCGGCTAGCTAGCGCTGCACCCATCCTTTAGAAGGTAATTAAATAACAACACAGTGGCTCGGTTGTTTAACCATGACGGCAAACTCTTTATAGATTCTGACATCAGCAGCAGCAGCACGTTAGCTTCACTTCTTTCATTCTTATTTCACAATAAAAGCGGTGAGACTGTTCCTGTTGGTGTCCAAATAGGCCTCCCTTACCCCATCAACGTGGAAACAGATCCGTTACGTCCTACCTGTTTAACACAGTGTGACCTCACCAGGTGCTGAGGAACTTAACAGCTGTTTGTTCTATAGGAAATGCAGTCGAGAGCGGCCTGAAGAACTTTTTGGGTGGTGAAGAGCAGAAAGACGATGGAGGCAAAGAAGACAAAGAGGGAGTCAGTTTCGGAAAGTTCCTCTCATCCGGTGATGATGGACAGAAAGATGTAAATGAAGGATCACCCAGTGGTGGACAGACAGATGAAGACAACAGTGGATTTGGTTTAGCAAACGCCCTCAACCCCTGTGGTGGTGGGCAAAACGATCCTGACAACGGAGGACTTGGTTCAGGAGATGCCAAAGGTGGTGGACAGAAAAATGATGACAACACGGGAGCTGGAGATCCAGGTGAGTCCTTCAGACTGACTCAAGGTCAAAGCAAAATTCAAATCAGTGAAATGCAACTTCTATTCAGTCCAGTTAAATTGGCGTGGATTTGAGCTTAGCTCTGGTGAACCTGCGGATTTTAATAGTAATTCATCTTGATGTTGCTGACCTTTCAGAGGCGGAGAGTTGAAAATGGACGAAGCTATTGTAGCTTATTAGTTGTTGTTGCACCGTTTATTTAACCTCCTCTGTCAGAGTATAAACTGCTCGGCATCAGAGGAACGCTGCTCTGCAGACAAAATGTCAAAGGTACAAATACAAGTTTTTAATAAAACTGAGAACTTATTGTCCTGTTAAGGACGGAGCTAGGCTAACAAGCTCAACAACTAGGTCTGCACACTGACCGTTAGCAAGCTAGTTGTTCTCCACTAACTTTTGTTTGTTATTGAACAAATTATGATGTGTCTGTGCTTAGACACAGCATACTTTGAGCTACATGCTAACGTCAACATGCTTCACATGTTGCCACTTAATCAGAGGACTTCGATGTCTACATATTACACACCAGTTATCCTCCTGTGTCTGCTGTCGACATTCTAGGACATTTGGACGATCTGATCCTCCTCTTTGGTCCATTCTGGTCTTTGGTGGTATAATTTTAATATTCTCTATCCTTGTCTTTCTGTTACTTTCCTCAGGGATAGACGCTGCAGCCGCAGCTCTTGGAGATCTCTTTGACCAGTAATCCTGCAGACCACATCCAACGAGGCTATGCCTGCAGCGTCCTCAGAGAAGCAACTCCACCCAAACTGCTGGAACATTGTTGCTTTCAAATTATTTGTTTTTGAGTTTTACACAGAAAACATGACGCTACCAGAAACATCCTCCAAACTTTCGAACATCAAATCAATAGAAAGTGATATACCTGTAAGAAACATGTACATGTCTTGGTTAAATGTTGAATTAAATGTTAATGGCTGGCTCCTGCTGGGCGACAAAGAGTTTGACATGTTGGGAATGTTTGTTTTCTCTAAATGAAAATTAAATTTTATTCTCTGTACTGACAAAAAATGTGAACTTTGGTAGAGAAGATATGAACTAAATGTTAAAACACCAGTGCAATTTATCTTCTGTATTCTGTTGAAGGTTGCTAATGCTAATGCTAATCAAATGCTAATTAAACAGTATCGACAGCAGTTTGTCCTGATTTTGTTGGTTTTGATCTTCACTGAATATTCAGTACAAACTTCAGGCTCAGATTTGATCGGTGCTGGAATGTACCTGAGTACATTTACTCAAGTTCTGTAACTAAAAGTAAAGTACCTCAAATCCGTACTTGAGTATTTTCTTTTCATGACACATTATACTTCTACTTGATAGAAAAGTTTGTAAAATCTTACTTTACCTTTACCTTTACTTTACCTTTACCTTTACTCGATAGAAAAGTTTGTAAAATCTTATGTTTAGTTAAAAACAGTTTTTTAAAGTCCAGCTGAAGCCATGAATTCCTTAATCAATTATTGCATTGACAGAATATTAATATAAAACAATGGTGTGTACATGCATACGTGTGAGTGTGTGTTTGATCTGAGGTTTAATGGAAGCAAACAGACACACTAACTCGAAATGCATTGAAACCTATTGAAACTAATGGAGACCGGCTCCTCCAGTAAATTTTCACCTGCTGTTTGACCAATAGAAGTTCTGTAAAACTTTTGTTTGAATATAAATATATAGATATGAGCCCCTCATGTGTGTACTGAAAATTATCACTCTATGTTTTTATGACTTATTCTGGGATATTTTCTACGATGATAACAAACTGTATAACCATGTGCCCAAAGAGTAAAAGTAGTGATGGATTAAACTCCACAGATGATCTGTTCATTTGGGCATCTTGAATCATGTAAAAGCATTTCCCCCACTCAACATGGCCGCTGAGACCTCCTTTCAGATGAAGGATGGCCATTCTTTATTCACCACAGGTCACCGTGGCATGTGACCCACAACATCACCAGCTCAGTATGAGGGGGAACCCTCCACACCATCATCATCCTCACTGTGACAGATTTCAGGATCAGCGGATGGATTTATTTTTGGTTTAGCTGTTGTAAAAATCACAGATCTGCTGTAATAAAATCCTGTCATTGCTTCGTTTGCTTTCTCACCACAAGAGAACTTTTTGGAGCGGTCTTGGTTCAGTTGTTCAGTCCCCACGAAAGTTTGACTGACAGCTTTGACATCAGCCCAAATGAACTGTACTAATAGTTTGTTTCAACCGAAGCAAACAGGTGAGGTGTGAACGCACACTAGCACTCTCGTCTCTGAGAGAATAACTTGGGTAAGAGTGAGCTGAATGATCTGTGAGCAGTTTGCAGTGAACTCATGGATGTACAGATGAGTATCACTGGATCACTCGTCTGAGAATTATCATGTCTTTAAGTGGATGTTTGGACGTTAATTGCAGATGGAAGTCACATATCCTCGGAAAGCGTGACACACACTGAATCTAAATGTGTGTTCACATTTCACTGAGTGATGCCTCAGAGAGGGAGGGTGAGTGTAGACATAAAGTTGGGAAATGGCTGTGTTTTAAATCTCCTCCTGTTTGTCTCTGCTGTAGCTCCATCTGCTACAGAGACATCTTCTCAATGTTTGCTTCGTCCAGACTTTGACATTATGACTAACACGTTACAATAATTAACATTATTCAAAGGAAAAGTTTCTGAAGCTGGAACACTGAAACATTTTACCTGAAAAGTGACTTCAGTCCACTGAGTGATAAATAAATGGTTTCATCTGGATAAGCTCTTCATATGTTTTGATTTGTAAAGTAACTGAAGCTGTAGTGAGGTAGGAGTGGCATGAAAAGAAAATACTAAAGTACGTGAGTAAATGTACTCCACCACTGGTGAGTCACGTCTTTTTGTCACTATAAAGGGAGGACAGGGACTCACCACACATGCATGGCATTGTTCACATTGTCTCAGTGCAACATGACCAACCTGCTCTGCAGCTTCAGCTCCCGTCGCCACAGCACGGACGTGGAACAAGTACTCACATCTTTCACTGCAGTAACAACAGAAATACTCTGACACAAGTAAAAGTGCGGCATTGAAAAACAAAAGTATCCAAAGTACTCATTATGCAGAGTAATCTGTATCATTGTATTATAATAACTGATGCATTAAGATGTTGCAGCTGGTGAGGGTGGAGCTCATATTACTGATTATATGTTGTATTAATAATCTGAATCTGCAAAGTGACTGAAGCTGTCGGATAAATGTGCAATATCTCAGTAGAATTATAAAGTAGAAGAAAATGGAAATACTCAAGTAAAGTACCTTAAAACTGCACTAAGGCTGAGTACTCGAGTAAATGTACTTATTCACTCTCTGCTGCAGCGACACAAACACGCCTCACATTATTCCTACAGAACATAAAGTCATAGATTCAGTCTGTTAATGAGATGCTGTGTGTGTGTGTGTGTGTGTGTGTGTGAGAAGCTTTAATCAGGTGGAACCGGTCGGTCCTGTGTGGGCACACCTGAAGCCTCGATGGCCAACGAGGAGAGAGACACCTGAGATGGGCGTCGACAGAAAGAGACAGGGCTTCAGTCTCACCTGCACCTGCCAGAAAACACACTGAGGACACTCGTCACAGACAGAAACACTGATCGACAGACAGACCGACAGACAGATCGACAGAGATGGGTGACTGGTTGGCAAGAAAAATAGGTGAGTAGTGAAAGTGTGGAGGAAAAAGAAGTCTGGGAGATTTGTGTTTGCATGGTACTGATTTGCATGGCTGCTGTTGGGCAGAAACTCTGTAAACTGTCCACACTAAGACACATTCATATCTGGATAAAAAGAATGTCAGAGTTTAAGTAACTTTGGAACAAAACTTGTTCTTCAAAGCGTTGACGCGGAGCCTAAGGGGAAAGTAACGAGGGTTTGAGGTGATGAGTTTCAGGGTGGAGGAAAAGTTTAATATTTAAATGTCCCACAACACGTGAACAGGGCCAAATACTGAGTCATCGCCATGAAACTTCCATGGTCAGACTGTTCTTACAGATTCGTTGTAAGTTTTTGTATGATAAACAATGCACTCAAACTCGTACATACCCCACGTATTTTGAAAGAATGTGATCACGTGACCAGTGAGCTGACAGAGGTAAACAAGGAAGCAGTCCCAAGTGCTTGTGGACGCAGGTTGTTGTGGTGGATTGGTCACAAAAACTGGACCTTCACCCAGGACTTTCCCCTGGAATGGTGTGTTTAGATTCGTGTGAACTTTGAGTCATTTTAAGGTGTTTTCACCATGTTTCTGTACCAACACCGAACCTTGATAACTTAACACTTAATAGTTCCGTAATTAAGGTAAACGCCTGATTTCCTCTTACATATGTGTACGGAGACGATACAACCGGAAGTCCATTCATTCCTATGGGAATCTCTGCAATACTCGATGTGCCTGCGAAACTCCTCCCCTCCATGATATTTTGGTCCAGATTTTTCCGCAAGTATGTTGAAAAAAATGTAACTTTTATGGTGTATTTCGGGGGGGCCGTATGACAGTGTGCTATCTTAGCTAACAGGCTGCTAAATAGCTTCAGTTCGGTTTCCTGTTGATCTGATTAAAAATAACCTGTTTATTTAGTTTGAACACATTGTGAATCTGAGTAATGTTATTCTGCTAAAATACAGTTATACACTATATACAGTTAGATCGTCATTATGACTCGTTCAGCAGTTCATACATCTTTTTATTTAAATATTTCACAGAACATGCTACATACCTGGCAGGCCAACATCTTCTCTTATTTGTGGCCATGCAGTATTGATCCTGTTTTTGCCCCGGTAATGTTCCAAGCGCAGGTAGCTACAGGTAGTTTCTATCAGATTTCTCTCTGTAAAGAAATGCACCTCCTTGCATTGGACACAGTTGTTTCACCGCCATGTTGCTACAGTAGCCCAGAGCAGACAAACCAAACATTGGCTCCACACAGGGGCATTGGCGTTTGTGTGTCGGCCATTTTAGTTAGAAGATCCTCCCTGTCAGAACACTTATTTTTCAACATATTCTCATTGAACGATTCTTACAAATGACGTATGACGTTATATTTTCAATGTACAGTTACACAACTGAGTTAGATTGAGTTAACTGAGAAGTTATAGAGGTTAGTTTTTGAAAAAGAAACATGGTGAAGATGTACCTTAAAGAGGCAACAGACAGCATCTTTTCCTGAATATATCATGATGAAAATAATGTGGGTTGCACAGGGTAGTGTCCACAGTAAAATCAGACTATCAGCGTTTACATAGGTTACTTAGTGGCTTGTCTTTGCAATAAGCTTCTGCCACCAGTGCCGAAATTTTGCAAAAAAACCTGCTTTACGGCAGGAAACGCGTCATGTATTGTGAAACTGGTCGGTCAGCCAATCAGGGACTGGAGCTGGTCCTTATGAGGAGTTGGGCATGAGATAGAACACAAAAACACAGCATCTGTCACAGGAAACTAATTGATGCGTAGAACAGGAAATTAAAAAGACGTTTCAGGGACCGATTTGTTGAGAATAATGATGTTTACTAATGAGAGAAGTTCTGAGGGCCTTTTTATGCGTGAATGTTTAACCCAAGGTTCCAGTTTTAGTGACAAGGTAAATATTCGAATAGTTTTGGTTTCACGTCAATAATGTGAGCACACTACAGAACTCTGCACAATGAACCTACGACTGTCTTTACCACCTTACCAAGCTGTAGAACTTCCTGTATCAGTCTGAGAGTCTGAACTGTCCAAAAACATGTTTCGACATTAGAAATGAAGCAACCCACGGTTCAGATTGATCTGGACCAGGGTAGCCTGTCCTCATCGTTTGGTGCGAGGGAGGTTTCATAACTGTAATGTTGGTTTTGATCAAACTGAAAAGGTCGGACCGAACGAGGAGTCTGAGAAAAGGCCCTGAGTATTTGCTGATAACTAAAGGTAGTTATCAGCAAATACTGCACATCATTTAAATGTCAGTCAGTCAGCTCATCTGAGCTTCAGGCAAACTTCATAAATGACTTTCAAACATTCTCTCGTCTTTGCCCCCTGAGAAAAACTCCACCCCTCTGGTGCTCCACGTAGGCTAAATCAAACATGTGAGCTGATGGTGTGATGCTGTTTGTTCTGCAGGAGACATGGTGGAGGACAAGTTGAGGGACGCTCTGGGTATGGAAGAAAAGGACGAGGACAAGGAGAAAGGGTTCTCCTTAAAGGTCTTTGGCAGAGACGACGATGAAGACGACAAGAAAGGGAAGAGAGGCAAAAACGACAAAGAGGAAGGGTTCTTCTCGAGGATCTTTGACAGAGACAATGATGACGACAAGTGGAGAGAGATGCAGAAGGACAAAGACGACGAAGACAAAGGGTTCTTCTCAAAGGTCTTTGACAGAGACGATGACGATGACGATGACAAGTGGAAAGAGAAGAAAAGCGGGTTTGCGGGTCTCTTCAGAGAACAGGGGGACCAGGTGCTGCTGGAGGGGTCCCAGGAGAAAATGTTGGAGGAGGTGAAGACGGTGGAGGAGTCAAAGGACAGTGTGGCAGTAAATGATGGAGGTGCGTATGAACAACCTGGTCTCACTCCTAAGTTGTCAAATACTGACAATTAGTCAGTGACAGCGATGAAATTGGCGCCATTGGCGTCAAGGGGAAACGCAGTGGGATAACAGCGAAAGTTCAGGGGGTGGAAGTGCGAGTAGGGCGGGTGAGAGCAGTGATGGATGGGTCCAACAAACACCGACTTTCACCTGGGAGGCCAGTGTCCACCTCTTGTAAGATTGTAAAGTCAAACCCGGTTATTTTTTTCCTAAACCCAACCACGTGTGTGTGTTGTTGAAGGAAAAATACGCAAATTTCCTTTGTTGTACCGATGTAGTGCTTTTATTTTGAAAGAGACTGTATCAAACTGTACATTTCCTGTGAAAACAGAAGTGTATTTTGAAAACAGACAATGCATGTAACAGGCTGAAGTTGACACGGCGTCCCAGAACGTCAACAACCAACACACCCAGGGTACCTTGGACGTCATATGTGGACGTGGAAAGTCCATGACCAAATGTGGACATGTGACGAGGTCACAGTGAGGATGATGATGGTGTGCAGAGAAAGTAATTCACTCAACTCAACTCAAACTTTATTTATAAAGCACATCAAAACAACGAAGGTTGACCAAAGTGTTGAACAGGTCAGTAGAAATAAACAAGCAAATACAATGAGGTACCTAATAGTACACCACAATAATAACCATAAGATACATAAAATACAGTACAATAACATACAATAACATAATACAAGAGTTATAAAATAAGACAAAAATAAGATAAAATGTTTGGGTGTCCAGCTCAACCTGAGTTAAAAGCCTGAGAGAAGAAGTGGATTTTAAGAAAAGACTTAAAAACCTCTAGGGTCTGGGCAGACCTAATGTGCAGGGGCAGGCTATTCCAGTCACCTCTGGTCTTCAGCCTAGTCCCAGGAGCAGCCAGTGATAACTGACTGGCTGATCTCAAGGCTCTGGAGGGAGCATGAAAGTGCAGGAGTTCGGTTAAATAAGGGGGTGCCAGCCCATTTAGGGCTTTAAAAACAATCAATAAAATCTTAAAATCAATTCTAAAACGCACTGGAAGCCAGAGGAGCGAGGCCAAGATTGGTGTGATGTGTTCGCGTTTACACTTTCCAGTGACGAGGCGTGCTGCTGCCTTCTGGGCAAGCTGTAGACGGTGTAGCAGTGACTGGTCAATACTGACATAAAGCAAGTTACAGTAGTCCAGACGTGAGGTTATAAAAGCATGAATTACCCTCTCTAGATTTTGGGGGGAGAGATAGCCCTTGACTTTTGCTAAAAGCCTGAATTGATAAAAGCTGGTTTGTATTACTGATCTAACTTGTTCATCGAATTTAAAAGCACTGTCAAAGGTCACACCAAGATTTTTAACAGAGGAACGGATGTTAGGAGTGAAGGGGCCCAGAAAATCAGCGGAGTAATCAGAGTGGTCACATCCAAACATAATGATCTCTGTTTTATCGTCATTGACATTTAAAAAGTTAGTGTCCATCCAGGATTTGACATCTTTTAAACATTCTAGCAGTGGCTGTACAGAATCCTTGCTAATGGATTTAAGGGGCAGATAGATCTGTCCATCATCTTCAAAACAGTGAAAAGGTATGTTGTGTTTCTTAAAAATCAACCCTAATGGCAGCATGTAGAGCAAGAAGAGGATGGGGCCCAAACATGGTCACGGTCAGGATGACCTGATCAATTAGTTGATTACTCTGTTATGAAAAAATGATCACCTGGTGTTTTGACAACAGATTAACTGTTTCATTTAAAAGTCATTTTTTAAAGTTAAGGGGCTCTAGTTTCCCGGCGTGGCGTAGAGTGGCACAGGGTGGTGAACCCCGCGCAGAGCTAGTTTCGAGCAACGCAACCCAAGGCACGCTCTGTTTGGTAGTTTGGCAGACCGAGGTGCGCTGAGATGGGTGTGGTGGCGCAGCAGGGGGAGGTGTCAACAGATCCAGCTTGGCGCAGTGACAGTTTCGTGCCAAAAAGCTTCGCCAAAGGTGTGCTAAAAGCTCACCAGCTGAAACCAGGTCCACTGTCAACGCAGGTGGAGCGCAGCCGGTGTAAGCCGAAGTTTGGCTGACCGGCGGACAGTGCGCACACGTCACCAAAACCTCACAGACAAGTTTCCAGAATATCAGGCACATTAACAATGCAATAAATACCCAAAAACCACTATTCAATGCAACTATCTGCAATCAGCACATAAATGTATCTCTATACCGACTGTCCCGTCACATCTGATGTCAGATCAAAGGGGATTGGCACCGTTTGGCACGTTTGGCACGCATAATGGAAACCCAACCTGATTTGATTAACACAGCTGCAAACTAATGAGTTCACATCCCTCTCAGCCAACCACAAACAGCCACAGCATCAGATAGGGAGTATATATTCAGCATCTGTCATCTTCGAAAAGCCAAAAGAAAAGAAACAGAGTGAGACTGCGAGAGAGAAAGAGAGAGAGAGAGCGCGCGCACAAGAGAAACGCAACATTGATTTACAGTTGTGGTGACCTCCTCCCAGGCTACCTTTGCATCATCAGCCCGTGGAGGTCTGCTCACAGTTTTGTATATTCAGACACTGCGAGCTTGGACCTCAACATCAGTTTTCTCCTGGGAGAAGTTTGGCCGTCTGATGCTGCTGCTCTCTTCTGCCATGGCGAATTGAGTAAACTCTCATTACTCCTTCGCGCACCACATTTAGGGGCGAGGAGAGGGGCTCATTTGATTGGTGTGATGTGTGTAAAACCCACTCCACGCCTTCTCTCCTCCCTCTTTCCGACTTGCGCCGGTAGGAGGGACAGAGGTGGGAAAGAGGAGTAGCTGTGCCAGGTGCACGGTGTGCCAAACCTACAAAATCCGCCTGGCCACACCCAGTTGGCGAAGCGCAGGTGCGCTGCGCCTCCGCTGCGCCGGTCTGTGAAACTAGAGGCCAAGATGTTTGAATCATTTCATGGTTTCAGCTTCACAACCTTCGCCTTTGAATAATGTCAATAATTGTGGTGTAATAATAATGCGTCCCAGCTGGTCACCAGGAAATGAATCACTTGATGATCAAAATAAAAGTCCAGAACTCCTCTTTAATATGTTTAACACGTGTCCCCTCACAAGTTAAAAGAAACCTTCACCTGCGTATCATATCATTTATATATGACTTACATTTGTGCAATCGACTCTGGTGGGTCACGGTCACACTGCCAGGGCCAACGTTCTGTCCCCGTCCCCTCGTTTACACTGAGCCTTCAACTATGTCTTACTGATTATACTGAGGTACTTTTACTGAGGCAACATTTTCAACACTGAAGTGAAGGATCTGAATACCTCCTCCTCCTCCACTGATGCACAGTACACAGACATAGATGCGCCAGTGAGCACGGGTGTGTCATTATATTGTTTATGGTAATATATATCGTACTGTGATTAAAATTTGTTTATCAGGAATAGTTACTGTGAAAGAAACACAGCAACATGTGAGGCTCTGATTCAGCTCAGGGGCCAGTACTCAAGTTTCCAGCTCAGATTTAAACAAACATTCAGTCGGGTTTTATTTTGATGATTTTTCTGGAGGCTCATGTTGTGTGAATATGAATATGACATCAGTCCGTCCAGGATGTTCTGATATTGCGATCACAAGTGACACAAATTCAGCCAGTCCCTGTGAATTCTGTGCAACCTTTTCCAATTTTTTCCCAATCGCTGTAACTGAAGCACAAATTTGACTGTTTAAAATGGGTAAAATCTAATTTTATTGTAGAACTGCATGCAGCGTGTTGATTGGCTCAGCCGCCCTCTCTGTGTTTATCATGCTGCAGGAGTCTGATATTCACTGTACTGTACAGTGACAGGGCTAACTGTTAGCATCACATGGCTAACATTACCTCATGGTTATTGATGGTTTTAGGGACATGGTCAAGCCGTTGTGGTGTAAGATGTTAACCACTGCTGCTGATGAGATCATGTTATGCTGTGTTGGCTCATGCTAACAGGAGGTGGTTCTTCAGCATTGTGTCAAATGGCAGCAACAGCTGATTAGTTGCGTTTACGAGAATGGGGATGGACAGACGCACAGACAACTCGACAACATAATGCCTCCGGCTGTGGCTACTGCCAGTGTGGAGACATAAAAAATATTTGTAAACATCGCAATATGCATCACGATTTTATAGAAAAGCTGGTCTGAAATCAGACAATTCCAAAAACTGTGAACTGTGAAATCTGTGTTACTGTAACTAATGTATCTGGACAGCTGATTGGTGCCATGAATTCACTACAGAAGAAGAAGAGCTGATCTAAAGAGCTCCAGTTAAAGTTAAAATGATGGAAATTTCACATTTCTTTGTCATTCATGTATATATGTTTGTATGTCATCTTTGTAAAAGTTCTGCGAGGCATATACGACTGCGCAGGTCAAAATAAATCAGACAGTAATCACTGACTTTTGTTCTGTTTTAGATTTGTTCAATGACCTGATGAACGTGGCTGAAGAAACGTCTAAAGGGGACTAAACCACATCCTGACCTCCGAGACAAACGAAGATTTCACCAATGACTCTAAAAATCTGTTTTTCATTACATTTAATGCTCATTACTCAGCTTCAACATGCTGGCTTCACAAAGTCAGAGGCTGCAGTGACGTCTTCTGTCTGTTAGTTTACCCTGAAGTTCCATTCACTCTGTACGCAGAGCAAAATATCTTCTGTTAAAATACACTGTATTTGCTTGTCAGTGCCTTAAAGGGATAGTTCAACATTTATTCATTCATTTTCCCTAAGCTCTTATCCTGTTGAGGGTTGGGGGGGGGGGGCATCCCAGCTGACACTGGGGAGAGGCAGGGTTCACTGGATTTATGACGGGGTCACCTTAGCTTAGCATAAAGTGTAGAAACAAGGGAAAACAGTTAGCCTAGCTCAGTCCAAAGTGAAAGAATACAGCTACCAACACCCCTGAAGCTCACTGATGGACATCTTTGTTTATCAGGACACGTACTTCATCTCCTAAAGCTAAGCTAACCTCGTCATGACTCCAGTTCTGTCCTTTACTTTCCTAACTTCACTTCACTTAACTGATTTGTATCGTGGGCAAAAAGCTAAAACTGAAAACTGCCAGTAACTTGATTTCTGCAGGTTTTCCATGTTGATATTAGATGTTTAAAGTTCACATGCTTTTTAAGCACACATGAGGTTTACTTTGCCAAATTTTGTGTAAAATGTAAAATTTTGAAGTAATGGGTTAAAATTTTTACAGGGACACTTGTGTTTCTAGTAAATTACATAAAATGAAGTGATTTAATCAGATCAACAAGTAAATTTGATGTATATTTTAATTGTGGTGATATATAACGAATAGTTTATGTCAAAACGCATTTAAAGCCGTGATTTTGTATTGATTCTGTTATATAAGAGAAAATATTCTTTAAGACTGATCACAGATTTTTCTGAACCAAACATAAATACCAGTTTTCAAATCCACATTTACTGGTGAACAAAATTACCATATTTTTACACTTTCATTTTTAGTACAAAAGAAATCAAAAGATCAAGAATATAAATGTGTTCACAGATGATTACCTCTTTTATTAATATGACACACAGATGCATGTTTAGAGTTGTCAACATGTTTTTATGATATTCTGAAATCCAATGACCCCCAATCAGTCCGTAGGAGATGGTGCAAATTACTTCTACAAATACTTGATGGTTGACAAGATTATTGATACCTGAGCTGCAAAATGAGCTTCAATGGGAGGCAAGTCAGTGTGTAAACACAGACGACTCTCAGTTCAGATTTGGTTTATTGACAGCTGACCATCTTCTAAGCCAGTCAACCTTACCTCTCTCATATTGGGACATAATGCAGTTTACACTGAAAACAGTGGCAGATTAACCATTTAAATCCTCAGTGTCTCAATTCTAGCTGGTGAGTTCTGTGAAATAACAACTCTTGCTGGCAGATTTGATCATCTGTAGCCATGATTTTAGATTAGCTGAACATAAACTTTGATTTATTTTTTGGCACTTTGCCTTTATTTGACAATTCATACAAACACAGACAGAAGAGGAGGGTAGAGAGAGGGGAAATGCAACACAGGTCTACAGCTGGAAATCAAACTGTGGATGTAGCCGTCATGTGGTATAGTCCACTTGAAAGCAATGTAAAGCTGTGGGCTAATGGGCATGTAGCTACTTCCATGTTTCACATGATACGTCATGTTTGTAGTCGACCAATGAAGGGTTCGTCCTTCACCTTCTCAAAATGATCCCACACTTTGGATTTCCTGCCCGACATGTTATTAACTAGCCTGTGGAATAACCGCATCCTGTGTCAGATCTAACCAGTCCCCACTGGGGCAGCTGGGATCTGGTCTGGGTGTTTGTCATACGCAGTCCATCAGCTGGGGAACTGAAGGTCCAGCAATGTGAAGTCCTGACTGATGGGGACACTGTTTTCATCACACAGGAAGTTGCTCTGGATAGTGACGATGAAGGTTTTTCTTGGGAGGGAGAGGAGGGTCTGGATCCTCTCTGCTGCCACCTGGATGTGCTTCACCTCTGAGCCTGGAGCTGAGGGACACAAATTAGAAAGACCCTATGAACTCGGGACTCGTTCAGAATCATCCCGACCCCCTAGGCTGTGGTTCATGGTCGGCGCCGCAATATATTTGTAAATCTAAACATCATGTGAAGCCAACAAAGTTTCACTGAGATGAATCATGACTGACAGGAAGTCAGTTTCTGTCCCACCTGAGCTCTTGTGGAGTTTATCAGGCGGAGCTTCGAGGATCTTCTGCAGCGGAACAGGAGGAACCTGAACACACACCTGCCTGTTGGCCCGCCCACTCACTCTCAGCACGCCTGGCCTGAAACGAAGACACAAAATAATTAAATTAATTAACACAATACACAAGATGATAATAAGAAACATTAAAAAAAAGATCAGTTACTGTACTACAGTACAACTGATTAAAAAATTAAATGTATGTTTGTATGTATGTATAAGCTTTCAATAATATGGTCTAAAAAGTCACGATGTACCTGTAGTAGCGGCGTACGGCGGTGTGGGGCAGGCAGGGGTAACAGGGGCTGTAGATGCCGTTGGTGTCTGTATCGAGCTCAGCAGAGCAGCGACCGCAGCCAGTGTAGGTGATGTCACCGTTCAGTGCTGCCAGGATATCATCCAGCGGTGTGGCGCTGTCCAGGACTGGCTGAGGTGCATTCTGGGAAGGTGGAGAATCCTTAAAGTGGAAGGCGGTGATCTTTACTCTTAGCTCCACATCACCTGGTGAAGGAGACAGCAAAACCTTTCTCTCAGACGCTGTTTGAATTTGCTGTCATGTTAACATTTTTACCACAAGCCTAAAATTTGCCCATGGTGTACCTCAGGGTCCAAGTTTAGGTCCTCTACTGTTTAACACATGTAAGCAGCTCTGATATACTCAATGCCTCAGAATTTAATTTTAGGGCCTAGACATTTCATCACACTGTGAAATTTTGTTTTGAGTGTGGTGCTCCTCAAGGCACAGTTTTAGGGCCTATATAGTTTATAATAAGCTTGCGGCGTGGTTCTAGGAATGGCAGTGTTAGTCTGCCGGTCAGTCCACTTTGGATCTGACTGAAATAAACAACAACTATGGAACCAATTCCCATGAAATTTAAATCAGGCATTTGTGGTGCCCAAAGAATTAATCTTTTAACTTGATCGATGCTGTTCACCCCCACCAGGTTGACATTTGTGGGTTTGTGGAGTGAAGATCTCTCCACCATGCCACCACTTTGGTGCCGACCATCACCAGTCCAACTATACTACACCACCACTTTGAAATAACTGGACTACTGGAGTTCATTACAGCTCTGGAAAAGTGCCCCAGACAATTTTTCTGACCTTTGCAATGTTTATTTCAAGTTTGCCTGCACTCACCGCTGTATTTCTGAGACAGCAGGGTGTCGAGGTCCAGCTCCAGACTGCTCCTTTCTACTTGAACCGTTCGTGGTTGAAGAAAGTCCTGCACCCGCCGCGTGGCGGGGTCCAGAAGCCTGACAGAGCTCCAGGGAGTGGAGTGCAGCTCAGGGAGGTCAGAGTTCAAACTCTCCCTCACCAGGAGGATGTGGAAGTCCCAGACAGTCGCTGAAGGAGACGGACAATTTATTAGATTTTTTTTTTTTTTTTTTTTTTGTCAGATTTGGGTAAGCTGTAAAGGTAAGTGTCCTCACACAAATATATGTGTAGACCCTTTTAGGGGCAATGTCATAATGACATCATGTTATCAGCTGGAGGTGCAGCTGCCTCTCCCCCACAGGGCTGTAGGCTACACAGGAGTGTTAAAATGTGTTTGTCTTGTTGTGTTATTGGGAGCCAGAATAGAAGGAGTCATGGCTCAAAACCAGCCGCCACTGCCCGTCAACAAAAACAAAGACAACTATGGTTAAATGTGATAAGACCAAAGGACTGGACGGAGGCCATCATCAAAAATGCTCACATGTGCAGCGCACACTTCATATCAGGTTAGGGAAAAAGTATTTCCTGTTGTAGGGATGAATAAGGTTATGTGTATTAAGGGTTATCATGTCCACCTCATCAGAAACTGGGGAGGGATTAAGAGGAAGATTGGATTTCTCTGCAACGCTAACTTTTTAGCACATTAGATTAGCACTCCCACACTTATAGTATTTCTGAACGCACTACTCACATCATCTTCCTCCGTTGTCTTAAACAAACCAACAGAACTCGCTAGCTAGCATTAGCTAATGTCTGTGGAGAATTGTTTTGCATCCAGCTAAGCCCCGCCCACCAAAAAACATCATACTGTTTACTAATAGTGAAAGGGTCTGTGGTAAACCTGTTTTTGTTTGTGTACCTTTGTCTCTGTTGAAGCGAGGCAGCCACTTCACAGCTGCTCCCCACAGCAGTAGCGCCCCCTGCTGACCATCCGGCTGCTCCACAGTCAGAACGGCCTGCAGCTGAACAGCCGACCTGCAGCGAGACTCAGCCTCACTCCGCCACGCTAACAAACATCCATTAAATTAATCTCATTTTCAAATGTAAAACAACCAAATCAACAAATACATTTTACAGGACAAATGGTGTGCCACAGGGATCAATCCTAGGACCACTGTTGTTTGAATTTCATATAAATAATATTGATCCCAATCTTCTGTTTACAAATGTCTGTTTCTTTGCTGATGATACTGTTATTGATTGCACTCTTTCCCCATAAATTCAGGCTCCCTCTCAGTTTTTACCCCCTGCCCAAAAATAGTGATTTAAGCTTGTCTTGACGGCTGATGGAACCACGACAAATTCTAAGTTTCTTCTGAAAAATATTTAGGATTTTTTCCTGCTGACATAATTTTATTTCTGCCCCATATCTAACATCTTGTGATTTGTATTCTGCTGAAATTTACTGTAATTATTCTCTAATTAGGTCTTCCTGTCTTGTCCACAAGTTTGTATAATAACAGCAAAGAGGTGTGCTTTCGTCTCAAAGTTGAAACACTGTCAGCAGCATTTTAATCAGACGTCCAAGCCAGGGACAACAAACCAGACACAGCAGATAAACAACAACATTTTCTTACCCATAATGCTGCTGTGTTATCTTCAAACTAAAGGGGTTTACTGCTGTTAACTAGCTGAGTTCAGCATCTCCTTGTTTGTCCTGATGACTCGGGTGAGTCTGATGTCCACTGACGTTCTGTACCTGTGACCAAACTCACCTGTGCTGATGTGTGTATGAGTGACGCGCAGCAGGGCATGGACCAGAGTGTTGACCCTTAGTGACCTCAGGGTGGCGTAGGGGAGGCGATTCAGGTCCTGAGGGGGGCGGAGGTTTGAAGACACCAGCAGGGGGCGCCGCTCCCGAAAAAAGCCACATAGAGAGCTGAGAGTGCGAGCGTTAACATGCTGAGGAGCTGCAGAGAGAGACAGAGAGCTGGGTGAAGCAGAGGTCAGGAGAAAGGCCACTGATTGGTCACAGGTGGGGTTCAGTCATACCTGGTGGTGAGGCGGAGGCAGTGATCTGTCCCAGATTGAGCAGTTTGCTGCTGAAGGTCGACTGCAGCATCGTCTCCCCTCTCCACCTGTCTTCATTCACCTGCAGTCCTGAACAGAGACGAAAGGGAAACAATAATCTGCATCATGAAACGGGTGGAGCTGGAAGCTTGGTGACATGGTGACTATCTGTAGGTCGCTCAGTAAAGGAGCAGCAGTTTTCTCTTCTAACCTAGATTTGGAACATCAGTGCGTTCTCATTAAATTTGTTTAAGGTTCAGCAACACTATAATTGTCGACTGGTGGGTTGGAGCTGGTGAATTTTTTGTGAAATGATGAAATCTGATGTAGAAAGGAAGGTTTGTAAAACAGTTTGAAGGTTTATCAGACACAAAATCACCTCACAGGTTTATAAGACTTAAAACACACTTAAATCACAATACAGACATTCACAGACCGACGGGCAGTCATTCACAGTGCTGCATTTGGTTGTTGCATGAAAAGTGACAGAATTAGTTTCCTACGTTTAAACTTCACAGCTGACCAATCACAGTGTTAAGTGGGCGTGGCTGTTGGGTTGTGCATCGTTACATAATTGTCAGAAATCGTCGCCATCATCAGTCCCAAAACGACTTGAGTGTATTTCTGTACCTGTGATGAGCAGAATGTCTCCAGGACTGACAGTCAATGCCCAGAACGCTGCCCGCCGCCACAGCACCACCTTCATCTCAACACCTGATTGGTCCATCACCACGATGGATGCCAGAGGAACGGAGGTCCCTGCCGCCGGCCCGGACCTAACCTTAAATCCAACAAATCAAAGTGTTAACTTCAACATTAAATAATTTATTACAGGATTTCTGAGCGCTTCCTGCGCACATTTTCTTTGCCGATTTACCACTTTTGTCCAGACTGAATATCTCAACATCTACGAGACAGATTGGCGCAAACGATTTGTACAGACATTCATATTCCACAGAGGACGAATCCTACTGACTTTTGTGATCCCCCAACTTTTCCTTTAGCGCCACCAGCAGGGTGACGTTTGTGGTTGAGTGAAACATCCCAACAACTGACGGATGTATTGTGATGAAATGTGGTTCATCGTTCATGCTCCCCTCAGGATGAACTGACTTTTCATCTCGCGCCATCATCAGGTTGATATGTTAATGTGTCCAGTACCTTCAAAACTGATGACATCACATCAGCCTTAGCTGGACTCTGTGTTTACTGATAATATGCTAAAGCTAGCATGCTAATATACAACAATAAGATGTCAACATTATACCTGCATAACATCAGCATGTTAGCATCGTCATTGTGTTTATTAGCAGTTGGAGAACGTAATTGAATGTTCTCATAATAAGACATGATAATCTTTCTTAAAACGATATTGTTAAAAAAAGTTTGACGTAGGAAATCTTCTTCTTCACATAATTCTGGTTTTATTAGATCACAATAGACGATACGTCTTAACGTCTCCACTCACCTTGACCTCCTTCAGGTGGCAGGGATGGACGACCGCCACCAGAACTGAGTACCGAACACCTCGTTTGTCACAGCGGATCAGAAGTGTGGTGGGACCTTGGAGCCCGGCGGCGGTGGTGGTGGTGGCGGCAGTAGTGGCTGTTCTGTCGGTCGACACCGCAGATGCTTCAAGGTTTTCTGAAATTCGAGCTTTCTTGAGATTGGGGGATTTAGACGGGGAGTCTTGAATGGTCTGCTGCTCAGCCTCCTGGGAGCAGAGCACTCCGTCTGAGGTGGCCTCAATAACGACACCTCCTTCCTGCACCCTCGGGGTCGGGCAGGGTTGGCTGAAGAGTTCGGCGGAGGCTTCGGGTGATGGGGTTACCGGGCTGAAGAGCTCTGGGGTGCTGGAGGAGACAGATGGAGGATTTTTGGTATGTTTGTGTGGGGTTCGGGGAGGCGGGGATTTCTCAGGGCTGGTTGCTGACTGGACGCCACACCTGCCTCTCAGGATTAATGCCTGACTCAGAGTCCAGGTGGCGAGGTAGTGAGTCTGGGCGGACAGAGGAGGGTTGGCTGGTGACGACTGATGTGGAGGTTCAGGTTCTGGTTTCTGTGGTTCTGACTGAGCTGCAGGGAAACAGCTGTCCAGATACTCGTGGACTGAAGACGAACACTGAACTTCCTGTTCGGGATTCGTCTCTTCATCTCCAATCTCTGCAGGTCTGTGATCATCAGAGCGGAGATCTTCTTGATCTGTGTTCGCTACCAGCGCTCGTTCTACCTGTCCTCGTGATGCAGCTTTAGAGGAAGAGACATCCTGATCATCCTGGCTTTGTAAACTGGGCTTAGATTGATCAGCTTCTAAGTCCTCATGGCCGACTCTTACCTCCACCAGACGATTTCCAGCCTTGTCTGAAAGACGAGAAAATAATTTGTATTTTTCACCTTCATTTTGGAAAACACACATATTTACCTTCTCGCTAAGAGTCAGGGTCGATTCACAAGCTGCCTTTTTTGCACCCACAGAACTAATGTTGTAAATGTCAACGTGCGGAAGGTGTGTTCAAAAGCAAAAGAGACACTTTAGCTGCACGCAAGTGTTCCCAAGCACCTGTTTTTCAGGACACGTAGGCTGCACCCCGAGATCAAAGAACATTCAACTTACAGAACGCAGCAACGCCCACTGCAGGTCATGTGACGAGGAACAACCAATCACAGACAGCAAATATCTGTCCTTTCTCCAAATTCATCACTGCAGTGCAGAGCTACCCAGGGCTGAAGATCTGTCCCACGGACGACATATGAAGTCTAACACTAGCACGTTCTCATCAGAAGTCGTCACATGTCGCCGCTTCATCAGTCACCTTTCACATTTATGTATTAAGTATCCTCCTGTGTCTGCTGTTGACGTTCCAAGACGCCGCAATCAATGCCGGAACATCAACAAAAGCACATGGTCAGGTTTAGAAATAAACATCATGGTTTGGCTCTACAGTGGTGGGAAAAAAGTTTTCGGACACCCTTAAAATTTTACACAATCTCAAATATTATCATGAAATATTTGTGGAAAAATCTTTTTTGTGTTTCAAAAGGTGTGGCTGCATTAGACAGATACGAACAAATACAAATTATATTTTTTTGTTTATTGTTTACAAGAAAAACTAACAAAACTAAATTCTTGACAGTTTCAATATGTCAGTTCTCAACATTGTCGGTATCAAAGTCAACAAATAACAGAGAATGTGTTCAAAACTGAACAAAAATAAATAAACCATCACATCATCAAATTAATATTTAGTAGTCCTGCCACTGGCACGTAGTAGAGCTCTAATCCTGGCTGGCATGTTCCCCACGAGCCTTTCACACTGTTGAGGGGTAATCTTGTCCCATTCTTCTTGAATTACTGCTTTTAATTTTTGTAAATTCTTTGGTTTATGCTTTGAAACAGACCTTTTGATAATCCACCACAGATTTTCAATGGGGCTCATGTCCGGGGATTGAGCTGGCCACTCTAAGACCTGGATACTGTGCTCCTGCAGCCAAGTTCTACTGGCCTTGGATGTGTGGCAAGGGGCATTATCTTGTTGAAACATCCAGTTTTTACCTCGACGGAACAGTGCACGCGCAGAAGGGAGCATGTGGGTTTCGAGAATGGTACAACACTTGGTAGAGTTCAATGTGCCATCACAGACAGTGAGATGACCAACACCAGCAGCACTCATGCATCCCCAAACCATGATACTGCCTCCACCATGCTTGACAGTAGGTACTGTACACGCTGGAGATAATGCTTCGCCTGGCCTTCTGCGTACCCTCACATTAGTAGGAGGAAGATAAAGCTGGAAACTGGACTCATCTGACCACAAAATCTTCTTCCAATTCCTGGCTGTCCAGTTCTTGTGTGCCTGGGCCCAACGACGCCGGGCTAACCTCTGTCTCTCATTGATCAGGGGCTTCTTGGTAGCCTTGTAGGACCTTTAGCCATGATCTAAAAGTCGGCCACGTACAGTGCGGGTGGAACACTGGACACCAGTTTGGTTTGACCACTGCTGCTGAAGCTCCTGTGATGTCATTGGGCGGTTTTGCCTGCACATGTGGGTCAGGATGCGGTCATTTCTTGCTGAAGAAACCCTTGGACGCCCAGATCTTGGTTTGTCTTCCAAGCTGTTGGTTCGTCTGTATTTCTGCAGAGTGTATCCAACTGCTGAAGGACTGCATCTGCACTTCCTGGCTATCTGGCGGCAGCTGTATCCTTCCTGGCTGAGAATCTTTATCTTCAGGCGTGTTTCCTGCGTTAGGTTCCTTGTTTTAGCCATTTTTGTGTCTGAAGAACTTTCAAATGTGCTGGCTTTATGTAGACACGAAGCTTGGCAACAAAAAGAACGACCTTCATCACTGGTACCAAAATGACCCAATACTCAAAATTTCTTATGTATTTTTATGGAACCAATCAATTTTAAGTTTTTAATGGCTTTTTTAGGATTTATTTAGTATTTTGCCTGTGACTGTACTAAAAGAAATTGCACTTGAAGACCTAAGAGTGATTCTTAATGCAATATTTCACAAATGCATGGGGTGTCCGAAAACTTTTTTCCACCACTGTGTGTTCATACGGGAAGCAAAGAGAGGGCTCCTGGGTGAGAGACTGGGGTGTGCTGGACCCGTCCACTGCCCCTACTGTCCACCGTAGAGGGGAATTCCAACTCCTTACGTTTCACCGTTATCGGTGGCATTTCAACCTGACGTCATCCAGCAGTGTATCATAACACTGTGAAAGGTTACGTTTGGCTGTGTTCCAAACTGACATCACCCAGAGGTGTGTCATACTGCTGTGAAAGGTGGCATTGATGTCTGACGCTGCGATCACTGACAAAGCCATGCTTTTTGACGCTTTTTCGAGGTCTGCTGATACACACTTAAAAAACAGCTGGAAGAAGATCGGCCCTGAACTCAGGATTTCTACGATACGCTGCTGGTTCTGACGAATTCTGCACAATTAAAAAAGAAGCAATGTACTTTAATGTCTTGACTGTTCTTGGGTGCTTTTATGTTTTATATTTATATTGAGTTACAACAAAAGACGACAGTCAACACTTAAAATACTTAAAATATACAAAAAAAGAATCTAATGATCTGACAAACTGACTGTCTGTGTCCCTAAACGCCTCACCTGTAGCAGGCCTCAGACGTCCTTCCCGCCAGGTGAGCTCCAGGTGTCTCCAGTCGGCAGGTGGATGCTGGTCACTCTCCACCGCAGCCTCAGACACCGAGGCTGGGGTGGAGGAGGGAGGAGGAGCCCCCAGGAAGACGTGGATCTTTGGCCGGTCACACATGTCGTCTGGACCGACGCTCTGTCACCGTGAAATAAACAAATAAACAATAACAACAATAAATGACGCCGTAAAGCTTCATTCAGACATCATCATCATCATCATCATCAACTTGTTTCATAAATGACTCTGTGACTTTTGAGAAGGTCAGATGATGTCATACAGGAGATCAGTCCTGACTTTATCTTGTATTTAATTTTTAGAATCAGTTCTTTCATGTTTGATTTTAATTTGATTTGTTTTTGAATCTGTTTTTTCCCCCTATTTTGGATTTTAATTTCATCTATTATTTTATTCATTTTCATTTCATTTTGTTTATTTAGATTTTTTCTTCATACAGTTGATGTTTTCTGTGGTTTTCGATTCGTCCTCTTCGTCTCTGTAGTTAAATAAAGATTCATTTCTAGTTCTCTTCAAATCAACGTGACCAATCATGACAGACTTTCTGTGGTTAATATAATACAAAGCTCAGCGTTAATTAATAAGCAGAAATGTGCAGCTCAGACACTGATCAGACTCCATAAGAAGAAATTGATTTCTGGGTTGTTTCCTTCATAGTTTCATGTTGTGAAGAAAACACTCAGATTCTTACACAACCCTGACTCAGCAGAAAAACAGATGTGTTTCACAGCTGGAAACAATCAGACCAGGCGGAGCTGCTGAGTCGCTGCCGCTCCACCAATCAGACGGCAGGGTGCTGAGGGAGGGCCAGCTCATATGGGGGGGGGGCTGATCCAAACTAACCCTGACACCTGAACTGCTCCTGCTCCTGTCGTCCAATCAGAGGAAGGCTCTGTCCCATCTGTGAAAGAGTAATAACACTATATATAAAACCACTGCTGCTGCTGCTGAAGAACGACCTCACAAAATCCATTACATAATAATTAAATATTTTAATTGACTCACAATTTTTCAGATATTTGACTTTACACGTCCCTGGTATTATTTATATATTCTACTGATATTATTTTGATATTTTCCTGGATTGTTTTAAGATATTTGACTAATATTTTCCAGGTACTTCATGTTTGTATATATTACTGATAATATTTCAAATATTTTAATAATATTATTTGGGATATTTTTGCTATTATTTTTTATAGCTTTTACTGATATATTTCAGATATTCTACTGGTTTTATTTTGAATTTTTTCCCTGACATTTTTGTATGTTTTGCTGATTCTCTGAGTACTTTCAGTCATTTCTTTTTTTTATGTTTTACAGATTTTCTAAATATATAATTTTCCCATTGTTTGGATCCTTGTTGCATTTCAAATTATATTTAAGTGAAATATTTGAGTAAATATAGTTAGTTATTTCTGACCTGTGTTTGTTGGTCATTAAAGAAGCAGAAGGTCTAAAGTGAGACTCATGAAACAGTTAAAGGACACTGTGAACTGTTCAACCTGTGTGAGAGTCACCTGTGATCTCTCCTCTGTGTGTGTGTGTGTGTGTGCGTGTGTGTGCGCTCAGTTACAGTTTCCTCCTGCAGCTGCTGCTGTCAGTCAGCAGAACCATCTGAGACGTGACTGGATCAGAGTTCCCATCTGGATCACGTCCACTTTACTATCTGACGTCTGAGCACATTTAATTCAACCTGCTGCAGATCCTCACTGATTTATCCTCTAACTTACTTTATCTTTTTAAACTGAACAATATAAACTGTGACGTCCTGCTCTGACGCCCGAGAGGCTGCATACTTCATTACAACATGAACACATGAATCATGTCTATCAGCACCACAGTGGAGACATTAAAAAACGGTTCATCTTATATTGTTCACACAATATTTCTTGAATTATTTATTTTTAATTTTTGGATACTAACTTCATATTTATGTGGATATTTACACGTTTGGGATTTTTCCTGTCAACGTTTTCTTGATATTTCCCAGGTACTTTCTCTGATATCTTTTATATATATTTTACTAATATTGTGCCTTCATTATTTGTGATATTTTCCAGGTATGATATCCATTTGATATATTTTACTATTATTGTACTTATATGTATATATATATATATATATATATATATATATATATATATAAAATACTTTCCTAACTTAAAAAATATATATATTTAATTCATATTTTCCAGGTAATCTCTCTGATATTTTTGGTACATTTTATGAATATTTTCCCTTTATTATTTGTGTTTTCTTGACTTTTTTTTTTTTTTTTAGTATTTTATTAATTCTCCCAGGTTCTGTCCCCAATGTGTTTTGGTGTGTTCTACTTATTTCATCCTGGATATCTTCCTGACATTTTTTCCTGATATTTTTTTAAATATATCTTACGAGTATTGTTCTTATATTATTTATGATCTTATTCTGACTTAAATATAATTTACTCATATTTTCCAGGTATATTCCTTGATATCCATTTAATATATTTTACTATAATTCTGCTTTTTCTTCTTCTTCTTCTTCTTCTTCTTCTTCTTCTTTAAATATTTTCCAAACTTTTTAGAAATAATTTACTCATATTTTCCAGGTAGTATGTTTGACTGATATTCTACTTTAGGTAATTCTGATATGGTTTGGAATATCTTTCTGACATTATCCAGATATTTGTTCAGATATTTGACTGATATCATTTTGGAGAAATAGACTTCATTCATATCTGAACACGATTTTACTCTCCTGACACATGCAGTAAGTTTATTAGTGTGAGACACTGAGAGACGGACAGACCAACTGTCTCAGGACTCTAAGTTTAGACAAGAAGATATTTAAAACTTCCTCATCTCTCACACACACGCGCACACACACACACACACACACACGGTGCTTTGTTTCAAAATTCAACTTTATATTTAGATTAAATAAATTAAGTTTCCTTTCTAACATAAGTTTAGAAACTCTAAAACTAAACTGACTCTAATTTAGAGATAAAAATATATAAATACAGACTGTCAGGAGAAACAGTATTTGATTTCAAAATAAATGTCTTTTTTACTCTTTTTTTAAATATGCACATATAAATGTTCCAGATCAGTTTCAGTGTTAATGAGTTATTTCAAATGATTAAAGTCCACTTCAGAAATAACTTTTATTAAGTGTTATTATCCTGTGTCGTTCTTCAATTTTTATGCATTCAAATTTGTTTTATAATTTGTTTTATTCCATTTTGTTTTGTTTTGTTTTTTGGATTATTTTATTTTATTATTATTGTTTGAATATATGTTGGTTTATTTTTCCTCTGTTTGTTGAAAATATTTGGACTGGTTTGTCCACAATGACAAAGTCAAATAAACTCAAATCACTCAAATTATTGACATGATAATTATCATTTTTATAAAGTGATCAAACCTGTTGAAATGATGTGACTGTAGTTTGTATCAGTTTTTGCGCAAGCTACAAAAAGCCTGAGGCTCCTCGACCCCTGCTGTCATGTCTGTGTCGCTTCTATTTCTCTGCAGTTTGACACACTGAGGTCACAGGTCATTAGAGCGGAGTGGCCAAAATTTAAATATATTATCACATTAGCAGAATCAGCTGAGTGATGACACACTATGAGTACATATTTCTTCTTGTCACTTTATCCTCATATAACTGTTTTACAACCTGTTGAAATCTCTGTATATGTATGTATCTGCCGAAGGGATCATTGGTGCGGCGGTTCGATCCCCGGCTCCTCCAGTCCGCATGTCAGAGTATCCTTGGGCAAGATACTGAGCCCCAAAGTTCTCCTGATGGCTGCTCCATCAGTGTGTGAGTGTGTCACTGAGTAGCAGGTGACTCCTTGTGTGGTAGTCTCGGCCACCTGTGTGTGAACGTGTGTGTGAATGGGTGAATGTGACATGGTGGAAAAGTGAGTGATCATAGAACCAGGAGAGTGTCATACAAGTGCAGTCCATTCTTAATATTTACCCCGCAGTATGTGCACTTTATTCACTTTGAAATGATATATATAATGTACATCATTTTTATCTCTACATTTTATATGCTGCACTATTTTTGTGTCGGTTTCATTTTGCTTTTTTATACACATTTAATTCAATTCTAAGCACACGCAGAGGAAGACTAAGGTTGAATGTTTTACAGATGATAACAAACTACTGAATGGACACTCTAAATGTTTGCGTTTGTATAACGATAAAGAGAAAATAAATAAATAAAAAAACAAAGGAAATAATAATTATAACTGTATTAGTAACTGAAGAAATGTTCAGTTTGTGTTGGGAAATATGAAATCTTAAAGTAAAAAACGTCATCAATATATGCTTTTATTTTGAATGTCACAACCGGAAGTTCCGTGTGTACCTATTCCAGCTAGCTCGACGCTTAAACAACCAAAATATAAAGGAAACAAGTGTAAAATCAGTTAAAAACGAACGTGTGCGCCACGTGCTCTTCACTTCCTTTGTCTCTGCGTCCTTTTCGCTTCATTTCCGGTGACGTAACGTCACGTATGTTCGCTACAAACACGTTTAAAACACGTTTAAAACACGTTTTAAAGCGCCAAACTGCAGCTCTGAGGCGCGACTGTTCCGTGACGTCACTGCCGGTCAAACAGGTCTCGTGTCGTTTCGTTGAAAAACAGCCGCACGTGCGCACACACCCGCACGTGCGCACGCTGTCACGCAGCAGGAAGGGGCGGCGGGAAGGAGGAGCCGCGGCCGCGGGACGACTCTCCGCGTCCCCCGCTCCACTTCCTCGCCTTCCCCCGCACAGTCTCCAGCTCTGACCGAACTCAGCCGTCGGTAAACCCGCTCAAAACACCAAAATGTACCGGTACCTCGGAGAGCTTCTCACCCGGGGAGCTGGTAGCGTCCTGGCCTCGGGTGGCTCCGCCGCCGCCGCCGACTCGGCGCTCCCGGCGACTGCGTCTCTGCTGCGGTACCGCGGCTACAGCCAGGCCGTGGACGGACACGACGACCCGAACTTCTTCACCATGGTGGAGGGCTTCTTCGACCGGGGCGCCGCGATCGTGGAGGACCAGCTGGTGGAGAGCCTGAAGACCCGGGAGAGTCCCGAGATGAAGAGGAAGCGGGTCCGCGGGATCCTGAGGATCATCAAGCCGTGCAACCACGTCCTGAGCGTCAGCTTCCCCATCAAGAGAGACAACGGAGAGTGGGAGGTGATCGAGGGCTACCGGGCTCAGCACAGCCAGCACCGGACACCCTGCAAGGGAGGTGAGACCCGCACCGGGGCACGCGCTCTCAGACGGGATGTCGCAACCATATTATGGGATGTTTTGAAGGCTGTCAGGGAAGTTAAACCAGCTCCGAGAAGTTACAGGAAGATCACAGCAATACTGCATTGTTTACATTAGAATATCAGAAAATCGTATCCAGATGTCCTCATATGTTATCATTAAATATATCTGACAGATACCAGTAAAATGTACACACACAAAAAAAAACCCCATAGAAAATGTCAGGAAATGTTTATAACATATAAATAGAAAATCTTTGGAAACCATTTGTAAAATATCGTTAAAATATACGAACTATTTCAGTAAAATGTCCAAAACAAAATCAGAGAAAATGTCAGGAAAACTTTTAGAATATACATGAAAAACATCAATGAAATATATTTAAAAAAATCAGGGAAAAATCTGAGCAAAACATTTATGAAATATCTGTAAAACATCTGTAAAGTATACAAAAGAAAATGAGGGAAAATCTCTGGAAACCACAAAATACTTGTAATGTTTAAGAAAAATATCAGTTACATGTACAAAAACTCAGGAAAATATTCATAAAATACCAGTAAAATATTTGATAAATATCAATAAATTATGCAGAAAAAACAGGGACAGTCTCAGGAAAACTTTTGTAACATTTTAGTAGGATATAAGCAAAAATGTTCAAAAAAAAAACAAAAAAAAACAGAGAAAATGTCAGCAAAATATTTTTAAACAATCAGGGAATCTCAGCAAAACATTCATGAAAAGTATACAAAAAATGAGGGAAAATCTTTGGAAAACATTCCTAAAATACCAGTAAAATATATCATATGTAATATATGGAAAAAAAATAGTAAATGTACAAAATAAAATCTGAGAAAATGTCAGGAAAACATTTATAAAATATCTGACAAATATCAGTAAAGTGTACACAAAACAGTGGGAAAATCTTTTGAAAACATTCATAAAATATCAGTAAAATATATGAAAAATTTGTGGATAATATCCCCAAATTATTTCTAAAATATACATGACGTATCTTAAACACCAAGGAAAATAATAAAAAGATGAATAATTCATAATAATATAAGACACTGAGTCATAACTTGATATTTACCACATGTCAGTGGTGGAAAATACGTTTACTCAAGTACGTCAGTACAGTTTTCAGTTACAGGTACTTTACATGAGTATTTTAATTTGATATAACTTTATACTTGTGCTGCAGCACATGTTCAGTGATTTCCACTCTGAACTCCTCAGGTGATTTTATTGAAGTAACTGAGGCTCAAAGAGGAAACAGAAGATAATATTTTACATAAAAGCTCATATTGGAGAAACAACACTAAAATGAGTGTTCTTCCCTCGCTCATTAACCATCTCTCGACCCTTCAGATTAACCTGGTGACCATTTGGAGGGGCCCCAACCAAAGGTTGGAAACCAGTAACTCTCTAAAATGAACATGAAATAGCCTGAATCAGTCACAGGGGACGTTTTACTGCAGAACCAGGACTTTAACTTTGACACTCAAAGTACATTTTGCCACTCATACCTGTGTGTGCAGAGTTTGAACTGCAGTCAGGACTTTAAAATAAAGAATAAAGTCATTTTTAAATGAACGTATTAAAGATGTGAAGACACAGACAAGCTGCAAAGAGATCTAACATGATTGGTTGTTACTGTCTCGTGTGGTGTGTGTGTGTGTGTGTGTGTGTGTGTGTGTGTGTGTGTGTGTGTGTGTGTGTGTGTGTGTGTGTGTGTGTGTGTGTGTGTGCAGAATTGACTCAAGGTGATGGATCTGTACATGTTGAACGGAGCGTCGGCAGGTTTAATGTGTTTGAAGGTGGTGAGGTTTCCTCCCCAGACAGGAATGCTGACAGTCCGGTCAGCTGCTTGTTTCTGCAGACTGTGTGTGTGTGTGTGTGTGTGTGTTTTCATCCTGACCTGTAGGTGTGTTTGTCCTGCTGGTGCAGTGTGTTCACCTCTCCTCTCTCTGCTTCGTGTTTCTCAGTTTGACCTCGGGTTTGTTGGGTTTGTTCACCCTGACATTCAGACTCAGACTCAACATGCAGACAGACACACACACACGGCGGAGTTTGGTCCTGGTCATGGAAGGATGTCGTTTAAACTCTGGTGCAGATACCTGACTGACCTGTTTCCTCTTGTTTTTCTGCTGTTGTATTGATACTTGTTTCAGTAGCTGTATTGGTGGATGGCACAGTGGTGCAGTGGTTAGCATTGTTACCTCACAGTAGGAGGGTTCCTGGTTTGAACCCTGGGGTGGAGGAGCCCTTCAGTGTTTGCAAGTTTGCATGTTCTCCCCGTGTCAGCGTGGGTTTCCTCCAGGTGCTCTGACATGTTCTCCCCGTGTCAGCGTGGGTTTTCTCCAGCTCCAAAATTCACGTATCAGTGAGTGTGAAGTACGAGCAGAGTTAATCCCATTAGAGTGAGACCTCTCTGCAGGAGAACATCTGGTTTTAGAAAGAAATCTGGATCCACTTTAAACTGTGACTGCTGCTGGTTTCACTGGTCTGTGATCTGAGGGAGAACCAGCAGGACAGCAGCTGGTACTGGAGCTACACAGACGCTGTTACAGTGGCTGCAGTATTAGTACTTGGTACAGTCCAGTACTTGATGTTGTGGCAGTATTCATGGCAGAAGTTGTACTTAATGCAGTAACAGTTGTTGTTAAAGAAGCAGTGCTGGCTGCAGTATTATTAAAGCTCCGTCTCCTCCAAACCCTTTCAGTCCAGCACCTTTGGAACCAGCAGTAAGCCTTCAGACATGGTACCTAGACCCTGGGTGTGTTCAGACAGTCCTCTTAAATGTGGGCGGGGTTGTTGTCACTCACTGCTCCGTCCAGCACTCGCTGTATTTCCTCATCAGCGGTGACACAGATGGAAGTCTGCACCTGGTTTATCGTCCACAGAACGAGGCTGCACGCCCACATTTTCACAACAAAATACAACAGGCTGCAGTGAGAGTCTCTCTCCATGGGATATTTAAAAATAGCAGCTTTGTGCATTTAGTCCTTCTCAGGCAAGCTCAGGGGTTTAGTGTTGCTGTAGCCCACAGGAAGTGAGGATTAGAATATATGACCTTCACATAATCCGCTCCAAATCAATCTATATTTTTAAAGTCATTACTAAAAGTGTGTGTCATGCAAGAGAGACGATAACAACTATGAATATTTTTTAAATTTGTCAAAAAAAATTTTTTTAAATAAAAACAAAAGTCGTCACAGTAGCAGTAATTTTTTGTGTTCCATCATCCAGTTTTCATACGTACAATATGTAGCTAGTTGGTGTGTGTGTGAGTGTGTGTGTAATAACTAACTGTATTTGTTCAGTTGTCAGTGTGTTCAGGTGTGTGTCCAGCAGGTCACTGATCCTTTTCCACTCTGCTGCTGCTGCTGCTGCTGCTGATGATGATGATGATGATGATGATGATGATGAAGTGTATGTGGTATTTTAGTGTAGTGTAGCAGCACCCTCACTTCTTTGTCCACATTTAAACTCTGGTCTGATTCTCTTTTTTTTCCACATCCTCCTGTCAGTAGTGTCTGACCTCTTGTCTGTGGCTCTGAGGTTCGAGCTCATTGGTTCCTACTGAAGACAGAAATATGTAAAAAACAAACAAACAGGAGGAAACAGTGTCTTTGTTGGGGACTATTTCCAGCGGCGGATGAATCCACATTAGGTGCTCTGTGCGTGCGGGTTGAGTGCAGCGCAGGGCAGATGATAAACCTGTTTTTTAGCCTCCACCGACATCTTCGTCATCATCATCAGCTGACATGTCAATGATCCGGTTTAATTCAGGACACAGAGGTTACCTGAGGTGTGTGTTCTCAGGTGTGTCACAGAGAGGCGGGTCTACCTGCTCATTTGTTTTTGTTTATTTGTAGTGCGACTGATTCAGATGAGGTTGAAGCAGCAGCAGCGTCTGTGGGTGTGAATGAAAAAATTCACCAGGCTGCAGACTCTCAGTGTGACGCTGACTCGTGTCTTTTATTTGATGAGTCATTTGATGAAGAGTTTGGAGACGCTGAGGCGACGGAGGATTCAGTTCAGTGTCTCTGTGGTTGTGACAACATGATAATCTTATTAACTCCTGTACATTGTTATAATATGACACATTTTATTATCAACAGCCTGAACACAGCATGTTATTAATATTCTTATTGCAATAGATACAAAGTTAACACTTTTTAAAAAAATCAAACTCAATAACACGTGCATTATGCCGGGTTCACACTACAGCATAGCGGCCCATTTACAGCCCGACACAGTGTCGTACAGTGTCGGCTCTGACCGTTGGTGACAACAAGTGTCGTACGTGATAATCCATCGTTTCATCTGGTGTAGTGTGTCATAGTAGATGACAACTGATGCCACGTCTGAGACGTCTAGCATGTTTGATTTTCTTCTCCCGTCACAGCAGTCACTTTGACCAATAGGAACACAGTGTGATCTGTTGCCATGGAAAGTGTAGGACAACAACAGTGCTGTTGTCCCTGTAGGGACATTAGCACACAGAGTAAAAAGGAAACAGCAGAGGGACTTTATCAACCCGCTGAGTACTGCCATTAGCATCAAGCTAGCAAAGAATGTTCTTTCTTCATAATGGAGGATATAAAGGAATCAAACTCACAGATAGTGTCTGGGCCTTTACTCAGCACAGCTGCAGAGGCTACCAGCTGCATCTCAAATGCACCACATTAGAGACAGGACGTCATTTATTATTCTGTTAGTCTGCTTCTATTTGCCACGATAAATTTTTGTGTTCACGTTCATGCATGACGCAAAGTGTGTTGTACTACATTTAAAATCCAACATGGTTGTTGAAGATTGTGATTAAAGGTTTCAAAGGGCTCTTGATGCACACAGTATTTGTGTGGAAAGTAAAATACTAAACAATAAATTGTTTTTCTGAGTGTTTTCCCCTTTTTAGACTAGTTGGCTCGACTCATAAAATTTTCCTTAAGTCGCCAGGAACATCCCTAATTGTGACGTCTCACCAGCAGATGGAGACCTGAAACACTGTTCAGTGTCTGTAATGTTTATTCATTGTGCTGGATAAGAAAAAGCATGTTGGCTGATACAGATGATGTGCCGATATTATCATGCCTCCCTGGTCCGAGCCACTTTGTTTGTGTCCTGTGTACAGAGCCGGGGTCGTGTTTGAACGCCAGTTGTTTTCCCGTGCAGACAGACGAGACGCTGAGCTGAACTAAAATAAAACACTGTCAAGTTTTTACAAATTTTATGCTACGTTACATTTCTGCTGTACGACGTCATACAGGAACATGTTGTACTTTTTACTGCACTTATGTGATAACTTTAGTTCATTACAAACTGTCAGAGAGAATTTATTGCTTTAAATTCATTCAGTCATTAATTGAGCTCCACCTTTAATGGCGCAACTGATCAATACATTCATGCAGGTTATTATTCATAATGAGCACTTTTATTTTGAAGTATGTTTTGATGTTAATACTTTTGTACTTTAAAACACGGGGTGGTCACTTGTAGCAGAGTGTTTCTGCACTGTGAAGTAGAAGCTGTAAAGACTTGTTACAGCCTCTGTGAAATGTTTTTTGTTGGATCAGCCGACGCTCACAGGTTTCTCCGAACATTAAAATGAAAATGATGAGCGTGTCTCAGTTGCTCTGGTTGAATCTGATCAGCTGCCAAATGTCGTGAAATCCATCTGTGAGTATTGGACATGTGGGAGGAGGTGAAGGGTGTGTCTGTTTGTACGGAGGGTGAATTAAACTCTTTGTACTGTTTCTTTAAATGTTGTGGTGACCACACCCAGACTGACTCAGTCCTCTCACACTGAAGCGTTCTGCTTACTGCCTCGTCCTGTTTGTCTGCCGCCCGACTTTCTTTGTGTCGTCGATCCTCTCGTCTCCTCCTCCTCCTCCTGCTCCTCCTCCTGCTCCGAGTAAAACAGTCATCATCATTTTAATACGTTCCTGAGACAGAAAACTTTCCACTGGTCTGTGTGAGCTGCAGCCATTTTGTGCAGTCTCCCTCCAACAGGCAGTGTTTACAGTGATGTGTGGGAACACGTCTGCATGTGTTGGCTGCTCTCCACACTCATCTGCAGCCTCACACTCAACTCCCTCAACTCTCTGTGTGTGCTCTGATATTCCACCAGCAGCTCATCTCAGCAGCATAGGGAACAAACTAGCGTATGCTGGTCCGTCTGAAGAGAAACCCCCCAAACATGTCAGAAATGTGAATGAGCCCTGATCATCTGTCCATGCTGCGGGGCGTTTAAACCTTCAGCTGATGATGATTTACTGTCCATGAACCTCGCTGGGCGTCACGCAACATTCTCTTCTCCTCTGACATTTCTGTGGGAGATTCGTTCAGACGAGTCCATTCATCAAACTCTCAGGCAGCAGATTTATTTAAACAAACATGCAGTGGGACAGAAATGTATTTCGAGGAGATGTAAAAGAACCACAAGACAATAAAATAATAAGAAACACTTATGGAGGAATCAAAGTAAAGTGAAATAGAGGATAAAAGAGGCTGAAACAGAAGAACACACACAGCAGAATAAAACTTAGAGTGCTGTGTGAAACATGAAGAAACATATTCCCATATTTAACTTAAAAAAAATCAAAAATGTGTTTTTAATGGAGCATAAAAATACATTAAAAGAAAATAGAAACAATAAGTACAAACAAAAATAAGAAGTTAACATTTTTAAAAAAAAAGACATTTAAAAGAAGGACCAAAATCAACTTAATAAAAGGTTATAAATCAATAAATAATAATTAGGAAACAAGAACAAGGCTGTAAATAAACACATGAACAGGTGTTTCTGGGTTTGGGACCAAAAACAATTATTTCCTTTTTGTTTTCTGTGTTGAGAATAAATAGCGATTGGGACAAAAGATGCTACAGTTAGGGGGTCTGAGCTCGACAGGAGCTGACCTGAGACCAGGTTCAGGTCTAGTCAGGTGACAGGTCCTGAAGAGTCTTCACGTCGTTTTCACAAATGTTAAAATGTCTGATGTTTGTGTGTTTCAGGTATCCGCTACAGTACGGACGTGTCTGTAGACGAGGTGAAAGCTCTGGCCTCGCTGATGACCTACAAGTGTGCCGTTGTTGGTGAGTGCACACACACACACACACACCTTAAAACCAAGTCTTCCTACAAACAGTTCTTTGAAGAAGTGCTGACTGGTGAAATGTCCTCACAATGCAGGAATGTCCTCACTAGAGTTCTCAACCTGAACCAAACCGACCCATTAGCCATCATTATGTCTCAGTTAAAGCTTCAACTGTTAATAGAGGCCCCACAACCTGACCTGCACCCCTGATCAACCCCCCCCCCCCCCCCCCCCCCCCCCCCCCCCCCCCCCCCCCCCCCCCCCCCCAGGCTCCAGTCCCTCACATGAAGCTGGTTCTCCGTCTCTTTGACTGGATGGTGAGAACATTCAATCACTGCCAGGTTTGGAAACATGTTAGCATGCTCCTTCCACCACCATCAAACTTCCAAAGCCTGAACTTGGCCCGTCCAAGGTTAACGATAAAATACAGAGCTTGAGCCCAACCAAGCAGCTGCTCCTCCTAAAGATGGCAACAGATGCACCCATTGATCGGCTGGTGTCAAGAATCAGCTGATTGTCAGCTTGGTCGGTCGTGACAGTTCACCAGCCGGTCAGTCTCAGATGAGTAACGCTAAAGTGACGGGAGAAGTTGTGGAGGACAAAAAGAAAATCAAACATGCTAGACTTTCTGTTAGAACGTTGTGAGGCGTCCCAAACATGGCGCTGGTTGTCGTCTACTATGACACACCTCACGAAATAAAATGATGGATTAATCGTGTACGACACTCTTTGTCATTTACGATCCAAGCCAACATCCTACGACTCTGCGTCAGGCTGATGTCGTGTCGTCTGAACCCGACGTTAGAAAAAAGAAAATCAGAATGGGCAGGTCAGACGCTGCAAACATCAGAAGAGGCCAAGAAGAGTGCAGCTGCTGCATCTCTAATAGTGATCCAATCCCTCATGTACACACACACACACACACACACACACACACACAGATGCATACAAGGAATTTTCTTTTTGGTGCATGAACCAAACACAGAGAAAATAATACAGGACAGGTTTATTTGTACAAAACATTTCATACAGCAAGTAATTAAAAACAAAATAGGGACAAATACAATAAAAGAAAATTAAAAACAAGAAGCAAAATCAACAAAATCAATATTTAAAAATCAGGGAAAATCTGAATCAGAAGCACTTTATTGATCCCCAGGAGAATAATGTAAGTTCTGAGCAGTTCTGTTTGTAGTTTACAGCAGAGCCATGAAACATAGAACATAATAAAGAGTTCAGATTTACAATAAAAGAGTAAGGAATTAATTAATTACCAAATGATTTATAATTTAAAACAGTCACCAGTAAATGTAGCGTTATTCCAGGTGTGTTTGGGTCTGAGTCAGAGTCCTAGACAGTAAGAACAAGTGCAGTGTAAAATGTGTGTGTGTGTGTGTGTGTGTGTGTGTGTGTGTGTGTGTGTGTGTGTGTGTGTGTGTGTGTGTGTGTGTGTGTGTGTCGTATTTGTCCATTTGGTGACGCAGCTTTGTTAATCTGATGTGTTCCAGATGTGCCGTTTGGTGGAGCCAAAGCTGGAGTGAAGATCAACCCGAGGAAGTACTCTGTAAGTTCAAACACGTGTCTCGTCACTCAGGTTGAACTCATCAGGAGGGCAGCGGTGTGTTCCTTTAACGCCCCCCCCCCCCCCAAACAGGAAACGCTGAGCCATCAGCTGGCAGAGACTCTCCCTCTCTAACATGATGAGTCGATGACTTTCTGTCTCCGCCTAAATGTTTGCTCGCCCTTCGCTCTTTTCCATTTTCTCTGCTGCAGCAACAACATGTCCGTCCTCACTTTGAGGCCTGCTGACCCCTGACCTCTGACATGAAGGTATTCCAGGAATCAGATCAGATCAGACCAGTGCAGCGCTGTTCAAAGCATGTGTGACTGTTTGGCCTGTGTTGGTGCACTTGACACCGTGCCTCTGACACAGCGTCAGATTTATCATGATGTTCAGAGAGGAACAGTCGTGAATTATTTTGCAACTTAAAACTTTACTTAAGTTAAAGTAGAAAAGTAAGAAGCCTCTTTATGCGGAGTGTGTTCTACAATCTGTACTGATATACACTGTGTAACATGTTGAGAACAAAATGATGTAACAACAGTCAGTGGAAACCAAAATCATCGACCCACTGAGGGCTGGATTCAAAATCACACCGAAAATGAAAGTAAAAATTGATTGATCCAACTCATCATGTGACTCAGTAGTGTGTACGGCCCCCGCCTGCCTGTATGACCTCCTGACAACATCTGGGCTCCGGGTGAGTCAGTGGATGGTGTCCTGGGAGATCTCCTCCCAGACCTGGATCTAGGCATCAGTGAGCTCCTGGACAGTCTGTGGTGGACGCACTGATACATAACATCCCACAGGTACTCAGTTGGATTTAGGTCAGGAGAACGAGAGGGCCACTCAATGGCATCAATACCTTCATCATCCAGGAATTGCCTACACACTCTGGACACATGAGGCCGGGTCCTGCACCAGGAGAAACCCAGGGCCCACTGCACCAGGAGGAACCCAGGGCCCTCTGCACCAGGAGGAACCCAAGGCCCTCTGCACCAGGAGGAACCCAGGGCCCTCTGCACCAGGAGGAACCCAGGGCCCTCTGCACCAGGAGGAACCCAGGGCCCTCTGCACCAGGAGGAACCCAGGACCCACTGCACCAGGAGCAGCTCAAGTTCATCTTATTTAATAAATAACTGTTGGCCTTTTTGTCCAGACTCGTTTTCCATCATCCTCTGACCAGTATGATCCTTATTATATGACATTCTATTATCTGGTAAACTCTACAGAAGCTGTTGTTGTTAAATATTTTCATTCTTTGTGAGTGTGAGATGTTCAGATGAAATCAGTCTCATGGAGTGTTGTCTGTGTGTTTTCAGGACAACGAGCTGGAGAAAATCACCAGGAGGTTCACCATCGAGCTCGCCAAGAAAGGCTTCATCGGTGAGTGAACGACCTCCAAAACTCTGAGTCATTTGAATGAAAATCACCTGGGCGGGCTAAATGTTGAAGGCGTGTCTTTAACTGATGTTGGCGTGTCTTGAGTGATGGCGTTTTAAAGCAGCAGGCTGATCCACGGCTAAAGTCCCTGTTATTTTTGCTGCAGTGAAGCATCATATTGTCAAAACTCATGTTTTTATTGAAGGAAAGTCACTAACAAAGCGCAGGTAATTCAGTGATAAACACATTTCATTTCCTGTAGATTCTCCACAATAAAAGTCCCCTGTTATTTTGTGGTGGAACACCGTGAGGGAAGTGCTTTTAATTTGACAAACAAACATCCACTTGGACTGATGAACAAACTGATTAGAATTTTAGTTGTCAAAGGTCAGTGTGACCTCATTGGTCTCGTTCTTGTGAACACAATATCTCAAGAAAACCCTGAGGGAATTTCTTTGAATTTGGCACGAACATTTACTGGGACCCAACAATGAACATATTGGATTTTGGGGGTCAAAGGTCAAGGAGGCTGTGTGACCTTGTCTGTCTCATTCTTGTGAATGTGATATCTCAAGAACATCTTGAGGGAATTTTTTCTAATTTGGCACAAACATTCACTTGGATTCAATGATGAACTGATTAGAATTTTGGTTGTCAAAAAGGTCAGTGTGACCTCATCGGTCTCGTCCTTGTGAACGTGATATCTTAAGACCACAGCAAGGGAAGTACTTTAAGTTTGGCACAAACATTCACTTGAACTTGAGGATGAACTGATTCGATTTTGTTGGTCATAGGTCAAAGGTCAAGTTCACTTGTGACCTTTTCTGTCTCATTTTCATGAATGTAATATCTCAAAAACACTGCTAAGGAATTTCCTTAAATTTGGCACAAACGTCCACTTGGATTGAAGAATGAGCTGTTTAGAATATTGTGGTCAAAGGTCACTGTGACGTCACAAAACATGTTTTTGTCCATAACTCAAGAATTCATCCACTAATTCTGACCAAACTTGACACAAATGTCCAACAGGATAAAATAATGAAGGTCAAAGGTCAGCTTGACTGTGACATCATCATGTTTTAACGTCATATCTCAGGAACAGAAGGGGAGACATTTGGTCAGATACTGAATTGGTGACTCTAATCTTGAAACTGTGCTGATTGTATAGATCTTCTGTGTGTGAAGCATCCATGTTTTCACTGACATGGATGGAGACTGGAACTCGGTGGGGCGGTAATTCTAGTCGTATTTATTTTAATTTGTTGATTAGTTTGAATATTTTTATGCAGTTTATAAAGAGCATTTCTGAGAAAACAACACAGCTGAAAAGGAACAACAGAAACCCAAAGCTTTAACCCTGTTTAACACTGAGACACCTGACAGGTGTGTGTGTGTATAATCAGCTGGTTGTGTTGCTGGCGTCTCTGTGGCTCTGCAGGACCTGGTATCGACGTTCCTGCTCCTGACATGAGCACCGGAGAGAGGGAGATGTCCTGGATCGCCGACACCTTCGCCACCACCATGGGACACTATGTGAGTGTCAGCTCTCACTGACGATCTGCATTCACTGTCAGTAAAGATGATTCATTCACATGAAAATATACAAAAAGAAAAACATGAAAGGGGCCTGATATTTTTTACACTGCTGGAGCATCCAGGTGAAGACGAGGGAACTCTCCGAGTGCACACGATGCTCAGTGTCTTTTTTTTTAAGCAAACACAGAGAAACAACAAATAAGAGACTTTTTTCTACAGAATCCAAAGTGCAAATAAAGCTCCTGAAATCTCTGCAGCCTAAACAAACTCCAGACGTTTACACTGAGCTGAGAATCGTTGCCGTGGTAACACAGGAAGTGCAGTTGTTTCTGTTTTCCTCCGCTGCCCTTTCACTTCCTGTGTTTGGTTGTCAGTGTTTTTGTTGCATGTCTGCGTTAATGACTCAGTGGTCACATCACAGAGAGGAGAAAAGATTTTACAGACAAGTTGTTTGTGATGTGAAAACAAATACAGCAGAGACACAGAAGGTGATCAACTGATAAATCCAGACAGTCTGTGTATTTTGGATCAGTTTGAGTTCAGCTGCTGTGCGTGATTTAACTGGGAGCTGTAGTACCTCCAGAAACCAGACTGAAGCAGACAGATAAGCCTGTGGTGCGTTCACCGAACTCACGGCCACAGCAAAGAAAGTCTTTTTGTGTTGTTGCTTCACACTTGAAATCACAGCTGTTGTTGTTGTTGTTGGTTGTTGGCAGTCAGACCCCCCCATCCTTATGTCTCGGGGACCAGTGTCTAAGGTAAAGCTCCTCCTCTTAAAGTCTGCTGGGATCTGTAGGGTTGGGTTCTGACTCCCTGGGTTTGTCTGCGGGAAACCCCACATAAGCCCCGTCTCCACCAAACCCTTTCAGTCCAGCACCTTTGGAACCAGCAGTAAGCCTTCAGACATGGTACCTAGACCCTGGGTGTGTTCAGACAGTCCTCTTAAATGTGGGCGGGGTTGTTGTCACTCACTGCTCCGTCCAGCACTCGCTGTATTTCCTCATCAGCGGTGACACAGATGGAAGTCTGCACCTGGTTTATCGTCCACAGAACGAGGCTGCACGCCCACATTTTCACAACAAAATACAACAGGCTGCAGTGAGAGTCTCTCTCCATGGGATATTTAAAAATAGCAGCTTTGTGCATTTAGTCCTTCTCAGGCAAGCTCAGGGGTTTAGTGTTGCTGTAGCCCACAGGAAGTGAGGATTAGAATATATGACCTTCACATAATCCGCTCCAAATCAATCTATATTTTTAAAGTCATTACTAAAAGTGTGTGTCATATAAAAACTAAAGTGATGGTCAAAGTTGTCACAGTGAAATTTAAGGTGTGCTGATGGATTCACGTCATCAACTCATGCATTGACTAACATTACAAGTTAACGTTCCACCTTAAAAGTTGCCGGCAGTCGGCCCAGTGAATGAAGTGATTTTTTTCTCTTTCATTTTATAGTTGTAGTTTACTGATGTATGAACAGAGGTTACATAAAACCAGAGTGAGCGTCCTCTACTGACCAATCAGACTGCAGGGTTTCTAGCTCCACCTTTTAGTACCAGGTCTGTGTGCTAGGTACCCCAACAGAGGGGGGACCAAACATGGGGACGCTAAGGAACGCTTCTGTTGGTACAGAACTGGACTGAACTGTTCGGTGGAGACGGGGCTTTCAAACAGCTTACCTTGGTGTCTGCTGGTACCTGGGACGTAGGAGGGGGTGTGTCTTTACCTGTTTTCTGTTTCAGGCTCCGCCTCCTCAGAAAGGTGTGATCAGATGCTTAGCAGATGTTTCTTATTGTTGTCCACTGTGCACGTTTTTATGGTCATCCAATATCTTTATTTTTTATATCATCCAATTTCTGTTTTTAATATCATCTAATATCTGTTTATTATTATCCAATACCCGTGTTTTTTATCTTGCAATATATAAGCTTTTTTACTATTAAATATAATCGTTTTTACATCCTGATATCAATGTTTTTATCACCCAGTGTCTACATTTTTATCATCCAATATAAATGATTTTATAGTCCAATATTGATATTTTTTCATTTGATATCAGCTTTTTTATTGTCTAGTGCATCTATTTTTTTTATCCTGCATTATTCGCATTGTATTTTACTATTAAATATCAGTGTGTCTTGCCCTTCCATATTTTCATTTCTACCATCTACCATCAGCATTTTTTTATTGTTCAATATCTGTATTTTATCCAGCAATATATATTTTTTTTACCACTCAGTGTTGTTGTTTTACCGTCCAATATCTACGTTTTTTTAATGTCCAGCATCTGCGTTTATATTGTCAGTCATTTATGTTTTTAACCGTCACTATCAGCATTTTTTGTCAGATTGAAGTTTTTAATCTCCAATATTTACATTTTTAACATCTTAAAAATTGCTTTCTATTGTCCAGTATCAATGTTTTTTGATTGTCAATAGTCTGTTTTAAACGTCTGATATCACTGTTTTTCATCCATTGTCTGATTGTGTTTCCTCTTCAGGACATCAACGCTCACGCCTGCGTCACCGGGAAGCCCATCAGTCAGGGAGGAATCCACGGTCGCATCTCCGCCACCGGCCGCGGAGTTTTCCACGGCATTGAGAACTTCATCAATGAGGCGGCGTACATGAGCCAGCTGGGGATGTGTCCCGGCTTCCAGGACAAGACCTTCGTCATCCAGGCACGCTTCCTTCTCTTCACTTTTACAGAAGCTGGTTATATATGTTTGTGTTTTTAACTTTAGTTTGCATCCACAAAATGAAAACTGTTCCTCACCTCACCACTGTTTCCATCATCGTGTCCTCATGTGATCCCTCCATCCCTAAAATCCTCGCTGATGAGTCATCGGTGACTCAATCAAAGCCACAAGTTTTCCCCCAGTTAAATTACAGTCAGAGCGACCCACAACACACAGACCTCTGGATTTTATTATGACACAGTACACTGAGGTTTCTGGTTTCAGCTCACTTAGAGACAGACTTAGTGTCTGCTAACACTGTGCTCTTGAGCAAGAGAAGCTTAAACTATAACTCCATCTGATGAGCAGCGTGACACACAGGAGGAGTGTTGTATCATCCAGGGTGTGTTTGTCTGCCGCCATGTTAGCAGCTCTGTAAAGCTGTGCTTAGAGACAGCAGTGCTTTGAGCTAAATGCTAACACCAGCATCAGGCCCCCAGGAACGCTACTCAGCCTGGCTTCCAGTTTTTCCCAGTGGCCACTCGCAGTACTGCAGCAAAAAAATACCCAAAAAGCATTTTCCCCATAGACCACTGTTATAACCCCGATGTCACGATGATGTCACGGTGACATCATGTTGTCACCTGGAGGTGCAGCTGCCTCTCCCCCACAGGGCTGTAGGCTACATAGGAGTGTTAAAATGTGTTTGTCTTTGAATATTGGATTTCTCTGCAATGCTAACTTTTTAGCACATTAGCTAACGTTAGCTTCCATAGCAAAACAAACAAGTGTGGTCCTCCTTTGTAAGATTGGCTTCCTGTGACATCATCCATCCACTGAGTGAGAGCATACGGGTCGGCCAGTCTGGTCCCGTTGGTCAGTGTTTACTTATTCAAGTAACACGGAGGTTTTAGATTTATTAAAATATCCTGGAGCTAAGAACAGAGATTTAAAATCTGTGATGTCATCAAAATGTAAAGTCTAAGAGCAGAGCAGGAACTCATGGGGGGAGCCAGAGAAGAAACATCACAGTGTATATTCAGTTGGCCACATACCACGAAGAAAACTGAGAAGCTAGAAAAAAAAATTGGCGATATGCACCAGGCGAGCAACTCCACTGGACTGAATTGGCGCCATCTTGAGGTCCAGCTATACGTCTATGATCAACATGCTAACAATGACACCTGGGCTGGGTGGGTTTTAATTTACCCTCTGTTGTGTCTGCAGGGTTTCGGTAATGTGGGTCTTCACACCATGCGTTACCTTCATCGTTTTGGGGCAAAGTGCGTCGGAATCGGAGAAATGGACGGAAACATCTGGAACCCCAACGGCATCGACCCCAAAGAGCTGGAGGACTACAAACTGGTCAGTACTGGTGACTGATAAACATATAGGACTACAAACTGGTCAGTACTGGTGACTGATAAACATATAGGACTACAAACTGGTCAGTACTGGTGACTGATAAACATATAGGACTACAGACTGGTCAGTACTGGTGACTGATAAACATATAGGACTACAGACTGGTCAGTACTGGTGACTGATAAACATATAGGACTACAGACCGGTCAGTACTGGTGACTGATAAACATATAGGACTACAAACTGGTCAGTACTGGTGACTGATAAACATATAGGACTACAAACTGGTCAGTACTGGTGACTGATAAACATATAGGACTACAGACTGGTCAGTACTGGTGACTGATAAACATATAGGACTACAGACCGGTCAGTACTGGTGACTGATAAACATATAGGACTACAGACCGGTCAGTACTGGTGACTGATAAACATATAGGACTACAGACCGGTCAGTACTGGTGACTGATAAACATATAGGACTACAGACTGGTCAGTACTGGTGACTGATAAACATATAGGACTACAGACCGGTCAGTACTGGTGACTGATAAACATATAGGACTACAGACTGGGCTGTACTGGTGACTGATAAACATATAGGACTACAGACTGGGCTGTACTGGTGACTGATAAACATATAGGACTACAGACTGGGCTGTACTGGTGACTGATAAACATATAGGACTACAGACTGGTCAGTACTGGTGACTGATAAACATATAGGACTACAGACTGGTCAGTACTGGTGACTGATAAACATATAGGACTACAGACTGGTCAGTACTGGTGACTGATAAACATATAGGACTACAGACTGGTCAGTACTGGTGACTGATAAACATATAGGACTACAGACCGGTCAGTACTGGTGACTGATAAACATATAGGACTACAGACTGGTCAGTACTGGTGACTGATAAACATATAGGACTACAGACTGGGCTGGGTCAGTACTGGTGACTGATAAACATATAGGACTACAGACTGGTCAGTACTGGTGACTGATAAACATATAGGACTACAGACTGGGCTGTACTGGTGACTGATAAACATATAGGACTACAGACCGGTCAGTACTGGTGACTGATAAACATATAGGACTACAGACTGGGCTGTACTGGTGACTGATAAACATATAGGACTACAGACCGGTCAGTACTGGTGACTGATAAACATATAGGACTACAGACTGGGCTGTACTGGTGACTGATAAACATATAGGACTACAGACTGGGCTGTACTGGTGACTGATAAACATATAGGACTACAGACTGGTCAGTACTGGTGACTGATAAACATATAGGACTACAGACTGGGCTGTACTGGTGACTGATAAACATATAGGACTACAGACCGGTCAGTACTGGTGACTGATAAACATATAGGACTACAGACTGGTCAGTACTGGTGACTGATAAACATATAGGACTACAGACTGGTCAGTACTGGTGACTGATAAACATATAGGACTACAGACCGGTCAGTACTGGTGACTGATAAACATATAGGACTACAGACTGGTCAGTACTGGTGACTGATAAACATATAGGACTACAGACCGGTCAGTACTGGTGACTGATAAACATATAGGACTACAGACTGGTCAGTACTGGTGACTGATAAACATATAGGACTACAGACTGGTCAGTACTGGTGACTGATAAACATATAGGACTACAGACCGGTCAGTACTGGTGACTGATAAACATATAGGACTACAGACCGGTCAGTACTGGTGACTGATAAACATATAGGACTACAGACCGGTCAGTACTGGTGACTGATAAACATATAGGACTACAGACTGGTCAGTACTGGTGACTGATAAACATATAGGACTACAGACCGGTCAGTACTGGTGACTGATAAACATATAGGACTACAGACTGGGCTGTACTGGTGACTGATAAACATATAGGACTACAGACCGGTCAGTACTGGTGACTGATAAACATATAGGACTACAGACTGGTCAGTACTGGTGACTGATAAACATATAGGACTACAGACCGGTCAGTACTGGTGACTGATAAACATATAGGACTACAGACTGGTCAGTACTGGTGACTGATAAACATATAGGACTACAGACTGGTCAGTACTGGTGACTGATAAACATATAGGACTACAGACTGGTCAGTACTGGTGACTGATAAACATATAGGACTACAGACTGGTCAGTACTGGTGACTGATAAACATATAGGACTACAGACTGGTCAGTACTGGTGACTGATAAACATATAGGACTACAGACCGGTCAGTACTGGTGACTGATAAACATATAGGACTACAGACTGGGCTGTACTGGTGACTGATAAACATATAGGACTACAGACCGGTCAGTACTGGTGACTGATAAACATATAGGACTACAGACTGGGCTGTACTGGTGACTGATAAACATATAGGACTACAGACCGGTCAGTACTGGTGACTGATAAACATATAGGACTACAGACTGGTCAGTACTGGTGACTGATAAACATATAGGACTACAGACCGGTCAGTACTGGTGACTGATAAACATATAGGACTACAGACTGGTCAGTACTGGTGACTGATAAACATATAGGACTACAGACCGGTCAGTACTGGTGACTGATAAACATATAGGACTACAGACTGGTCAGTACTGGTGACTGATAAACATATAGGACTACAGACTGGTCAGTACTGGTGACTGATAAACATATAGGACTACAGACTGGTCAGTACTGGTGACTGATAAACATATAGGACTACAGACTGGTCAGTACTGGTGACTGATAAACATATAGGACTACAGACTGGTCAGTACTGGTGACTGATAAACATATAGGACTACAGACTGGTCAGTACTGGTGACTGATAAACATATAGGACTACAGACTGGTCAGTACTGGTGACTGATAAACATATAGGACTACAGACTGGTCAGTACTGGTGACTGATAAACATATAGGACTACAGACTGGTCAGTACTGGTGACTGATAAACATATAGGACTACAGACTGGTCAGTACTGGTGACTGATAAACATATAGGACTACAGACTGGTCAGTACTGGTGACTGATAAACATATAGGACTACAGACTGGTCAGTACTGGTGACTGATAAACATATAGGACTACAGACTGGTCAGTACTGGTGACTGATAAACATATAGGACTACAGACTGGTCAGTACTGGTGACTGATAAACATATAGGACTACAGACTGGTCAGTACTGGTGACTGATAAACATATAGGACTACAGACTGGTCAGTACTGGTGACTGATAAACATATAGGACTACAGACTGGTCAGTACTGGTGACTGATAAACATATAGGACTACAGACTGGTCAGTACTGGTGACTGATAAACATATAGGACTACAGACTGGTCAGTACTGGTGACTGATAAACATATAGGACTACAGACTGGTCAGTACTGGTGACTGATAAACATATAGGACTACAGACTGGTCAGTACTGGTGACTGATAAACATATAGGACTACAGACTGGTCAGTACTGGTGACTGATAAACATATAGGACTACAGACTGGTCAGTACTGGTGACTGATAAACATATAGGACTACAGACTGGTCAGTACTGGTGACTGATAAACATATAGGACTACAGACTGGTCAGTACTGGTGACTGATAAACATATAGGACTACAGACTGGTCAGTACTGGTGACTGATAAACATATAGGACTACAGACTGGTCAGTACTGGTGACTGATAAACATATAGGACTACAGACTGGTCTGTACTGGTGACTGATAAACATATAGGACTACAGACTGGTCAGTACTGGTGACTGATAAACATATAGGACTACAGACTGGTCAGTACTGGTGACTGATAAACATATAGGACTACAGACTGGTCAGTACTGGTGACTGATAAACATATAGGACTACAGACTGGTCAGTACTGGTGACTGATAAACATATAGGACTACAGACTGGTCAGTACTGGTGACTGATAAACATATAGGACTACAGACTGGTCAGTACTGGTGACTGATAAACATATAGGACTACAGACTGGTCAGTACTGGTGACTGATAAACATATAGGACTACAGACTGGTCAGTACTGGTGACTGATAAACATATAGGACTACAGACTGGTCAGTACTGGTGACTGATAAACATATAGGACTACAGACTGGTCAGTACTGGTGACTGATAAACATATAGGACTACAGACTGGTCAGTACTGGTGACTGATAAACATATAGGACTACAGACTGGTCAGTACTGGTGACTGATAAACATATAGGACTACAGACTGGTCAGTACTGGTGACTGATAAACATATAGGACTACAGACTGGTCAGTACTGGTGACTGATAAACATATAGGACTACAGACTGGTCAGTACTGGTGACTGATAAACATATAGGACTACAGACTGGTCAGTACTGGTGACTGATAAACATATAGGACTACAGACTGGTCAGTACTGGTGACTGATAAACATATAGGACTACAGACTGGGCTGTACTGGTGACTGATAAACATATAGGACTACAGACTGGTCAGTACTGGTGACTGATAAACATATAGGACTACAGACTGGGCTGTACTGGTGACTGATAAACATATAGGACTACAGACTGGTCAGTACTGGTGACTGATAAACATATAGGACTACAGACTGGGCTGTACTGGTGACTGATAAACATATAGGACTACAGACTGGTCAGTACTGGTGACTGATAAACATATAGGACTACAGACTGGTCAGTACTGGTGACTGATAAACATATAGGACTACAGACTGGTCTGTACTGGTGACTGATAAACATATAGGACTACAGACTGGTCAGTACTGGTGACTGATAAACATATAGGACTACAGACTGGTCAGTACTGGTGACTGATAAACATATAGGACTACAGACTGGTCAGTACTGGTGACTGATAAACATATAGGACTACAGACTGGTCAGTACTGGTGACTGATAAACATATAGGACTACAGACTGGTCAGTACTGGTGACTGATAAACATATAGGACTACAGACTGGTCAGTACTGGTGACTGATAAACATATAGGACTACAGACTGGTCAGTACTGGTGACTGATAAACATATAGGACTACAGACTGGTCAGTACTGGTGACTGATAAACATATAGGACTACAGACTGGTCAGTACTGGTGACTGATAAACATATAGGACTACAGACTGGTCAGTACTGGTGACTGATAAACATATAGGACTACAGACTGGTCAGTACTGGTGACTGATAAACATATAGGACTACAGACTGGTCAGTACTGGTGACTGATAAACATATAGGACTACAGACTGGTCAGTACTGGTGACTGATAAACATATAGGACTACAGACTGGTCAGTACTGGTGACTGATAAACATATAGGACTACAGACTGGTCAGTACTGGTGACTGATAAACATATAGGACTACAGACTGGTCAGTACTGGTGACTGATAAACATATAGGACTACAGACTGGTCAGTACTGGTGACTGATAAACATATAGGACTACAGACTGGTCAGTACTGGTGACTGATAAACATATAGGACTACAGACTGGTCTGTACTGGTGACTGATAAACATATAGGACTACAGACTGGTCAGTACTGGTGACTGATAAACATATAGGACTACAGACTGGTCAGTACTGGTGACTGATAAACATATAGGACTACAGACTGGGCTGTACTGGTGACTGATAAACATATAGGACTACAGACTGGTCAGTACTGGTGACTGATAAACATATAGGACTACAGACTGGGCTGTACTGGTGACTGATAAACATATAGGACTACAGACTGGGCTGTACTGGTGACTGATAAACATATAGGACTACAGACTGGTCAGTACTGGTGACTGATAAACATATAGGACTACAGACTGGTCAGTACTGGTGACTGATAAACATATAGGACTACAGACTGGTCAGTAGTGGTGATAAAGTAACAGACTGGAATAAAGATTAAATATTGCAGCCTTAAATTGAGAATCAACAGACATTGATTAAAATGACAGAGCAGTGCGCCACCTGCTGGAGCAGCAGTGTCATCTCATGTTAAAACCAGCATAAGGTTTAATGTACGTCTGTTTTATAATTCTGACTTCTAACTGTGTTTAATCTCACCTTGTTTTTGGGGGGATTAATGTGAAATAGCCTCTGTAACACCTCCATTTCAGGATCTATTGAACTAACTTTATTTATCCTCTGTCTCCAGGACAACGGGACCATCGTGGGCTTCCCGAACTCCACACCGTATGAAGGAAACATCCTGGAGGCTGAATGTGACATCGTGGTCCCTGCTGCCAGCGAGAAGCAGCTGACCAAGAGCAACGCACACAAGATCAAGGCCAAGGTAACACACACACACACACACACACACACAGTCAATAATCTGATCATTTCTCCAGTTTAATGGATCATAACATGATATTTTTTTGAGTTTTAAACATTCGTCAGGCTGAAATTAAAGTTTGAAGAATCAGCTTGGACGTTTGTCTGTGTCTGTGTGTGTGACCTCAGACCTCAGCTGATAGATGACCCTGTGATGATAAGGCTCTGTTTGTATTTACACTAAACTAAACATCACCAGATAATGTCATAAAATAAAATGTGTGACACTAAAGTTTAAAGATGAACACACTGCTGCAGGAGCCGGTTTAACACAGAGATCACACTAAAGCGTCCAAATCGACGTCCCGTCTTTGCGCCGCCTTTGCATTTTTACACAGAACCAAATGACGGCAGCGCCACGCCGCTCCAGTGTGTGATTGTAGACAGCATGCAGGGGTTGTACCTAAACCTGACCCACACCCTCAGCCCATTTACAGCTGCTGTTCTTCTTCGTTGAGTTAGCTGCTAACTGCTGCTCGCTATGTGTGACGGTGGGTCGTTGTACACAGCTAGCACACGTAACATGTCATCCAACTGTCACACCTGTCTCGTCCACGGTCCAAACTGACCTGGTGTCTGTCCTGCTTTCAGATCGTCGCTGAGGGAGCCAACGGTCCGACCACACCTGAAGCTGACCGCATCTTCCTGGAGAGAAACATCATGGTGATCCCGGTCAGTGGACGCCGATAACAACGATCAGACATCAACGTTAAATCTCTTTAACGTCACAGGAAAATCTGACTAATAAAATTTTATTTGATTCTGTTTCCACCTCTCCTCTCCTCTCCTCTCCTCTCCTCTCCTCTCCTCTCCTCTCCTCTCCTCCTCTCCTCTCCTCTCCTCTCCTCTCTTTGTTCCCTCCTCTTGTTTTCTGTACTTTTTTTTCCTCTCCTTGATTCCTCTCCTTGGTCTCTCATCTTGATCCCTTTCCTTGTTCCCTCATCTTTTTTCCTCTCCTCATTTCCTCTTCTTCTCCCATGTACTTGATCCCTTTCCTTTTTCCCTCTCATCATTTCCTCTCCTTGCATCCTCTCTTTGTTTCCTCTCCTTGTTTCGTCTTCTGTTTCTTCCTCCTTTTGTCTCCTCCCCTTGTTTCCTGACCTTGTTTCCTCTCCTCTTTTTGCTTCCTCTTCCTGTTTCCTTTTCTCATCCTCCTCCTTGTTTCATCCTCTCGTTTCCCTCCTCGTCTCCTCTCTCCTGGCGTCCTCTCGTGTCCTCTGTCCTGTGTCAGGACATGTACCTGAACGCCGGCGGTGTGACGGTCTCATACTTTGAGTGGTTGAAGAATCTGAATCACGTCAGTTACGGTCGACTCACCTTCAAATATGAACGGGACTCAAACTACCACCTGCTCAGTGAGTGACACACACACACATCACACACTGATGGAGCTCAGTGTCACCTCAGCGTTCCTCTGTGTGACTTCAGATATCAGCCTGATCTCACCGATTATTGATCACCGATCAGACGTTAAACCAAACTTCCTGTCTGTGTCTCCCCAGTGTCGGTTCAGGAGAGTTTAGAGAGGAAGTTTGGGAAACACGGCGGTGCCATCCCCGTCGTCCCCACGTCTGAGTTCCAAGCCAGGATCTCTGTGAGTACACACACTCATAACACACATTGCTACCAATATTACATCATCATCATCTTCTTCTTCTGTGGTGTTGCAAACGTGTGGTCTGGTTACAGGGAGCGTCTGAGAAGGACATCGTTCACTCAGGTCTGGCCTTCACCATGGAGCGCTCTGCCAGGGTAACACACACACACACACACACTTTATATTAATGTGCTGTCGTCTCATGTCTGAATCAGTTTAATTAAAAGTCACAGCTTTAAGTTTGTACGAGGTCTGACCTGAAACATTCTGTTTCTCTCTGAATTTAAGACTTTAAATAAACAAAAACAGAAATTAAACGTCTTGTTTTCCAGATTAAGATGAAATTAAAGTTTTCATTAGAGCGTCATGTTTCGTGCTCAGAAAATAATGTCAAGGTTAATTTATGTGTCATTTCACAGTTTCACAGTGAAATATAAAGTATAGCTCCTCCAAACTGTCCACACACAGAGATACAGATATTTAATGAAATTACAGTAAAGTAAAATAAATAGAGAAGCAGCGACTGTGACATTCTGAGCTGATACTGATGTTTAAAATAATTTAGCAGTGATTCATTTAGTTAATTAATTAAACTAAATGAATTAATGTAATTTAGCTGTGATTGACTGGTTTTCATCACATGGCACGTGGTGCGCTGCTGCGTTCCATAAGTTGAGCTCAGTTTATCTTAAGGTGCAGCCATCACGCCCTGAAAAATAGGTGCTCAGGAACGCGTGTGCACCACAATGGCGTTGCTGTGGCTTTTGAACGCGCCTGCCATGTGTCTACATTGAAAATGACTCTGAGGGAGCAAAAAAACGCAGGGTGTATGACCTTTAAACCTCTTAAGGTGCGGACACACCAAACCGACATCAAAGAACTAGCGCAGACAAAAGCCAACTGTAGCGTCGTCCACGTCGCCCTGTGTCAGTTGCATTTGAACACACTACACGGACTACATCCGACGGCCAAGTAGCACGTACGTTCTGTGCCTGCGTGAGAGAGAGCGGAGTGAGAGAGTGGTACATCCTGTCAGCCGAGGGGTTTCCTATCTGTGCGGCCGAGCACCGCAGCACCTCCACGGACTATTACATCCAGACGGTCCCGGTGTTTCCTCCTCAGGCGCCACTTCACTCAGCTGCCCGATAAACCCGCTGCTTCTTCCCACTTTAACCTGAATAACAAACCAGGGCTCGGTGCTCCGGTTGGATCCAAACGGAGAGCCGGGGCTAGCTCAGAGACTAGCGGAGGCTAACTGGCTGTGCTTCCCTCCGGTCAGGCTGCGGCTAACGCTCCACTAGCCGCTCCCAGCTAGCTCCGGTTTGTTATTCAGGTTAAAGTGTGAAGAAGCAGCGGGTCTGTGGGGCAGCTGAGTGAAGTGGAGCCTGAGGAGGAAGCACCGGTTAGCCCCGGTTTCACTACAGGCAGATTCACTCGCTACAGGGGCGAGGAAATAACAGCCAATCAGAGTGATCTCTCTCACCAACAAGCTCTGCCGCCGATTCAACATGCTCAATCATCCAAAAAGCCACCGATGCCAAAGTGGCGACGGTGCGGGACACACCGCAAAAACTAGGCCAACAGACGCTCACCGACGGCTGACCATCGGCTTGGTGTGTCAGGGCCTTTAGAGTCCTGCTCCGAACAGCGTTTCACCTGAGGAGCTCCTCTAAGGTCTGAGACGCTCTGTGAATAACTTTTACCTTCACAAAGACCTACTCTTAACTTTAAGGGGAAATTCTGAGAGAACGCCACAGTTCTGAGAGTTTCGTGACGAGGAGCGACTCGTTGTGCGAGGAAGGTTTGTGAGTTCGAGTCCTGGAGCCCGTTTTATTAAACTGTGCAGACAACACGAGCGGCAGGAAGAAACTGTGAACACAAAACTATTCAACAGATTTATAAACCTGCACTAATAAATATAATCAACAAACAGCAGAGCTCTCTGTTGACTGATGAAGGAGGTGACCTTCATCCTTCACACTCATCATTATCATCATCAACGACAGAAGTCTTCCTCTGTCATGAGCTCAATGTGTAACAGCTGTGCCTGTTTTTGTCCAGCGGGGGGCAGCAGAGACCAGCTGTCAACAACACTGACATCATCCCTCTCCTTCTCTCCTCTCTCCTTCTCTACATCCTTCCTCCCTCTCATGCAGCAAATCATGCGAACAGCCAACAAGTACAACCTGGGTTTGGACCTGCGGACGGCGGCATACGTCAACGCCATCGAGAAGGTCTTCCAGGTTTACAACGAGGCCGGCCTCATCTTCACATAGGCTCTCCTCCATCCGTCTGTCTGTCTGTTACCCGTCTGTCTTCCATCACCTCTGCAGCGTTTACAGTGTGGATGAATGTGTGTGTGTGTGTGTGTGTGTGTGTGTCAGTGTGTGTTCATTCCTTCATCATCACGTCTGTTTACCTTCTTCTTCAGGAACTTCCTGTTTTGCAGCTTTAAGGCCGCCGTGCTGCTTTAAACACATATCAGCCCAAATATAGAGAGAAGTTCTCGACACCTATCAGAGTCTTAACGCCTCAGAGGAACTGTGTCACTGTTTGCCTTCAGCACAGCGTGTGGCCAAAAATATGTGGACGCCACTGTTTGCCATCTTGAGCTGACTTTTGGACTCGAGCTGAAATGATTACTGAAACTAGTGTTTTATAACCTGGAGACATTTTTAACTATGAAGTAAATTTAACATTTCAGCTGCACAAAATGTTAATTTTGACCTTTGCTTTTGTGAATTACAGGATTGCTTTCAGGCCTTTTTTTATTTTCAGAAATTATTCAGACAAAGCAATAAAAATCTGTTTAAGACACTAAAAGCCCAAATAATCTGGATTAGACAACTGACACAAAATTAATCTTAAATCATTTTGATTTTTAACAGAATTTTTATGCAGAAATAAGGAAAAATAATCTGATTTCAATTCAAAGATGTTAATATTTCCTGTTTTTTGTCGTCTTTTATGACATTAAACTGAATCTTATTGAGACAAGACATCTCTGTGATCTTTAGGAAACTATAATCAGCAGTTTTCATTGAAGAGATCCAGTTTATTGTCACAAAAGATGAAGAAAAACAGAAAATATTCACATCTGAGAAGCTGGAACTGGATCATTTTTGCCTTTTAAAATAAAAAAGAATTAATGTCTTATCAAAACCATTAAAGATGAATTCTCTGTCAGTCGTTAAGTCCAGAGGTTTTTGTTTTGTTAGAATGATTTTTAATAGGCCTGAAACACCTGAAAGTTTCCAGATATTGATTTAATCAAAACTGAGAAAATCTGGAAACATTTTTACTTCTTAAAAAACACTGAAAGCAGATGAGTGGAGGCTGTTTGAACCCGTCCATATACTTTTGTCCACTGTGTGTGTTGACATGTTTGTTTTCTATAGATGTCTGTTGTTTTTGTATAATGCAGTTTACATGTGCCTCAGGACTTTAAGCTTTAATATTTACTGGAGTTATTTTATTAAAGGCTCATTCTGCTGTTTTTAGTGACGTGCCTCAAAGTCAGCCTGCAGAGTCTGACCCAGTGTGTTTTTGGTTATAAATACTTCAGTCTGAACTCAAAACTGTGTAGTGTAATGTGACGGTGATATTATCAGTGAGTTCAGAGAAGAGTTTCTTTACACGTGACGACATACATCAGCGTCCAGATGGAGGGCAGGAAACGCTGAACAAGTTAGGCAATGTTAGCTAATAATGTTAGCCTGACAGCATTTCACCACACCCCATGTAACAGTTTACCTACTGGGTAGAAAACAGTAGCTAAAGTTAGCTAACATTAGCTAGTAATGTTAGCCTGACAGTGTTTCACCAGACCTCTGAGAACGGCTAATGTGTAAGTTAGAAAATGGTAGCTAAAGTTAGCTAACATTAGCCAGTAACGTTAGCCTGTTTTTTTAGCAGACCTAGTAGGTAGAAAAGAGTAGCCAAAGTTAGCTAATGTTAGCTGGTAACGTTAGCCTGACAATTTCTTTCATCACTTCCTGTCCTCATTATCTGAGGTCAGTTATTAATAAATCTGAAACACCACAGAATTCTTTCAGTGGTAAAATAAAATGTTGGTTAAAACATGAAAAAGAAAAACAGCAGAATGATACTTTAACTTTTAGCTGTTAGCTTTTAGCTCTTTGCTCATCTCGTCTGCCATTAGCTGGCGACATAAAGTCGACTTTAAACCAAAAAACTTTGTTTTTAAATTTCGGGTCATGACACGGTTGCAGCTTGTGCTATTGCTAAAGCTAATGCTAACCTATGCAGTTAAAGGAAGCAATATTAGCCTCGTTAGCCTGTAAACTCTGAATCGTTCTGTCAGAGTTCTGCATCAGACGGAAACAAAACACAGTGTGAAGGTGGGAAACAGAAAACTTCGTACAGCGTCACGTAGAAACTGCACAAGCAAAACTGTGACACGAGAAATGTTTCCGTCTTTGATGACGACAGATTTCGACTCCGCAGCGAGTTTGTGTTTGATTTTCTCTCCTGATGCTGAACTGTGTGAGAGTCTGATCTGACTGTAACTATGCAAACCCCACTGCTCACTGGTGTCCCAGTTAGTCTCTGTACCTGGTCATCAGACGCACAAATGAAAGCTTCAGCTGTTGTTTTCTGTCACAGCGCCCCCTCACTGCCACGCTCGAAACTGCAGCTCTCAGCTTGTTCAGCAAAGAGTCACCTGGAACCTTAAAGAGGAAACCTTCATCTCTCAGGGGAGGGGACAGGGGGACGGGGGGACAGGGGGACAGGGGGACGCCAGGGGGCGGGGTCACATGCTGCATGTGGAAACCAACTCTATTTTCTGTGTCTCGGCTCTGATTGAAAGGACTTGGGGATCCTGTGTGAGGGAGTTTTTACGCCTTTTTGTTAAAATGTTACAGCGAAAATAAAAAACTGAAAAAACACCTGTTCACGAGTTTTTACTTGTACTATTATTTCATTAAAGGTTGATGCTGTTTTAATGTTTGAGGGAACTCCTCATTTAAATTATAAACGTTTTAATTGTAACTTTATTCAGCAGACGACAGCAGCATGTCACGTCACAGTTATTTTAGTTTTCCCTCTGTAAGGCGCCTTTTAAATAAAATGTATTATTAAAGTTCAAAATGACATTGAAAATAATCCGAGTTACGACTGTAATCATTTTCTTTATTATTATTCAGCCTTTCGCGAGGGAATATTTTGAGATTTGAAGATTTTATTTAGAATTATAAGTCGAGTCTAAAACACACAAAATGTTGATTAACGTCATCGTCACCACGTCACAGTTACGAGTCAGAATTTTGACTTGTGACATTATTCTGAGTCATGTAAAGAGATACGGCGTTAAAATATCTTATTGATGAAATATCTCAAAATATTTGTTTTTGGTTTTTTCCCTCAAGGAGAAGAAGTTTAAGAAGAAAACAACTAAAGATAATTAAGAAAAATACAACAAAAGATAAGTGACGTGACACTGAGCAGAAAAATGAACTAATCACTGAACAATAATTAAATTTAAAAAAGAACTATGCAAATATAAAAATACAAAAACTTGATGCAGAGAGAAGAAACACGTCAGAATATAATCAGACTTCATTAGATAAAATTTTCTGAGGATAACGAGCTGATAAGATGTTGGTGTGGGTTATTTAAATATATCAAGTTGATGAAGGTTTAAATGTACAAAGGTTTCTTCAGTATTGGGGCTACAGTTTGATGAAAGTTGTGAAGTTGTAGCACGTATGGTTGATTTGTTATGGATTTTCAAAGTTTTGAACTTTAGACGCTTGCTGTAGCGCCACCATCAGGACTGTTGGCTTGAGTTTACAGCTGAGGATATCTGGCATGAGACTGGACCTTTGTGCAAAGTCTGGTGAGTTTTCATCCATGGGAAATAGGATTTAAGAAGAAGAAGAAGAAGAAGAATACCTGGGATCCTGCCCGGACCCTAATAAATAAATAAATAAATAAATAATAAATAAATAAAAATGCATGTACTCGGCGGTGGGCGGGTCTCTCCTCCTGCCTCCACCAATCAGCGCGCTGTATTTGCCACGTTGCGCCGGAATTCCCCGCGAGCTCCGGGGCTTTCCACTCTGACTGACAGGCTGCTGGTTACCGTGACAACACCGCCGAGCTGCTTCCGGTTCAGAGAGCTGACCTTCAAAATAAAAGCTTCTGTTTACTGAACTCTGCGGACAGCTGGAAATAATTTTAAACCATAAACCATAATATTTCAAACCAAAATGATTATTATTTTCTATCATATCTATCATATTTACTTTAAATAAAATCAAGTTTATTTATAAAACATGCTCAGAAACCAAAATGATGTTTAAGTTAAAGTGAGAGGCACAAAAATAGGAGTAAAAATTGAAATATCAATAACAACAATAACAATATAAAACACAATAAAACTGGAAATCTTGATTACATGAATGCACAGATTAAAAATGACTCAAATAAATTTGTTTTTCTGCATTTTCAAACTCCATATATTAATTTATTATATGACTGAAAGATGGGATATAAGTAAAACAATCAAACCCAAAAACACAGACAAGAGAAAAAATATGAAAGTGATGCAAATTAAAAGACTGAGTAATAATGTAAGTAATAATTATTTATTTCATTTTAAGCCTATTTCAACAGCAACAGCAGGACACTTAAAACTTCCAGTAATACTGAATATTTAATTTTTAATAAAGATTTTCATAAAAAAATTACACATTAATACAACTTAATTTACAGCTGATTATTTTAATCTTAGCAACTTTTATGAGACAAAAAGACAGTGACTGACAGAACTAACAGAAGAAAAACATGAGGACCAATAAAGGAATACAAATAAATGCTTTCTGTTCCAGCTAACTTTATTTTGAAAAGCCCGAACAGGAAGTTGTCTCAGGTGTGTTTGCTGCTGTTTGTTGGGAGTTTAGTGTTTTTCGGGAAACAGACAGACAGAGCTGCGGCACACAGGTAAGACTCACCTTTAAACTCTTTATTATGCCTCTCTGAGCACAGGCTGATCCATGACTCATCCATAACTGATCAATATCTGATCCATGACTCATCCATAACTGATCGATATCTGATCCATAACTCCATCAGCTGCAGACACTCAGACTGATAAATGTTTTCACATCAACGTCAAACTGAAATGTGAATTTAAATCAGTCACTTTCAGCATAAAAGAGAATTTGATCCCAAACAAAAGAAAAGAAGTGAAACTTTGATTTGAACAGAAAAAATTAAAAAGCTGATTTATTAACCTGGAAACAGCTGATCATTATTATTGTTATTGTTAGTAATATCAATGTTAATGAGCAGCTGAGTCAGAGGGTGAATGTGTGTTAATGAGGACAAACAGATTTAGTTTGTTGAGATGTAAAAAGAGTCAAACAGCTGCAGTTTGATGTGACTGTGTCACTGAGCATTCAATTCAATTTGATCCTCAAGAGACAAAAAACAAGAACTAAATGTTGTTTTTCTTAACTCAACTTGGTTAGAGAGAAATGTTTGTGAGGTAATTCAGATTTATTCTCAGGCTCAGACTGATTTAACTTGAATGTATCTTTGGTTAAAGTTTATCAGCTTTGTGTTTAATGAGCCAACACATCAGCTCAGATACAAACTGCAGCTGCACAGGTCGTTTCAAGTCAAAGGAACAACTTCAAACACAAACATGACGAACTCGTCCTTACTCAGATTTAATGTTTTAAAAACAGATATTAAATAAAACAGTTCCAGCAGCATAAATTCAATAATCTGATTTCAATGATTTATAAACTTAAAACATGACAAAATAACTTGAGGTGCGCTAACCTGCTCTTTATGGAGCATTGATCCATTGACCAGCTTCATCTGGAGCTTTCAGCTGCGTCTCACGGTCTTCATCATTCAGGAGGTGAGTCTGTAAACATAAAAGTCTGCATGCTGACACGTGAACTCGTCAGCTGTTAAAACCCCTCTGATTTTGGACAAAACATCCACAGACGAAGACCATGAGATGAAGCTGAAAGCTCAAAATACAAGCTAGTAAGTCGACCTTTAGTCATCAAAATGTATTAGTAATTTGAAGAGAAAAAAAATCTAAATTTAAAGTTCATTTTAACAAGTTTATCTGCAACCTGTGAACGTATTTTACTGAGTGTAAAAGCGTCTGTGAGAAATCAAGAGATGTTTGAGTGCGGTCAGGAAATTTCAGCTTTGGAGACGTTGGATTTTTGACTTTTTTGATGGAGCTAGGCTAACACTCTCCCCCTGTGTCCAGTCTCTGTGCTAAGCTAGGCTAACACTCTCCCCCTGTGTCCAGACTCTGTGCTAAGCTAGGCTAACACTCTCCCCCTGTGTCCAGTCTCTGTGCTAAGCTAGGCTAACACTCTCCCCCTGTGTCCAGACTCTGTGCTAAGCTAGGCTAACACTCTCCCCCTGTGTCCAGTCTCTGTGCTAAGCTGGCTAACACTCCAGTCTCTAAGCTAGCTAAGCTAGGCTAACAGTTTTCCCTCTGCTTCCAGTCTCTGTGCTAAGCTAGGCTAACACTTTCCCCCTGTGTCCAGTCTCTGTGCTAAGCTAAGCAAACAGTTTCCCTCTGCTTCCGTTCTCTGTGCTAAGCTAGGCTAACAGTTTCCCTCTGCTTCCAGTCTGTGTGCTAAGCTAGGCTAACAGTTTCCCTCTGCTTCCAGTCTGTGTGCTAAGCTAGGCTAACACTTTCCCTCTGCTTCCGTTCTCTGTGCTAAGCTAAGCTAACAGTTTCCCTCTGCTTCCAGTCTCTGTGCTAAGCTAGGCTAACAGTTTCCCTCTGCTTCCAGTCTCTGTGCTAAGCTAGGCTAACAGTTTCCCTCTGCTTCCAGTCTCTGTGCTAAGCTAAGCTAACAGTTTCCCTCTGCTTCCAGTCTCTGTGCTAAGCTAGGCTAACAGTTTCCCCCTGTGTCCAGTCTCTGTGCTAAGCTAGGCTAACAGTTTCCCTCCGCTTCCAGTCTCTGTGCTAAGCTAGGCTAACAGTTTCCCCCTGTGTCCAGTCTCTGTGCTAAGCTAGGCTAACAGTTTCCCTCTGCTTCCAGTCTCTGTGCTAAGCTAGGCTAACAGTTTCCCTCTGCTTCCAGTCTCTGTGCTAAGCTAGGCTAACAGTTTCCCCCTGTGTCCAGTCTCTGTGCTAAGCTAGGCTAACAGTTTCCCCCTGTGTCCAGTCTCTGTGCTAAGCTAGGCTAACAGTTTCCCTTTGCTTCCAGTCTCTGTGCTAAGCTAGGCTAACAGTTTCCCTCTGCTTCCAGTCTCTGTGCTAAGCTAGGCTAACACTTTCCCCCTGTGTCCAGTCTCTGTGCTAAGCTAAGCAAACAGTTTCCCTCTGCTTCCGTTCTCTGTGCTAAGCTAGGCTAACAGTTTCCCTCTGCTTCCAGTCTGTGTGCTAAGCTAGGCTAACAGTTTCCCTCTGCTTCCAGTCTGTGTGCTAAGCTAGGCTAACACTTTCCCTCTGCTTCCGTTCTCTGTGCTAAGCTAAGCTAACAGTTTCCCTCTGCTTCCAGTCTCTGTGCTAAGCTAGGCTAACAGTTTCCCTCTGCTTCCAGTCTCTGTGCTAAGCTAGGCTAACAGTTTCCCTCTGCTTCCAGTCTCTGTGCTAAGCTAAGCTAACAGTTTCCCTCTGCTTCCAGTCTCTGTGCTAAGCTAGGCTAACAGTTTCCCCCTGTGTCCAGTCTCTGTGCTAAGCTAGGCTAACAGTTTCCCTCCGCTTCCAGTCTCTGTGCTAAGCTAGGCTAACAGTTTCCCCCTGTGTCCAGTCTCTGTGCTAAGCTAGGCTAACAGTTTCCCTCTGCTTCCAGTCTCTGTGCTAAGCTAGGCTAACAGTTTCCCTCTGCTTCCAGTCTCTGTGCTAAGCTAGGCTAACAGTTTCCCCCTGTGTCCAGTCTCTGTGCTAAGCTAGGCTAACAGTTTCCCTCTGCTTCCAGTCTCTGTGCTAAGCTAGGCTAACAGTTTCCCCCTGTGTCCAGTCTCTGTGCTAAGCTAGGCTAACAGTTTCCCTTTGCTTCCAGTCTCTGTGCTAAGCTAGGCTAACAGTTTCCCTCTGCTTCCAGTCTCTGTGCTAAGCTAGGCTAACCACAGACATTAAACTGAAGTTTGTCTGGAGGGAAAATGGGCGCCTGTTCCTTTAAGAGGAGCAGCAATTTGTTGTTTGTTTGGGCTGGAAGTGGAAGATCGTTCTCAAATAATCACAGGGAGGAGGAGGAGGAGGAGGAGGAGTGGAAATCCCCTCTGATGTATTTAGATATGACCCTGGGTGCTGATTATCTCCTGATTTGGCATCTGCAGGGAGAAAAAAAAAAAAAAAACGGAGCGAAGAAGACCAGATCATCCTCCTCCTGCAGGGAGCGGAACCTTCATCATCACCTTCATCTTCATCATCATCATCATCATCATCATCATCAGTGTTTCTGCGGAGTCATGGCGGGAGCTCTAAGGTGTGTGTCATTTTAATGGATATAAACAAACAAACAAACATGTTTGATCTGTAGATGTTTTGGTTCAAACAGTGGGGCAGTAAAACTGAGCACCTGAACACATGTAGCTGAACACATGTAGAAGACATCTGGGCGTCACAGATCGGCATTTTGATGACCGGTAAAATTCAATATGGCCGCCACCTGAAAACAGTTCAGGCAGTAACCTTTGAACCAGATGAGCTACAGAAACAAGCTCAGTGTCTATGTTGAGGTTTTTGACCAAAACAATTTAAGGTTTATTTTTACGATTGGATGCGATTTGATTCTTCCCGAGTGTCCACAAACTTCAGTTCTGGCCATCAGTGGAGATTATGGGATGTGAACCTCCAAACATCAGGCATAAATGTCAAACACTTCGGCTTTGGAACAGACTTGTGAAGATGTCGGATCAGAGACTGATTAAAAAGGTTTTTACCTGGGACACTTCCCACTGTCGTCCCCGAGCTAACGAGCTGAACAATTAGTCATTTATTTTCCAGAACAGGTGAACCTGTGATATTCGAGCTTGGTCTCACTGTGAAGTCGTTGAAATCCGGCACTTGTGCAGTGACTTGCAGCGTCAGAATCCAATGAAAACAGTCATCCTTTAATGTCAGCGTGATGCACGTCTGGTTGCTGTTATAGTTTAACTGCGCCTGGCAGTGTCAGGGGAAAATGCCTCAGGACAACAACGTGAGTTAAAGGGGACGAAAGTCCCAGTAGGGCAGGTAGGAGGGGAGGTGGATGGGTCCAACAACCACTGACTCCTACTGAAGGGAGGTGTTCACTTCCTGTAAGATTGTAAAACCTGTTCTTTTTTCCTAAACCCAACCACGTGTGTTGTTGAAGGAAAAAAAAGTCAATCCGTGTTGTTATACCGACGTACATTTCCTGTGAAACCAGAGGTGTATCTTGTAAGAACGTCAACAACCAACACACCCAGGGTACCTTGGACGTCATATGTGGACGTGGAAAGTCCATGACCAAACGTGGACATGTGACGAGGTCACAGTGAGGATGATGATGGATAATCAGGAGATCAGGAGAGAAATGTTTTGCAGAAAGATGGTCTGTTGACTCATGGTATAACCTAAAACTATAAACTTGAAAGAGCAGCTAAAGTGTGGAAACATACGTGAAGTATAATCTAAACAAAAGGCAAAGAGTGCACAGTTGCAATCAGGAATGTTAGCATCAGCCTCAGAGACTAGAAGGTTTAACGCCACCTGTGGAGGACCATCATCATCCTCACTGTGACCTCGTCACATGTCCACGTTTGGTCATGGACTTTCCATGTCCACATATGACGTCCAAGGTACCCTGGGTGTGTTGGTTGTTGACGTTCTGGGACGCCGTGTCAACTTCAGCCTGTTACATGCATTGTCTGTTTTCAAAATACACTTCTGTTTTCACAGGAAATGTACAGTTTGATACAGTCTCTTTCAAAATAAAAGCACTAATGTCAGTACAACACTGGGAATTTATGGTTTTTTCATCAATAAACACACGTAGTTGGGTTTAGGAAAATAGAACAGGGTTTGGCTTTAAAATCTTTCAGGAAGTGAACACTGCTCTCTCAGCTGAAAGTCGGTGTTTGCTGGATCCATCCACTCACCCCCACGCAGACTTCCACAGCCTTAACCTTCGTCCTTGTCCTGCTGTGTTTCCTCCTGACGCTGTCAGGTGCTGTTAAACTATAACGGCAACCAGCCACATATCATGCCGACGTTAAAGGACGCCTTTTTTTCGTTGGTTCTTGACGCCACAAGTCACTGCCCAGGAGCTGGATTTGGATCTGGACTCAGAATCTGTTTGTTGTGCAACTTCGGTGAAGTTGAGAATGAGGTTCACTTCCTGTTTTTCCTGTCCAATGATGAAGACATAAGGAACGTACTTTTCAGTAAAATGACCTCTGTCTTTGTTGATTTCTTTTGGTTGGATGTTCACCAAAAGTTTTGTTTCAGAAGGAGAACCTTTTATGTGGCTGAATTTCTTTGCCCGCTCTGAGATAGAAGGCCAAGGATTTTGTTTCTGGACTGAGTAGTTAAATAACACACACTCTTGATTGTTACTGCAACATCAATGTAATGGTGTCTTGTAAACCTGTGAGGGTTGGGCACATGTAAGTGTGCATGACATGGCCTGGGATCACCTCAGGGTCCTCCAGGAGGAGCTGGAAAGTGTTGCTGGGGAGAGGGATGTCTGGGGTGCTTTGCTCAGCTCGTGCTTTGCTGCTCCCGACACTCCAACCCACATGAGTGTATGAAAATGGATGGATGGAAATGCAGCAGTATCTCAGTAAAAACGATCCACCCATGAGGGCTGAAAAGCTGCTGGAAACATGACATTAACTCACTAAAGCACAACTGGTTTTATTGTGTGTTGGTGTTGAACAGTGGTCTGCAGCTTGGCAGGCGTCTCTCCACCATCCCCTCCACCTTCTGCTTATATTATACGTCACTCACTGATATGATACGTATGAAACGTGTCTGTGGTTTGCAGAAATGCACAATGCTAACATTTTCTTCCGCAGACCGAGCTGCTGCATGCAGGTCAGTGGTTTCTCTGAGTGAATCCCGATTCTGTCAGAAACATGAACAACGTAATGTCTGAGACACAATGACTGTGTTTAAAGCTTGTGAACAAAAGGACAGTAAAGCAGCTGTTTGTAAAGGTCTCAGTGTTTGTTGGTTTGTTTGGTCCTGACTCAGGTGTTTTGGGGGAAGTTTGTGAGGACGTTGATATGAGGTTATATTTCATCAGGCTGATAGGAACAGAAGGTCTGACACGTTTCAGAGAAACAGAAAAGTAAAATCACCTCTGTGGATTCCTGCTGAGGTCAGAGGTCATGCTGAAAATACCCCGATCACAAACTTCCCCCGTTGGGTTTTCTCTCCTCGTACTCTACCTGCTGTGGGTTTATGTTAATGAACAGCTGCGACCTGATTGGCTGCTCTTGGGGGGGGGCTGTCCCACCTGGAGATGATTGAGACCAGATTTGACTCAGAAGGCGGGTTTTGTCTGATGCTGCAGAGCTGAGGAGGGACAGGAAGTCAAAGTACTGAACCAAAACACCATCAAAGACACAAGCAGAGAGGAAGTACAGAGACGCTGAGCATGAACCAGCAGGTCTGTGTTTGTTATTTGTCCTTTGATAAAGTTTGTGTCCTTCTCTGGTTGTTTTCATGTTTATCTGAGAATTACTTAGTTTGATTAAACTGTCAGGTGTTTTTAAGTGAAAGATTTTTGTCATTTAGTCTGTAAAATATCAGAAATAATTCCAGATGTTCATCTCAGGTTCTCAGTTTCATGCTTATCTACGTTTGCTGTCCTGCTCAGATTATAGAAAACAACTAAATATCTCATCGTACGCAGACGACACTTGTGTTTCCATTCGTGCACAGAGCAGGAGGCGCAGTTAAACAAAGGTCAAACTGAAAAAACTTTCAGAGCTGAATATGAACGATGTGAGATCAGAGCTCAGCCACAGGTTATGGTTTAGTCCTGGATGCAAACCTGCATTAAATCATTCACATCAAGACGATAACAAGATCATCCGACTGCCACTTTAAGAATTTAAAGAGTTAAAGGACGTTTGTCTCAGCAGGATTTAGAAACATGAGTCCATTTTAGTTACTTAACAGATTAAACTTCTACACATACAACCTAAACTGGAGGAAACCCACGCTGACATGGGGAGAACATGTCAGAGCACCTGGAGGAAACCCACGCTGACACGGGGAGAACATGTCAGAGCACCTGGAGGAAACCCACTCTGACACGGGGAGAACATGTCAGAGCACCTGGAGGAAACCCACGCTGACACGGGGAGAACATGTAAACTCCACATAGAGGGGCTCCTCCACCCTGGGATCGAATTAGGAGCCCTCTTGCTGTGAGGCTACAGTGCTAACCACTACGCCACCATGCCACCTTCTGTAGTGTATAATCAGCTGAAAATCAGAATCGCTGTGTTTTCGTTCCCTCAGAATGAGCTGTTTATATCTACAAAGGGAGCAGGTCCTCGTCTACAGAGATTGCCATGTTGCACCGCCATGTTTCTACAGTAGCCCAGAACGGACAAACCAAACACTGACTCTAGATAGAGACATTCAGGTTTACATAATAAGCAGCCCTCTGCGATGAGTAATATCTGAACAACACCAAAATGGTGGGGGGGTTTTTTTTTTGTTTTTTTTTTCTTTTGGCCGATCTCTGGCCTCACTGCTTCCTGTCGTTGTGCTAAGCTAACTGGCTGCAGCTTCATATAAAGACCTCAGAGTGAAAGCCTGATTCTCTGAGAGAAAACAAATGGATGTATTCCTTAAGATGCTGAACTGTCCCTTTAATTATCAGCTCATATTTGCTGTCTGATCAGAATTTTGGGGAGAGGTGGTTTGGCGTGGCGTTCAGGGAACCTCTGTTGAATAAAGATGTGTCTGGATACATCGGGCTCTGGAGGCGCTCTGATGTCCCAGATGAAGGTTTCTGTTGAAACTAAACATTTTCAGATGTGCACGACTGTGAGGAGGAGGAGGAGGGTCCAGTTCACTCTTTTCTTTAGTACGAGTTCAGTGAAGGTTGGATGAAGCTGTGCAGTAAAGTGTTTCAGATAACCTTTTTACTTTTTTTGGTTCGACCTCTGTGGAAGTCTGTTTGCACTTCAGACAGCTGAGAGCTTTCTACAGCTTCATATAGTTTTCCTTTAACGACAGGCGTCTCTGTGAGCAGAGAACAAACTCGTCTCTGCTGTCTGGTCGTGTCTTTTAAACAGTTCCCTGTTTTCCTTCAGACAAAATCTTCTTCTTCCTCTGCCTCTGCTCAGAGTTTGTGATCAGCAGCAGCAGAGTGACATCATCACCAGCAGCTCCGCCCCACTCAGATCTGGAATTCTGGGGGTTTTCCTCGGCTCGGCCACTTCCAGGAAGTGACTGAAAACAGGCCGAGGGGAGGGGGAGGGGAGGGGAGGGGAGGGTGAGACAACACACAGACACAGACAGAGAAGAAGAAGAAGAAGAGGGAGGGTGGAAGAAAAACAGCAGAGAAGAAGAAACAGAGAGAGGGAGTGTGTTGTGTTCGAGGCTCTTTGGTCCGTCATGTGAAAGTGAAACTGCTCCAGAACATTTTTATTTTTCTGTCGTTCGGTTTGTTTGTTTGTTTACTTGTTGTTTACTCGCTCGTTGCATCGAGACTCTTGTTCTTCAGACGGGATTTAAAGTGACTCAGGTCAGAGTGTTTCCTGTTTCCTGTTTGAACTCTTTCAGGTTTAAAGCCTCTAACAGTCTGTGTGTGTGTGTGTGTGTGTGTGTGTGTGTGTGTGTCTCCTGCAGGATGACTGAAGCTCAGTTCATCAACGTCTACGACAACGACGTGAGTCCTCTTTTCTGTTCAAACACTCAAACTGCTCTCTGATCTGTAACCTGATCATTAGTGACTCTCCCAGATTATCAGTCAGGGTGTTGATTGGAGTTTTGTCACATGTACGGGCTCCTGTTAGGGTCAAAAAGATCTTATACCACTAAGACATGACTTACACATCATGACTCTGCTGTGTGCTTCAGTGTACACGCTGACCATCATTTATGATATATTTATTATCATATGTAATGTTAGACAGATATCACGCTGCCAGCAGCTATTTGCTTTTGTTGTTGTTGTTTTAAGAATCAGCTGTAATAAAAATGTAACTATCAGGGTGAGGAAGATTTTAAACTCGTTGTTAATCATCGTTTGTAAAACTGAAAGAAACAAAAACGTATCTGTTGATGCTGTTTTGTTTGCAACCTTTCAGAGTTTCCCAAATTCACCTTATCAGTACAAAGTTAAATCAAATCAATAACTCTATCTGTAAAGCTGTAAATAACTCTGCAGAAGAAATCCAAACTTGTGAGGTGGAGAAAAGATTTTTAGTTCAGGATGTGTCAATAAAACGTGCACAATGTCACAAAGACTGAAAAGTGAAACTCTAATTTCCCACAGCCATGTTTGACCCTGAAGCTTCACATGAACATAAAGTAAACTTAAAATAAAATCTGCAGATGAAAATATATTTGGTTGCTGTTTTTGTGATTCGTTGACTCGTCAGTGTCGAAGGAACAAACTCTGCTCAGTTTCAGTTTCAGCTCAAAATCTAAAAGTTTAGCTCCGAACGTCAGAATCTCACAGATGAGAAAAAAATTTCCAGTTTCTGCAGAAGTCTTCTTCAGTGTCAAACCCAGTGTGGGAACTTAAGGTTTCCTGCTTTGAGTCTAAACTGCAGCCTTTTTTCTACACTTTGACAAACTTAAATTTTTCATGCAGAATGTTTTTATAATAAATACAGTTATATTATTGTTGCAGATAAAATGAGGCAACAGATAAAACAGTACTAAACTAAAAGATAGGACTAATCAGATTTCTCAATTTAAATGTCTTTAGATTATATTTAACAAAATTCAGAGGTATAAAACTGTGTTTTTGGAGCTGATACAAGTGTTAATTTCCCTCCACTGATGAATGCAGTCATGTGGAAAAATGTAAAAACTAAATGCAAATGACAGAACAAAGTGAACATGTGACTGATAATGAGAAAAGAGAGCTGCGACGTTTGATTTCAGTTTGATTAATAACTTCCTTCAGTCTATGAAATGTTAAAATAGTTATAGATGTCAGAGATCAAAGTTTTCTTTCATAATTTGACACAAAGTCTAAAAAGAGATTCAGTTTATTAAAAGTCACATCAGACGCTCTGTAGTCAGATTATTTTACGGTTGTTTTTTTCACTGAAGGAATGATCAACATGATCATCGAACTGATTGATCAATAATCACTCTGATACCAGAGATGTGTCACTTTTTACTGATAACTGATGATTGATAATAATCCGAAGTACTGCTCGGACTACAAACAGATACTGGAAATGCTTCCAATACCAAAATTTTGAGTTATAGCTTCTGCACATGTATATTCAGATATCTGTTACTGATGATTGATCATAATTCACACTGAAGTTCTGAATGACGATTTTTGTGACCTTTTCACTTTTCAGGGCTTCTTAGAAACCTTAAAGATCAAGACACTGATTGATCGATGATTAAATGATTGTCCGATTATTTATATATGATCTGTTACAGTTTTACATGTTGAAGATATTTTTTCTTCTTCAGCTGCAGATGAATTTGATGCAGTACGACTACATTCCTCCAGTGGACATAAAGACTGAACCCTACATACCTGAGACAGGTACGCAGTCAGACCACACATCAAGATTTGCTGCCTGAAATTCATCAGACAGCCTCCAAACACACGACTCAGTTCTCAGAACATATTTATATTTAAATCAAGTGATTCTGATTGAATATTCTTTTCATTTGACCACATTTCAGATCTTTTCATTCTGTAATTAAAGATTTTACTTCATGTTTAATATGTTCTCTGAATAACTACCATCAGATAATAACTTGTATCTGTACCTGAACGCAGCGGCCAGGCCTCAGTACTCAGATCCAGCCTGTATTTTACTTGAAAATGAAAACATTATCCATAATGATTACTGATGAACAAGTACCATGTAATTGACCATTTAATGAGATTAAAGAATCGACACCGTCAGAGAAGTTTTCATTCAAAACATTGGTGTTCCAAATGTATCAAACCTGCAGGTACATGAGAAACTTCACCTGGACTTTCTAGAACCTTAAGTTTGCTCCTAAGATGCTGTCAGTCCTAGAGTGGTCTCCTCTGGTCTGAATCAGGGACTCATGTTGTTCCAAAGTTGTATAATTGTCTAGAGTTGGTTGGTGTTCTCACGGCAGCATTTACAAGAGGACCAGATCAAATGCCTTGTGTCAGAAAGCTGCTCTTGATTGGTCAGAATTTCCATGTGGGAAAAATCCAGGAAGTAAAGCAAACGTTGAAGAAGAGTACACTTGCAAGATAAATGTGACACTTTCTAATGTCACAATGGAGGGACAACTACGCAGGTTGATTTTAGCGCTGCTCATCGTGGACTATATTGCTGTCGTTGTTCATTTTAGTCAAAGCATACAGTTTGAAAACGAGGCGCGGCTCCAACTCAAAAATAATGTTTTGATGCATTGGATGTGCTGAATGTGCATATTAAGGCAGTACAGGAGGAGGTGCACATTAATAATCCTCCAGGACTGTAACATGCTCATGTTTAACCCAAACAATGTGTCATGTGACTGCAGTTGCTTCACATCCAGGTCGGAACACCTTCTCACCACAAACCAACCGCACCAGAGTTCCTTTGGAACCGGACTGAGACCACCTCTTCAAGAAGGTCTCAGACTGGTTGTTTTGGTGTGTTCACACCTGCACAAATGAGCCGCACTGAGGGGACAAACAAACTTATTTTTGATTGAAGCAAACCAAACAGGGCAGGTGTGAAATATTAGAAAATTGAGTTGGAACCAAAGAACTAATTTAGGACCACAATTCCAGAAAGAGAACAGTTCTTGTAAGAAGTCTGGCATTTTGCTGTAAACCTTTTAAAACCTGAAAGATCTGTAGAAACTATGTTTTTACCCTGTGAAATTACATAAACACAGAATTTGAAGAACCTCAAATGACCTTTACATTTACATAGAAACTGTGTGGAACCTCCAGTGGGTAGCCTACCTAAAAATCTAGACCTACAATTTGTAGAAACTTTTCGGGTAATTCATTCAAGTGTTTAGTAATCTATTACTAAACTGAGCCTAAACTTCTCTAAACCTTCATCTACTACCTGGACTCACCTGGAATTTTGACATAGTCATTATTTCCAGAACCTCCCAGTATTTGAGAGTTTCTGGAAACCTCCTTCAAGCTTCAAGAACCTCTTGTTTGCACCTTGAAGTTTGAAGCAAAAGGATCTTTGACCAGGAACAGATCAGATTATTTTAACTCTGAAGAACTATCGCTGGTAAAATTGTGAAAGTCAACGGTGATGTTCAGAAACCGTCAATCATGGTGACCAATGGGTTTTAGGCTGGTGTAGTGTCAGTTTCTGTCCATATCATTGACTCAACTTTTATTTGTGTTTCAGCTCATGGTCCCTACATTCAAATCATCGAGGAGCCAAAACAGGTGAGACTTATATTTTACTTCCTGTTTGTAGTTATCAAACTTAGAAATTCTCCCTTGCATTGTCGACATTTAGTTTCTACTCTTAATCTACAAACCTAAGAGAACATGACGTTTTTGGACCAGCTGCGCTAAAAACAACAAACAGAAAGAAAGTCAGAGTCAAATTAAAAGTTCAAACATTTAACATTCATTTTTATGTTAAAAAAAAAGAGACCTTAAAGTCTTAAAGGCTTTTTTTTCATAAAGACGTACCACAGGGATCAACATCAGGTCCCCTACTATTTTAATTTAATCTCAAACTGAGCATTTAACCATCCTTTTTTATGCAGACAATACTGTCTTTATACAACTAACCTGCCACAAATCTTTTCCAGATTACAGTCCAATGAACTCCAGACCTTTTTTATTAATTACAGTTTGTTCCTAACTCCTGAAAAACATAATATTTGCATTTCACAATGTAAAAAATAAAGCTTATTTGATCTCTGAGTGAAAATTCATATTACAGCTGAACAGAGAGAAGTAAAAACCCTCTGTCCCTCTGCTGTGGTGTTGACAATACAAACACACAAAAGAAAAAAACATGGAAATGAATAAAAGTCACATTTTTTAACAATTTAGTTTTCATTTATTATTGTTTTAGGCCTTGAGAAATTCTTACATTCTCCAGTTGTAATAATACGGAGCCTATACACTTAATTAAAAAAATGTTTTAATACCTAAATGTGGATCATATGTCTACGGCCCGGCGCCCTTTCCTCTGGGTCATCTTGAGTCTAGCTGGGCTGACTGTGGATCCCAAATCCAAAAAAAGTAAAAGTCTAGAAGGAAAATTTAAAAATTCAAAAAGATTTGTTTCTTTTACCGCAAACTCTGGAGTTAAAGTAGCAAATGATCATAAATATCCCACTGCAGTGGCCACAATGTAGTAAAACATATTAATGAATGCTCGTTAAGACCTGTTAGTAGTGTTAATAGGCTAATTTATACATAATAGGTTGTGTTACTGACATTATAAGGCTCAAATATGTTTTGCAGCTCCAGAACATTTTCCAAATTATTATCTTTGGTCAAATATGTCTCTACTGAGGGTAAACAATGTTGACCCCAGCTCCAGGGGAAATGGCCAGTATCTGGGAGAACTCATGTAGCCTGTGAAAAATCCCGGCCAAAACTTTGTCTTCTTTGTGCTGCTTTTTGTTTGCAGTTTGATTAGCAACTTGAGGCAAGTCTAGACAACATTTTGACTAATCTCAATAAACAGGTTTCAGCATATAGATGCTGATAAATACATAGTTTGATACAGTCTCTTTCAAAATAAAAGCACTACATCAGTACAACACCAGCAACTGATGTTTTTTAACCTTCGCCAACACACACACATGGCGATGTGTGTATGTTGGCGAAGGTTAAAAAACACACACACATGGCGATGTCAGAGCCTTTTTTGTCAGTGTCTGATGTCACAAGTCACTGCCCAGACTTTGGAGTGAGACTGAGTTGACCTGCCACTGTAACGTGATTGGTCAGTACTGCTCAGAATACAAACAGATACTGGAAATGCTTCCAATACCGAAATTTTGAGTTATAGCTTCTGCACATGTATATTCAGATATCTGTTAACACAGATTAATAGACTAGAGTAGCCATGATGACTAAACTCAGCAAGCTGTATGTAAGTATGATGAAAAAGTGGAATATACATGGTAATAAATGATTAATATGATGTTATATATAATATTATGTGCAGTGTATGTAACACATAGTATGCACACTGTGCAGTATTAGTCCAGCACAATGAAGCATAACAGATACACGATAAAGCATGTAGTATTGAAAATATACACAGTATTATTATGTGGAGCTGTACAGTAACTGAAATGTGAGGTGCTTTTATGATTTTTGCTTTAGTATTAACAAAACCCAGGTGTACAGGTGTTGTTGCTGTTTTAGGACCTAGAAGAACTTTGTGAGAACAAAGGCCTGTTTGCTGTCGCTACATGAACATGTAGTACGGTCGGCGGTGATTCCCCCACTCAGGCTGATCCACACATTACTGGAACAGTCACTTCCTTTAATCCAGGGTTTTCCCAACAGTCATACAACAACATGGGACTGAGCAGCTGAGCACAAACAGGCTGCAGGACGTCAGGGAGTTTCTGCAGATAAAGGTCATGTGACTCTGTATGCAAATCAAACAGCAGAAGAAGAACCAGGTTTACGCAATCAGGAAGTGACATGACACAGTGACTGTTGGTGCAGCTGAATCACAGACGTTTGACTCGTTATAATGAAACAGGTCACATGAACAGGTGGCCTGTCAGCAGAGGGTTAACGTCAGATAACAGCAGGCAGTGTGACACTGTAGGGACATAAACACACATTATAACACCCAAATTATAAAACTAGATCCATATAATAACAATAACAATAACAATAATAACAATAATAATAATAACAATGATTGTTATTGTTATAATAAAACAACTGTACTTATAAAACATCTTTTCCTTTTATAACAAAGTGTTTTACATGATTGAACCAGGATTAAATAATTTAGATAAAATCTGATAAATAAAATAAATAAAAATCCTTTTTTTTGTTTGTTTTTGAAAAATAAATAAATAAATAATAATAATAATTGTGTAAAAAACCTTTTAGTAGATAAACAGATAAATAATTAAATGATAACATTTTAAAACGTGATTATCACATAAAATCCTACAGTGCAGCCAAGACTGGTTCATGTCTGAAAGAATAAATTATCTGAGATATGAAATGATGTAAATATGAAGATGAAGACGAGCGGCGAAGTCTACAGTAAACAAAAAGCATCAGACTGTGTTGTGTAAAGGCACAGAGAGAAAAACATACAAATGATTTATATGTGACAGATTCATCATCAGATCAGGTCCATGAAAGTTTTACTTTCAGTGTTTATAAAATAAAATTCGGCAGAGAGTGAGACGTGATCAGCTCTGAGGTGACGAGCTGCTCAGTAACGTACTGTGTTTGTGTGTCCTCAGAGGGGCTTTCGTTTCCGTTATGAGTGTGAGGGTCCGTCCCATGGCGGGCTCCCAGGGGCCTCCAGCGAGAAGAACAGGAGAACCTACCCGACCGTGAAGGTGGGTCTGACAACACTTTAACAACATGTCAACAACCTCTGCCACACTCACACACATGTTTAGTTTTTAAAGGAACATTTCACCTAAAAACATCGTCTGAGTCTTGTGTTGCGTTCATGTCACGTAGGAGTTCACATGCACATGTTTCCAGCTTCAGACTTCTCACATCTGTTGTGTCTCTGTGTCAGATTAATAACTACATGGGTCACGCCCGGGTGGAGGTCCAGCTGGTGACCCACACCGACCCTCCTCGTGTTCACGCTCACAGTCTGGTGGGACGTCACTGCACCGAGAACGGCACCTGCACACTCGACGTCGGCCCCAACGACCTCACCGCCTCGTCAGTATCCAATCACATCGCTGCATTCAGACTGAATCACAACAAATCAAACAGTAACAAGAAGGTTTTTAATCTTCGTCAGACACTCTGGTTACTTCTAAAGAAAAACTCCAAAGAGGAAGTCAGGATTTTCTTTTATAAATTCAGCTTCCAGGAAACATTTTTATCACCTTTTACTGTCAGATTAAAGTCCAGAGCAGAAAATATGGAGAGAGACAAACTAATGTATGTAAATAAATTCATAACACTGATGCTGGAGTGGAAACGTGCTCACATTAACACCAGGAAGAAAGAAATACAATGATAACTCAACCCTCAGAGGGGAATTTTATTTAAGTGACTCATAGCTCTGATTATTATTTCTTAAAAATAGAAAATAAAACTTCACACAACATCAATGCGCTGGTTTAAAAATGGACAAATACAAGAAATATTATTGTAAAATAAACAGGTAATTTCTATCAATATGTGTCAACATATCTGAGAATAATTTTTTGATTAAATTCATAAAACTGTCGATAAGATTAAATGAATTCAAGTGAAATAATGATTGCAAAAAAAAGAATATATTAAAATAAATACTTGAATATGTAAATGTCTATTGAAAATAAAGAATATGGAATAAAAACATAAATAAGCATTTTTGGAAAATACTGTAGAATTTAGAATAAGTAAATGTATCTATAAAAAATAAAGAATACATTTGAAATAAATACAGAGGAGTTTTATTAATAAAATATTTTTAGAATTGAAAAAAGAAAATGTATATATAACACCTAAAGAATGTCAATCAATCAATCAATTTTATTTATAAAGCCCAATATCACAAATCACAATTTGCCTCACAGGGCTTTACAGCATACGACATTCCTCTGTCCTTATGACCCTCACAGCTGATCAGGAAAAACTCCCCAAAAAACCCTTTAACAGGGGTAAAAAAAATAAAATAAAATAAAATAAATACACACACACACACACACACACATATGTATAGGATAAAAAAACACATATAGATAGATATAGTATATATTATAAAAACATAAAGTGTTTGTAAAATATTTCACATTAAAAAATGTATATAGAAAATAAAGAATATGAAGAAAATGAAATGCATAGATAATCGGGTTTATTTTATAAAATATTCTTAGAATTAAAAAAGAAACTGTATGCATAATAAATAAATAATATATATAAAATAAACACATTAAGTGTTTGTAAATTATTTTAGAATAAAAAAATAAATGAAGATTTATATATATAAAAAATAAGGAATGTATATAACATGAATGCATAAATAAGAGGAGTTTTTTATGAAATATTTTTAGAATTAGAATAAAATTTAACACTAACTTTTTTGTAGAATATTATAGAATTTAAATATTTATATACAAAATAACTGATGTACAAAATAAATATATAAAGAAAAGAGGTTATTTTAAAATATTTTTAAATTGAACCATTGTTTTACAATAGAAAATATGTTTATACATTATATACAGTCTGTATGAAATAAGACAAAGTTCAGTTACAGATGTCTAGGAGTAAAATACTGTGATGTCACTTCCTGTAGATTCAGTAACCTGGGGATCCTCCATGTGACCAAGAAAGGTGTGGTGGATGTTCTGAGCCGAAGACTGCGAGAAGAGAGGAAGAGACAGAAGGGAGCTCACTATCACCTGACAGGTAAACTCACCTGAACCTATACATGGTCACCTGACAGGTAAACTCACCTGTAACGACACATGGTCACCTGACAGGTAAACTCACCTGTACCTACACATTGTTTCCTCAGAGGCGGAGGAGCACTCCATCCTTAAGGAGGCCAAGGAGCTGGGCAAGGCGATGGACCTGAACATCGTCAGGTTAAAGTTCACCGCCTACCTGCAGGACAGTAACGGAGGCTTCACCAGAGGGCTGAAACCCGTCGTCTCCAACTGCATCTACGACAGCAGTGAGTCTGGACGTCCCACAATCTGAGTTTTTACTCACAAAGATATGCTTACATTCAGTGTCAGAGCTTTTCTGACATTTTTAGTGAAAATTAATAAATGAAATATTTAGAAGATGAATTGATAATAAAATTAGTCCTTAGTTGGGGCAGTATAAGAGGCTGTGGTTGAATATTGAATACAGGAAGTATTATATATTATTATGCCTTTAATACGATTTAATGGTAATGAACAATACATTTTAGAAGGTATAAAGTAAGTATCCACTAATATTCAGGAATTATCAATTAATCTAAAAGTAAAAACTAATAAAAAGTCATTTTACTGCTATGTCAAGATGTTAACAAGAAGTCATAGTATAGCATGGTGTCAGAAATCATGAAAAACGTCATAGTATAGCATGTCGTCCAAAATCATGAAAAAAAAGTCATAGTATAGCATGTCGTCCAAAATCATGAAAAAAAAGTCATAGTATAGCATGTGGTCCAAAATCATGAAAAAAAAGTCATAGTATAGCATGTCGTCAAAAATCATTAAAAAAAAGTCATAGTATAGCATGTCGTCCAAAATCATGAAAAAAAAGTCATAGTATAGCATGTCGTCCAAAATCATGAAAAAAAAGTCATAGTATAGCATGTCGTCAAAAATCATTAAAAAAAAGTCATAGTATAGCATGTGGTCAAAAATCATGAAAAAAGTCATAGTATAGCATGTCGTCCAAAATCATGAAAAAAGTCATAGTATAGCATGTCGTCCAAAATCATGAAAAACGTCATAGTATAGCATGTGGTCCAAAATCATGAAAAAAAAGTCATAGTATAGCATGTGGTCCAAAATCATGAAAAAAACGTCATAGTATAGCATGTCGTCAGAAAAAAAAGTTTGATAGTTGTCCTGGGAAACACTAACGCCTGACTTACCTTTTCACGCAGTATTTGTACACTTACCAGTTTTATTAAAGTCAAACATGGCAGACCTTCCTCCTCGGCTGGACCCTTTTTCAATGACAAAACAAAGCCACATCCAACAACACAACATAAACTGGAGGTAAATAAGGGATTTACACAGTGATTTAATGACTCATCATGTTTAATCTGCAGAGTCACCAAACGCCTCCAACCTGAAGATCTCTCGGATGGATAAGACATGTGGCTCAGTGCTCGGAGGAGACGAGATCTTCCTGCTCTGCGACAAAGTCCAGAAAGGTGAAAACATCCAACATATATCCGACATGTATCTGACATGTTTCTGACATGTATCTGACATGTATCTGACATGTGTCAGACTTGTATCAGACATGTGTCATACATGTGTCAGACATGTATCAGACATGTGTCATACATGTGTCAGACATGTATCTGACGTGTATCTGACATGTGTCAGACATGTATCTGACGTGTATCTGACATGTGTCAGACATGTGTCAGACATGTGTCAGACTTGTGTCTGACGTGTATCTGACATGTTTCTGACATGTGTCAGACATGTATCTGACGTGTCAGACTTGTATCAGACATTTGTCATACATGTGTCAGACATGTGTCAGATTTGTATCTGACGTGTATCTGACATGTTTCTGACATGTGTCAGACATGTATCTGACATGTGTCAGACTTGTATCAGACATGTGTCATACATGTGTCAGACATGTGTCAGACTTGTATCTGACGTGTATCGACGTGTCAGACATGTATCAGACATGTGTCATACATGTGTCAGACATGTATCTGACGTGTATCTGACATGTGTCAGACATGTATCTGACGTGTATCTGACATGTATCAGACATGTGTCATACATGTGTTAGACATGTATCTGACGTGTATCTGACATGTGTCAGACATGTATCTGACGTGTATCTGACATGTGTCAGACATGTGTCAGACATGTGTCAGACTTGTGTCTGACGTGTATCTGACATGTTTCTGACATGTGTCAGACTTGTATCAGACATGTGTCATACATGTGTCAGACATCTGTCAGACTTGTATCTGACGTGTATCTGACATGTATCTGACATGTGTCAGACTTGTATCAGACATGTGTCATACATGTGTCAGACATGTGTCAGACTTGTATCTGACGTGTATCTGACATGTATCTGACATGTGTCAGACTTGTATCAGACATGTGTCATACATGTGTCAGACATGTGTCAGACTTGTATCTGACGTGTATCGACGTGTCAGACATGTATCAGACATGTGTCATACATGTGTCAGACATGTATCTGATGTGTATCTGACATGTGTCAGACATGTATCTCACGTGTATCTGACATGTGTCAGACATGTGTCAGACGTGTCAGACTTGTATCTGACATGTGTCAGACATGTATTAGACATGTGTCATACATGTGTCAGACATGTATCTGACATGTGTCAGACATGTGTCAGACTTGTATCTGACGTGTATCGACGTGTCAGACATGTATCAGACATGTCATACATGTGTCAGACATGTATCTGACGTGTATCTGACATGTGTCAGACATGTGTCAGACTTGTATCTGACGTGTATCTGACATGTGTCAGACATGTATCAGACATGTGTCATACATGTGTCAGACATGTATCTGACATGTGTCAGACATGTGTCAGACATGTATCTGACGGCTGTGTTTGATGTACTGTGGATTTTATCCTGTTGGATGGAGCCGGTCAGGAAACCTGGACACACAGTTATTGTATGTTTAAAATCAGCTGTTAGTGTTTATTATGACTTCACTGTCTCTGACACTGGAGACGTATCCCATCATGCCTCTGTGCTGCACCTCACAGATGACATTGAGATCCGATTTTATGAGGAGGATGATGAAGGAGGCTGGGAGGCATTCGGTGACTTCTCACCTACAGACGTCCACAAACAGGTACACAGTCTGAGTGTGTGTGTGCGTGTGTGTGTGTGTGTGTTATTCACTGAGGCTGGAGTTCGTGTGTGAATGAGTCACACACACTGTCTGTCAGTTACATGAAGGAAGTGTTGAATGTTTTGAAACCACAACAGAACAAGAAAAAAAAGCAGCATTTTTTCTGTTGGCGGAGCTGAAAGGGGAATTCCTCCAATCTACACACACACACACACACACACACACACACACACACACACACACACACAAAAATTCAAACCAAACACAACTATGTTTATTTTATGAAATCATTTGTTGTTATTTTGTCTAAAAATCATCAGAACCAGAGAAAATGAAACATCAGACAGCCGGCTGTATTTCACAGGCTCCTGTTGAGATAAATAAGATTTAGATTTTTGATGACGTGCATCAACCTTTGTAATTATTTTAGGATAAAATCTTTATTGTCTTGAATCTGTTCTCAGGTGGTCAGTACTCTGTGTGTGTGTGTGTGTGGCCTCACTGTCGCTGTAATTTGTACAGAAAAAGTTTTATTATTATTATAATTTATTATTTATTTTTCAACTTTTTCTGCGTAGTCTTCTGGCTGCTGTGAAACTGCTTCTACTCGGGGCGACCAAAAAGTTTATCTTGGGTGCGTCGGTATTTCATTTTTTATCCCCATTATCCGTGGTTCTCTTCCTGGGCTCCACACAGGACGCCAAAACAAGAGAAAATATTAAATTATGTGGGTACAACAGACGACCAAGAAAGGACAGCAGAGGACACACCCGCACACCAACACAACTACAAAATGTTCACAGGCTGAGATCAGTGCAAAAAAATGTACTCTATAAATATGTATCTAGAACAAGCGTGCACAAACAGACGGGCGTTCAATAACACAAAGTGAACAAAAACAGCAGCAAACATTTCATCCTCGACTGTGAGCAGTGGCTCTCTGTGGCCGTCCAGCCCAGGTGTGTCGTCTATGATCTCGTCTGCCGTCAGTTTGCTTCTGCACATTCACAAACTTCTTATGTAAAATACTGATACACAACAACAGGCTTTAAAATCATCAATAAATCAATTCACAAACTCAGAATCTTGAAAAGTCTGAAAAAGTAACATATAATCACATCTGTGTTCACATGTTCTTACACACACTGGATATTTACATGAAGTCTTTTATTGGAAATCAGAAAAGCAGATTTTATTAAAGCAAACGCAGAGAAGTGACCAGTGAGCTCAGAGGGTTTCATTTGTTTCTAATACAATAATTTTTTTCCCAAGAGTTTTCTTGAGTCAGATTTGATGTCTCCTGATTTCAGCACAATGATCTGTCTCACTCAGTCTTGAAAAAAATAAATAAATAAATAAATGAAAAAAATCTTAAATGCTTAATGTGAAACTGACTCTGACCCAGCAGAGATGAATTTAAACTAAAGTCCAGCTCAGATCAAAGATTCACCACGACACGAGTTCAAACACACGTGCCGTTCTTCTCCGCTTCACACCGAGTCGATATGGAGAGACAGTGTGTCATCTCTCATTTGCTGCTGAACTACAGCTCACAACTCGCACCAACGACTGACGCTGCTCTGCTCTGACTGTTTCTGCTGGTGCAGACTATTTACTGGAGTTAACCAGCCTGTCGCAAGATAATCACAAGCTTTCAGTGTCCGACAGTCTGCTGCTGACATTTTTGTCTCATCTCGTCAGTGCAAATGAAACGCAGATTTCGTCTTAGGTTTTATTATCAAGATCTATTTTTAGCTCGTCATTGTCTCGTTTTCATCGTGGAAAACAGGTTGTTGAGGAAAAGTTTTTGTCTCAGTTTTTGTTAACAAAGTTAAGACCACTTGGCAGCGCTCTGTTCTGCACCATTCTTTGGCCCGTCTTTGGTCTGAGCTGGACTTTAGATGAAGCTGTAAATTTAACCGTGGTTTAAAAACAAAGAAACAAACTTGTGCACAGGTCATCGGAACAATCTCATTAAAAGTTAAACCATCTTAAATGTGAGTTTAAAGACGACCAGTAAGAACAGGAGCTTTGAATTGAGCTGTTGATCTTGAAAACAGAAGTTAAACCAATTGAACTTCACTCTGGGTTCACTTACCAGCCTTACCCAGACCTCCATCTGATCAGTGTGACCTCACAGTGTGACCTCACAGTGCGTTTTCTCTCCTCAGTACGCCATTGTCTTCAAAACACCGCCCTACCACAGCGCAGAGATCGAGCGGCCCGTCACCGTCTTCCTGCAGCTGAAGAGGAAAAAGGCTGGCGACAGCAGCGACCCCAAACAGTTCACCTACATACCGCAGGTCCAAGGTCAGCCATCATCACCATCACCATCATCATCATCATAATCATGAACATCACATTTAATGACCTGTAAATCCCCACCGACAGCAGGAGATTTGTTTTTGGGTAGATGTTGACAGTTTTGGGGTTTCCCTCAGTGGAAACAGTCGGCACGCACAGTTTCAGTCTTCACCTACTCACTCATCTTCATCATCCACAGATTCGTGACGACAAAAACAAAATGAAGGAAATTTTAAGCGGAGAAAACAACATGTTTTTTTTGTTCAGTCTTCCCACTTCTGTTCTTTTTACCTTCTGAATGTCAGATGTTTCTTCTCATCACTTCCTGCTTTCTCAGACAAAGAGGAGGTGCTGAGGAAGAAACAGAAGCCTCTGCCTCACTATGAACCCTGGAGAGGAGGAGGAGGAGGAAGAGGCGGAGGAGCTGGAGGATTTGGAGGAGGAGGAGGAGCTGGAGGAGCTGGAGGAGGAGGAGGTAGGGATTTTATTTTAAACATAGTCAGTTTCCAGAAAAACACGGTGTCATCACCACATCAGGGGATTTTGAATTTTTCAGATTCACTCAGGAATCACAAGATTATTGTTAACGCATTAATCATACTGTACCTGCCTGGAATTGTGATTTAGCTATCTGAAATAATGTTTTAGCTGACTGGAATCACGCTTTCATTTACAGAAGTCACAATTTACCTGCCTGGAATCATGCATAGACTTATTGAAATCATACTTAGCTGCCTGGAATCATACTTACTTAGGTAGTTATGCTTTAGCTGTCTGAAACCATGATTGAATTTAGTTTTCTGAGATCATCCTTTGGCTCACTGAAATCATGATTTCTCTGTCTGAAATCAGTTGTCAGCTGCCTGGAATCAAGCTTCAGCTGCTCAGGATCATGCTTTAACGTTCCCTCTGTCCAGCTGACCACAGCATTCTCACACTGGTTAAACTGGGAGTTCACTCTGTCTCCTTCTGCAGGATTCCAGTTCAACCAGCAGATGAATGGAGGAGGAGGAACCGGTGGAGTCTTCTTCCCGGGAGGCTTCACAGGCTTTGGCGGAGGGGCTCAGATGTCAGGCTCCGCCCCTCAGACAGGGGTTACCCAGCAACAGACAGAGGGAGAGACAGGAGGACAGATAGGAGGACAGACTGGCTCACCACTACAGCAGCAGCTGTTTCAGCTCGGTAACGTTCGATGTCCTGCTCTGATTCTTTGCTGATGATGTGACACTGTTTCTCTCCAACAAAAATCTGACCTACACTCTGCTTCATATTTCCAGCCGCCGCCCTCCACAGCCGAGCCTCTCAGAGCGCCAGACAGACGGCTGCCGCCTTGCTGCAGTACTGCAGCACCGGGGATGTCCGCGTCCTTCTGGCAATCCAGAGACATCTCTGTGGCGTCCAGGACGGCAATGGAGACACGTGAGTTTCTGAACTGTACAGATATTTTTAGAAACACAGTCATTTTTATTTCATATCATCGTGGACTGTTAAATATAAAGGTATCAATTATGTATGAATAAAATAACTAATCATTTATTAATTGATTTGTTAATAATGCCAAAGGAAAACGAGCTCACTGCACAGGCTCAGAATCTTCTTCTATGGTATTTGACACATCGTTGACACAGCCTTTATCGCTGCTTACTGGCCAAAAGTCATTTTCACGTTCTAATAGTTACAAAGATATTCTGTAAAATAAATTAATTAATTAATAAATACATTAATTTTCTTAACAGAGGGTAAAAATGTCTTGGACGGGTCTGAATTTAATTACTGTCTTGTCCTACACGCTGGCCAAGAGGACGTCTCAGAGACGAACGTGTCGGAGGACGTTTCATCGTTTCTGAATCTGACAGTCTGACGTTGTGGTTTTTGTTTTCCCACAGTCCTTTGCACCTGGCCATCATCCATCAGCAGACAGGTGTGATCCAGCAGCTGATCCACACTCTGCTCAGCAGTCAGCAGCAGAACATCCTCAACACGGCCAACCACCTCCGACAGGTAGCGAACCCTCAGCTGACTGATGCTAACATCGCTAACCAGCCCGTCTCTTGAACCACAGCTGATCTCTCTACATCACAATTAACTCACCTTCACACCACAATAAAGCTCACTATGACAGGGAACTGTTCCCATCAGGTAACTGTACACAGGTGGTGTCTTAGAATCTCACCTGCCCACTGACTGCTTCACTTCCTGTCGTCTCCGCAGACTCCTCTCCACCTGGCGGTGATCACCCGGCAGGTGAAGGTGGTGGAGGTGCTGCTAAGGGCAGGGGCCGACCCCAGCCTGCTGGACAAAGATGGCCGCAGTCCGCTCCACCTGGCAGCGCTGGCTGGAGACAACGCCACGCTCCGCCCGCTGCTGGCTCACCTGGGAGAACGTCACACCCACCTGGTCAACACTCCGGACTTCCACGGTGAGAGAAATGCGTCTACGTGAAATATTTACCGACAACTACGACACTGTTATTTATAATGAAAAAAATTTTATCGACAGTAGTGAAATGTTTTCAGCCAGACTGAGGTATCATCTGTATCTGTCTGTCTCAGGTCTCCATCCTCTCCACTTGGCGGTGAGGCGGGACGGCGAGCGCTGCCTCCGCCTCCTGGTGGAGGGCGGAGCCAAAATCAATGCACCTGAGCAGAAGAGCGGAAACACCGCCCTCCACCTGGCTGTGAGGGAAAACCTGTTCAAAGTGGCCTGCACTCTCATCACAGAGGTACAACACACACACACACACACACACACCTGAACACACACACACACACACACACCTGAACACCTGTCCATCAGTGACATCACAGCGTTAACTCAATCTGTGCATTTACAGCTGAAGGCCGATGTTAACGCCAGCACGTTCGGAGGAAACACACCTCTGCACCTGGCCGCCAGTCTGGGCTCACCGACCCTCTGCTCCATGCTTATCGCTGCAGGTCAGACACACACACACACACACACACACACACACACACACCTGTTCAGATCCTAACCTGATTTTCAGAATTAAAGTTCTGTGATGTATAAAAACGTAGGATGGTAAATCAACACACCTGAGACGACGGTTTCTTCTTCAGGTGCTGATAAAAACGTGGAGAACGACGAGCCGCTCTTCTTCAGTTCCTCCTCGGACGAAGAGCAGGACGAAGACGAACCAGTCAGAGAGCAAGAGGCCGCCTCACAGCCAATCAACACACGCAAGAGACCAGCAGGAGGACACACCCCCCTGGACCTCGCCAAGTGCCAAAAGGTAGCGATCCTTTCAAAATAAAAGCATAGGACATAATAACATACTGTTTGTTGTCATTGTGGCTGTCGGGGCATTTATGGCGCAGTTGCTGAGTCCAAGACAAATTTCCCATCGTGGGACAATAAAGTATATCGTATCGTATCGTAACACTGGAGATTCAATCCAAAGATGAAGATGCTAATAGTCTCCTTGTCTCCTTGTCTCCTCTCCTCAGGTGAGGACCCTGTTAAACTCCAGGCAGAGTCCGAAGTCGAGTCGTCACAGCAGTAAGAAGATGAAACCGAGCAGCTCTGAAGGTTCGTTCTTTACAAACTCTGGTTTTCATGTGTGAGCTTGCGTAGATGACGTTTTTAATGATGATGTCACAGTCTGACGGTACAAAATAAAAAACTCACACTGTGTTGTGTGATGGCGTTGCAGAAGCGGAGGCGTCGGGGCTGGATGAAGACACACTGTCCCGGCTGGTGGAGGTCCTGAGTGTTGGAGACGTCCCCTGGAGGAAACTGGCGGAGAAGCTGGGGATGATGACGCTGACTCACCTGTACATGGACAGTCCGACGCCCTGCCACCACCTGCTGCAGCACTACCAGGTAACTAACGCCTCCACCCAACACCTGCAGGTGCCGTGTTACTGACTCAGGTTAAAGCTGCGACCTGAAGCGTCACTGTACAGTTACACTTACTGATCTGTGTCTGACGTATGTGACGTGTGTCCCCATGTCCAGCTGGGTGGAGGTGCGGTCGAAGGTCTGGTTGACGCTCTTCAGTCTCTCGGTCTGACAGAAGGAGTCCGACTGCTGAGACACGCCGAGCTACGAGACGACAAACACAGCACAGGTAAAAAAAAAAACAAAACAAAACAACTCTTCCTCACTTCACCTGCGTGACGTCTTTTTATTCAGCACGAACTCAGTGACGAGTCTGACGTCTCATTTTATTAATTTGAAAAAGAGTAAAGCTGCCAGGAGCCAAAACAAATGACAGCAGTGTCTGTGAAGATGTAAAAATATTAAGTCATCATCTCTCATGTTCTCACAGAGCATCAAGGACGTAAAGCGAGTTTTACTTTTATTTTACTCACAAAAACAGAAATCTAATAAATAAAACTATAAAACAGTCTGTGAACATCTCCAGAGATTTGATCCACTCTGATTTTCTGCCTTTTTCATTGACAATTTCTAAATGCAAATAAATAAATACATAAATGAAAATTAAAAATAAAAAATTACAGATTTATTAATGTGTTAAAACTTCTCATCAGTAAATACAGTTATGTTATGATAGATTACGTTTTATAAATATAGTTATGTTCCTATAAATAAAGTTATTTTGTCATAAATTAAGTTTTGACAAATCAAATTATGTCACTTTGAATAAATTTGTATAATAAAGTTTTATAGATATGAATAAAGTTATGTTACTATGTATAAATTTATATTATAAATGAATATTAAAGAGATTTGTAACTATAAATCATTATTTTATAAATAAAGTTTTATTATTATTTATGAAGTTATAAATATAAATATAAGTTTTATTATTATCCGAAAACGTTTTGTTACTATAAATAAAATTCTGTTGTTATAATAAAGTCATGTTACCATACATTATGTTAGTCTCAATAAAAAAAAAAATAAAAACCCCACCTCTTTCCATTCTTTCTGTCCAATCAGACGCCACGGTTGACAGCGGCTTCGGCAGCCAGCCAATGGAGGAGGAGGAGGAGGAGCGTCCTGTGGCCAATCAGTGACGAGCAGGCGATAAAATCCCATCTGGAGGAACTTCAGTAACGTCGTCTGGTCTCTGCTGCGGGAGCCTGGACGGACGGACACGTCCAGCAGAGACTTTGATTCTCGGACTCTAACGTTTGTTCACCGGCGGACGAGAGGAAGGCTGCGTTCCACACCCACTCAGAAATGATGAACTCACAACACAGGAAGTCCAAAGATTCTTAAATTTAAAAACAGGAATTCACAGAAACTACAATTAAAGTTTTTCAATTTTTAACTTTGTTACATTTTTTTCATTAAGTTATATTTTGTTTTTCTTTCAGTGTTTTTAATGAAACGATTATATTTCTCTTTCTGTCCGTGACGTCTCTGACGAACTTTTCAATCCCAGGGTGAACTTTGACCTTCGACCTGCCCAGAATTCTTTCAGTGATGATCAATTATACTTTAAATATTTAAATATGAATTAAAGGAAGTGAACGCAGAGTCGAGACGTGTCGATGAAGAGGAGCTATAAATCTGTGTGTGTTTACAGTGTGCGTGTGTGTGTGTGTGTGTGTGTCGCCTCGCGCTGATCTGCTTCTTCATCTCGAAGGAAAATGGGATTTCTGATTTCTCTGTCTGGTCTGGAACGCAGCACGTCTCACCTGTCTCAGTCAGAGCAGTGACATCATTAGTTACTCACCTGTTCTCAGTTTCTTTGTTCGTCCATACTTTGATCTCGTTGATGTCAGAATGAAAAAGATTTTAAATGTTAAATGTTATGAATGCTGAAAATAAAAAATACTGAAGGAAAATTTCTAATTTGTTCAGTCACACTGAGACAGAAATACATTTTGTTTTATATAATCGAAATATTTCAGACTAAATTAAGAATAATTAAGACAAACAGAAACATTATAGAAATATTTTCTACTGAAGGTGAGACACTGCAGGTGAACAGAGTAACATTTTAAATTCATATCAGCGGATTACTTACAATAGTATGAAAAAAAATGTATTTCAAGTTTTTAAAATGTTAATGTTTAATTATGCAAATCAGCATTATCACATTAAATATGTACTAATATGCATATTTTAGGAAGATAAATCTGAACATCTGATAAAGCCAGGTGCAAAATTCGTTTTTCATTTTGTTTACAGATATGATGAAAAAAGCAATTACAGAGGGATTTAAGGATTTCTGCTTTATTACCTCGAAGATCTAAATATACTGTCCATAGCCTTAAAAAAAACTCGATTTTCGCCATATTTTTGAGAATAAAATGTCACATAAATCAGGCTAGGAATGATTTATTAACAAACCCCTCTGTAGATATCTTCAGTATATAGCTATGAGTTTAACTGGAAAGTTTGGTGTACATAGGTGCTACAGAGGCTGAGACGTTCGACTACGAGTATGACAAAAAACTCATTTTGAGAAAACGGCATCCAAAGATTTACATAATAACATAACATTATGCAAGTGGACAAAATGTGATCAAATAAACGTCTAAATGTGTAATTTGAATGTTTTCTTTACAGCAGTCTGAAAGAACACATATTCAAGAAGTAAAATTGCTCACAATCTAAAAATTGACCACTCAATGTTTTTTTCTGCCTTGTCTCGCCTTAAATTATGAAATATGCAGTTTTAAAATTATGTGACCCTAAACCGGTTAAAAAGTTAGAAGAGAGTTAATTCAGTGAAAATTGTAAAAGAGTCAAAATAAATTTAAAAGTTTCAAATTCATGACATAAAACTGACAACTGTTCATTTTTCTGTAAAAAATAATGTAATAGGTCAAAATTTTGACTATTTTAAAATTCTGCAATAAAAAGCCTGTTAAATAAAAATATTTTAGTATTGGTTAAAAATGTTTAAAATTAATTTTTATTTAACTTACTTTAACTTTCTTGGAACCTTTTTTTTTAAGTTTTAAATTCCAAACTGTGAGATACATCTGACAATATTTATTCTTCTGTTAAAACTTTCACATAACAAACCAGATAAATAAAAATATTTTGCTATTAGTTAAAAATATTTTCATAGTCTAAATATGACTTCAAGTTGTAAGAGCAAAAAGTCACATTCGACATATAAGAATTAAATGTCATATTTATGATTTACAGTTTAATCATTTTAAACTTACCTCGAGTGTTTTTATTTTTAACTTAGGAACATTTTGAATATACACCTTCTACATTTCTTAAATGGTGTCTGTCCTGAACTCTTAGCTGTGCAACATGAACATCTTTTATTTCTCTGATGTTTACACATAAACCTTGTTGCTCTACAGGAGCAGCGTTTCCAGCTGAGGCTGTGTGTTTTTACTAATACTGTGTATTCATGTGGTTTCTCTTTAATAACCAAGCAGCCTGGAAGTTAAATATCAGTGTGAGAAATAAATGGCGCACTGTTTCTGAAACTTTGAATAAAAGACTTTCAGACTTTGTTTTCAAAACGTTGTTTTTTTATTTTTTGCCTCTAAGCCTTCAAAATGATACAAACATGTTGTTTGTGTTTCACTACGACCAAAACCTCACAGGATGTGGACAGTATGTACAGCTATTGATCGGCGAGCTGGCGGCGAACATTCAGACCGCAGCAAAGCCGGAAAAACAAAAAACTTTCACAGAAACTAAACTTGGTCTTCGTCGTCGATCGGAGACGACAACCAACAGAATAAATAAAGTGGTGGAATGAACCTCTCTGACGAGGTTTAATCTGCTCTCACTCTAAAATATCTAAACCAAAGTGCCCTAAAACGCAGCAAGCGCTAGCCAGGCGTTCAGCCCAACTACAATATGGCTTCTCAATGTGAACTTGTACATTTATTTACAGGTTTGGACACAGACAAAGAGCTGAAAGCGGCCATGACTTTTAGACAAATTCATCCTATGCTGCTTTACATTGCACAGTGCGACAAATACACCCGATGTACACAAGTGTTACTGGATATTTGAGGGAGTAAATACGACCCGGCAGGGGTCAAACAGCTCAGCGGAGATGATGAATCTGAACCCTGCTGTCTGCTAGTGACTTGATAGATTTCTCCTGCATCAACCAGCGTGTCAATGTCTGTCTGATGGAGGACAAAGAAGAGAAGGACAGACTGAGTCAGACATCCTCTCCGATCTTCATGGTCAAACGAACCACAGAGGTCTTTATGTGTGAAGGTCCACTAATAATTTCAAAGGTACTCGTGGAATCGAGAACTCTCAGTGAAATGTTGACATTTTGAAAGTGATCGTCATCGATCGATGAAACTAAAGGCTTGCAGCAAGTCACAGAGAGACGACAGGTCCTGGTCCCAGTCAGGACGATTAAAAACATAACGGTGATGCAGAAGGATGATGCGAGCCGATGTTTCCAACGTAGTGCGACGATTCACAACACCTTCATCGCACACATCTGACAGCCTCAAAACTGATGTCGTACAATCTGACACAGGTTGAGTCCAAGATTTTATTCGCGTCATCCATCCATCTATTGTTTTTGCAAGATGCCATTAATTTGAATTGAACCTGGTGTCTCTCTGAAAATTAAAGTCTCAAAAGTCAACCAGCTGCAGAATGTGAGGAACCTGAGGAAGGTTCAAAGTCATGCAAACGTCCTCCGACACAACCAATCATCTGGTTCTCAATCTCTGATGAAACAGAACGTCAAACTAAATGCAGGAAAAGCTGATTAACGGACCCTCTTTTCCCAATCAGAACTGAGTATATAAATGACCTATGAGCTTCAGAGATGAAGACTTGTTGAGTCTGTACGAGAATAGGAAGTAAAAAAAGGCAGCCACACCCTTTGAGCTCACTGCGGCAGATCTTGAGCCTCGTGTCCACCAAGCAGTCGGTTCTGTTCAGTTTAGCTCGTTACACATTAGAACGATTATATTTGTGTTTCCTTTGGTGAAAAATGTGGATGAACCAATAGAACTGCCCCATTCTGTCCCATTTGTTACTCTCTAATGTGCACACTGAAAGGCGGGGCTAGGAACCCTGCAGTCCATTGATTGGTCAGGAGAGAATCATCACTCTTACTTGAAAAGCGTTCTATTTTCAAACATCCAACTGAATGTGACAGAGACTCTAAAAACACACCAGCCCCTTCTGTATGTTCTGAAAATGCTGGAGTGTAACATCATCACGTGGACGATCAATGAGGTGCAGACATTCCTCTGCATCGTCAGTGAAGAGTTTATACAGCGAGAGTGGAAACAACCCCAACTACATTTAAGACTACTGTCTGAGGAGGAAACGCTAAACAGATCTCGGGTCTGGGTACAAGTCCATCTGGGTTACGGACCGGTTCTGAGGGTACTGTACCAAAAGATTTGGAAATGCTGCTTATAAGATCTGGTGTGTTGTGGGTCCGAACCACCTGAACTGACTCCCTTCTCTAACTGGGAACCACGACCACAAACAAGATGTCAGTGACGTGTAAGTGCTAATGAAGTGCTAATGACTCCAACCTGGAGGACAGTGTCACTGCCCTCGGTGTGCTGGAGTCTACCGTGTCCGCCATCAAAGATGCTCCAGAAATACAGCTGCTGTGGACCAAGACTGATTTCTCATAGCTGTGATCTTTACGTTTCAGTTCAATCCAAAGCTTGTGACCCGCGATGAGGACAAAGATCCAGATCAACTGATGCAACCAGCTACACGCGTGGACTATTGTGGTTATCACATGGTAAGCTGAGAATCTGTCATTTTGGTCTCAAGAAAACGAGTGAGGTTACGTAATACCTTTCGGAGCATGATGTAAAAAACAAAAAACAAAAAAACAAAAGAACATGGCTGTAATTCTCCGTAGAGGCTCCGTAGTTTTGATTCTGTCAGTACCTTTGAAATTTGTGTTTTTTAAGTCCTCTGTGGTGTTTTAATGAGTCCTTACAGTCTGTTCAGCCACTGAAGAACAGACGTGATGATCCACGTGCGGACCGCAGAGAAATAACAAAAACAGCTTCATTCAAAAGGTCAGACTTTCTCTCTTTATGTCTCTGAGAGCTTACAGCGGTATAAGACTAATTCCTGGGGGGTAATCTGTCCAACAGCACAAACAGAAGCATCAGTGTTTGTAATCCATCGAAAGTTTCACACTGAAGCTCCAACGCTCGCTGAAGAATTGTTCCCGATTGGAAACGACCAAAAAAAACAAAGGAAGAATTCCCTTCAGAGAGCAAAGCTTCCAGTTTTCCTTCAGTGTTTTCAGGTTTTCTGGAGACACACATTAATATTTGGGATGAAAAAGGTTCCAGCTGTTTGTGTTCCTGATCACAAACCTGACAAACTACAGAAACCTCCAGACTTTGACTCTTTAGAGGATCTGATCTCTGGAAGTGAAGGTAAGAGCAAAAATAAACAACACTTTGAGTGTTTGGCTTCTTTTACTCGGCACCTGTTAAACCTGCAGAGTCTGCTGCCACCTGGTGTTCGTCTGCTGTCAGTACATCTGCTCTCTGCTGAAACATGAAGCTCCTTCTGTTCACTTTGATTATTCATAATCAACGACCAGCTGCAGAGTTACATCACAGGAAGGAAACCAAACATGAAGGCATGTTTTTATGTTTCCCTGACACTGAGGGGGCTGAATATGAAAGCCTGGCACTGCTAAAATTAATGAGAATCTCAAGACCTGGATGCAGGGTGATAAATCTACTTTGGATCTTGGCTTCACAGCTGTCTTATAATATCTTCATCACGTTTTAGTCTTTCCTCATTTGCAATTTTTTGTTAAATCATGAAATGTACCTCAGCCCTACCTGAACCACTGTGACTCTGACGTTTGTGACTGCCAAACCTGGAGGAAAGTAATCAAGAACATTCACTAAGGTGCTCAGGGTTCCTCCACATTTTTACTGATTTTTACATGACTAACAAAATTCAATGACCTTGCACACCGTATATCACGAACAGACCTGTTTATTATACTTGACTCCAAATGTAGAAAGAAACCTTTTCCAGAGTCGGTTGGTTATGTTGGTTTTATACTATGTGGAAGGTTATCAACCGCAGATTACTGTGGACAATTTATTTCATTACACACAACATAATTCCTTGATTTTTCCCGATTTTCCATGACCGTGGGAACCCTGAGTACTCTACTTAAGTACTTAAGTACTGTCACTTTATACTACTTTATACTTTTAACTGCACTCCATTTATCTGACAGCTTTAGATACTTTACTAAACTCAGATTATTCAGATAAACACATGAATGAATCGATAATTATATTACAATACTTTTACTTTTGCTGTTACTTTTCTTTTACTTAAGTTTTGAATGCAGGTCTGAAAACTACTCAATGAAAGTAAACATGTTAAGTCTACAGTGTGACACTCTGGTGACACCAAGTGGCAGCAGGAGGAAACTGCATGTTGAAAACCTCATTACCCAGAAATCCCCTCTGGTGTCTGGTGGTCAAAGTGATCAGGATTTTCTTAATTTAAGCTCTGACGTTTCTGATGTTTGTTTCATCCCGTTAACAAACACACGATTTAAACTTCTGAACTTTCGTCTCCAACAAACAACAAAGATCATTTTCAGCACAATACAGAAACTTAAGTAAGAGCACAGGAGTGTGAGGAGAAAGTGGACGGATTCAAACATTATTCAGTTTCCAGCATCATTTTCAGCATAAAAAATCTATGGATGTTCATTAACGACAAAACTACTGAGTGAGCACAAAACAGAATCAAACTGAAACCAGTCTGAGAGACGCTTCACAACACTTTGTTAAACTTTTACAACACAAGAATTTTAATTTCAGGACACAATCATTTTTATATTTTAATGTATTTTAAATTTATAATCACAAACATGAATTAAGAAAGTCTGCTGCCTTTTATTTTCAGATTTAATGTCAAACAAAGAAACACAGAAATTCCTTATTATCCTATTTATACTGATGTTTAATATGTACATTTTACTTATTGTGCCTTTTAAATATTATTTGCTCAAGTAATCTGGTGTTGTGTAGTGTCAACTTATTCAATTTGTAAATGTTGACTGTGAAGCTCCACCTTTGGCCCCGTATGTATGTTTTTCTTTTAAAATGTATTATAGTTATTATTATATTTAATCAATATAAGGCCATATGTTCCAACTGGGGGCGGGGTCTTAAATCATTAAACATGTTTACAAAAAGCTCCGCTCAACCAGGGGACGCGTATTGATATTCGGTACCATTATGGTTTTAAATAATTGCAAAGAACCCAGCAGTGAGCAATTTATCAAACATGCAGAATATAAATTTACAGAAATTTGACGTCTTTGTCACGTCGGCTCTCCATAAGGCAGAATGAAAAAGTATTACTCAATAACTATGGGATGATGTCGCTGACTAAAGTCTGAATTATTATTGTTTCTGCTCAGTCAGTAGTTTTTGGTCACTAATGAGCTTCCGTACAGCCTGTTTGTTCCAGCAGAACTCAGCCAGGAAAAAAACAACAACAACAACATAAATAAATGAAGTGCAGTGACTCTGATCAGCCTCCATCAGTTAGTATTTACACTCCTGGAAGTACGACACACACACATGCACGCACACGCACACACACACACACACACGCACACACACACACACACACACACACACACACACACACACACACACATACAGTCTGTGAAGTGCGGAGGAGGAGGAGGAGGTATTGTGTTCTGTGACACATCATCACAGCCTCGGTCTGTTTGTCTGTTTGTTTGTTTGTTTGTTTGTTTGGCCGGGGGAGTCCTGACTCCAGAGTCTCTCTCCCCTCCCTCTCTGCTCGGTCGCCACGGCAACAGTCCCACGCGCTCTGTCTGTCATATCTGGTTGTCATGGGAACCTGCTCCCCCGTCTGTTGCTAGGAGAAGCAGCAGAGCGGCGGCCGTGCAGGAGGTCAGTACCTACAAAGTGTTTGTGAGCAGTCGGCTGCTGCAGGAGGTTCAAACGCGCTCAGAGAGTCCCTGAAAATAAAAGGTCTGACAGGAAGTAAAGCTTTTATTGTGAAACTCTGACCTGCTGAGGTGGATGTTTGGACGAGAAATAAACTCAGAGTGACGCTCTTCAGATTTCACACCTTGTTCGTGTTTCCTGAATGTTTCGACTCGTGGAAGAAAAAAAAAAGAAAAAGAAAGGCATTCCTCTCGTCCGTATGTTCGTGACGAGCGTCTCCTCTCCCGCCGCCCTCGAACGTCTCAGCCGGGCTCTGCAGGAAAATCCCCTCAGCCAATCAGAATCTGACTGAGGTTTAACAGAAAAGGTTTAAAGGAGGATGTCAGCCTGCTACCCATGATGCTTCATGTCCGTCTCCAGCTACACACTCTGTATCAAACCTGCTTCTCGCCGCCTTACGGTGCCTCTTCGTGTTTGCTGCTCTGTTTCTGCAGTTCCGGCTGCTGGTTGTTCCCACCGCCACCGCCACCATTCTTCTTCTTGCTTGCCTCTTTGGCGCTGCCGCTGGTCTTGGAGGTTGAGGACGAGGAGGACGTGACCTTTAAGCTTTTGGACGTCTTGCCTCCGCGGGTCTTCTCCTTGTTGGCTGTCTCCTGAGGCAGTGTGGGGCTGGAGTGTGCCCTCTGCAGGCCGCCGTCATCAAACAGCCGCGCCTCAAAGGCTGACAGGTCCTCATCTCCACTTGACAGTTTGGCCCGAAGCAACATGGCGTACGTACCATAGCGGGTTTTCTGTAGGAGGATGGAGAAAGGAGACAAGAGTTAACGATGCTAACGTCAGGTCGTAACTGACGCAATTAATCCTTTACACGGAACGATTGTTAATACAGTTTCCCTCCAAAACTAGAATCACCACCCTGTGGTTGTATGACTCCGCCCACCAGTCCACCCTGTGGTTGTATGACTCCGCCCACCAGTCCATCCTGTGGTTGTATGACTCCGCCCACCAGTCCACCCTGTGGTTGTATGACTCCACCCACCAGTCCACCCTGTAGTCGTATGACTCCACCCACCAGTCCACCCTGTAGTCGTATGACTCCACCCACCAGTCCAGTGTCTCTGACAGTCTCCATCCATGTCAGTGAAAACATGGATGCTTCACACACAGAAGATCTATACAATCAGCACAGTTTCAAGATTAGAGTCACCAATTCAGTATCTGACCAAATGTCTCCCCTTCTGTTCCTGAGATATGACGTTAAAACATGATGATGTCACAGTCAAGCTGACCTTTGACCTTTTGACCTTCATTATTTCATCCTGTTATACATTTGTGTCGAGTTTGGTCAGAATTAGCGTATGAATTCTGGAGTTATGGCCAAAAACATGTTCTGTGAGGTCACACTGACCTTTGACCACCAAATTCTAATCAGTTTACGCTTCAGTCCAGTTGGACGTTTGTGCCAAATTTGAAACTATTCCCTCAAAAATTTCCTTCTTTAGATATTGTATTCACAAGAATGGAACAGACGTATGTATGGAACACCCGGAAACGTAACGTCTCCAGCCACTGCTGTCACCTGCACATAAAAACATTTATCGAGAAATAAACAGTAGACGCTACTTGTCTCACAAACTTTTTGGATATTAAAAACGTTACAAAAACATTTGTGCTGGACAAAAATGGCTCCTCGCTCCTGAAAATAATAGGAGATGCTCTTATTGTGAAGTGCTTTGTAACTTCCAATCCTTACCGACTGAGACACAGTAGAGTTATTGTGTTTTCCATCTTTATGACCATACCTGAACTCACCGTATTTGTTTATCAGATTTCTGACTGAAGAAAGCAACAGGAAACTTTCTCAGGTTGTTAAAGTCAGTCCTGCTTCTACCTGCTCGACTGATAATTCATCAGGTGTCTCTGAATCAGAACCAAACGCTCATCTGAGAAGACAGAACTCTGTGTAACGAGTGCGGTGCAGGAAAGTAAACAGCAGACTGGTCCTTTAACTGAGCACCGTGTTCCCGGCACAGTGTGTTTGTGTCTCTGCAGCCTGTTTGACACCAGACAGACTGATTCAGTGACAGTTTGTGATGAAGACGAGCAGAAGGAGCCGCAGAGAAACTGTCACTTATATTCAGACCTCAGAGGGATTCAGTGCACGTTTAACTTCAGATACAACACGTGACTTCTGAAGGGGTTCATACTGCTGCAGAGGAACTGTGGAAGATGAAACCTAATACATCTGACTGAGATGTTCATGTACTGTAAAGGCAAGGACTGTGATTTCTGTCCGAGGGTTTGTGCGCGCTACAGTTAGAGTAAATGTGAAGATGGAAAATAAATTAAAGGTGAAAGTCAGGTACATTTCTACTTCAAGTAAGAACATTTATCAAGAAATAAAACACCAGGACCGACCTGACAGAAGCTGAAATTTCCATAACGACTCAAATTACTCAAAATTTTTGTTCCAAATTTCAGTGAATTAATACAGAATAAATTCAGACTGGATTTTAGGGGTGGGGAAAAAATGGATACAGCGTAGTATCGTAATATTTTGCATGGTGATACTGTATCAATACACGGATGCCAAGTATTGATGTTTTACTGTAAACATTATTATTTTTGTAAATACACATTTGAATCCAACTTTTGGTCGTAGAATAATAAAATCAGCTGCTTTCTCAGTCCACTAGATGGTGCTGATGTTTTGTTCCTGGTGAGGTCAGCAGAGGTCTCAGTCAGCGGCATCTGACAGGAAGTTCATCAAAACAAAGAAAACAGAAATGTGCTGTCGGTGTTTAAATCAAACATCTGGACTTATTTGACACATGATTTACAGCAGTGTCATATGAGAATAAAATATTCTGGGAATACTACGAACATGACGGCTCACCTCACACGACACCATCCAGAGACAGTGTTAGCTGCTGACGGCCAAGCTAACGCTAAACCTGCTCTGCCGAAAAATCACCCAACACTGGAAACACTTAGCTCGACACAACTACCATCAGAAAATAACACAGTCCATCACCTACTTCCTGCGCAAAGATCTGCGTCCATACAGCGCTGCTGAAACAAAGGCTTTTGTTACATGCTAAAAACATGTAAACCCAGGTATGTGACTCCGCCCCCTCACAGCCGTACCCAAGCTCTACAGAGAAGTGAAGCATAAACTAAACAACATGTGCTTGGAAGTAGTGTGTGTTGAAACCCTGTCCGTGTGTGTGTGTGTGTGTGTGTGTGTGTGCATGCTCTTTTTAGACCCTCCCCACTCAGCTCTTATTGGCCAGCTGAGTTTGATAACACTATACTATTGGTGGAACTAACCATGTGCTTCACTGAAAATCAGAAGATGATTCGTTAAATGCTAACTTGTGCCAAGTTGTTGCCACAAAAAAATAAAATAAAATAAAAAAAATACAAGAAATGTCCATCAAGCCGGAGTACTTTAAGCCCTGAGCATATTGCAGTAACACTATATCATGACCTAAGTATCATGAGCCCTCTGGCCATCCCCACCTCTACTGGATTTGTGTTTGTCTTCACTTCAGCTCTCAAATGACCAAACATTTCTGTGTGCCTGTATTTTGCTGTGAATCCTCTCACCTCAAACTCCAGGTACTCCTGTCGGAGTTTCTGTTCCTCCAGCTCGCGACCTTTTACCTTCCGGTCTGGTGTGGAGGCCGTGAGCTCTGCCAGCTCTGAGGAAACCGCCCTGAACCGGTTCTCGTGGGATTTAACCTGCTCCTCCTGTCGGGACAGACATTAAAACTCAGCTCTGGGTTCTGATGTTTCCACATTACATAAAGCCTTTATTGAACGAGGTGTGAACACACAGCGTCTCTACCTGGGTCAGTTTGGTGTTGGATCCCGGCAACAGAGGACGGCTGAATTTCTTCTGGGAGCCAATTGCCGCCGGGAATGGAGGAGCCGAAAACATGGCCGCCACGACGTTGATGCGCGTGATCCAGGACTGCATCTGTTCTGCGTTTCTGCAGGAAGGTCAGAGACAATAACACTCAACCTGAGAAGTCAACACTTCCTGTTTGTACTGTAACCATGACGTCAGTCACTGCGTCACTCTGACAATGAGGACGATGTCTTAGTTTAATGATTGAAGGAAAACAGTGATGTCCGTTTCCTGTTAGAATCTGAGCCAATGTACGAATGTTTACCTCTGATGACAGACAAATAAACACAGGACAAACAAACAAAGACGTATACAGCTTCTCTGAGTGGTTCTTACGGAGCCTGCAGCAGGAAGACTCTCCAGTCGGCCGTCCTCAGGTAAAAGACGTTCGGTCTCTTGCTGTAATCAGCTGCTCTCATGGCCAGAGAGTGATGGATGGACACAGCGTTCTTTATGTCCTCCTCTGTCAGCTCTCGCTCCGCACGGTACTCATCCTGTCAGCCAATCACAGAGCAGCGTGATATCAGTCAGCTGATCATGTTCAAACTTGGTCAAACACTCACAAAGTCAACTACAAGTCCCAGAAAGCATTGCTCTCACGACTAAAACTAAACCGAATCATTGCCTGTTTAGTTACGAGCATAAAAACATGTCATTATAACATGAAAATATTTGATGAAAAAAATGATGTCAAAATGACATGTCAGTGATATTATAGGGACATATTTTTCTGGTTACTTCACAGCAAATTATTGTTTTCACAACATCCTGGTCTTTTTATTACAACATATAATTTTACCTTATATATCACACGTTGCCTCATCAAAATGATCGATGTCAATGTCAATGTTTTCTCTTCATGCATTAACTAAATCTTTGTCGTTTTAACAACATGTGAATTATGTAACAAAAAAAGCTTGTTACTGTAATAAGATGAGACAAAGGTAATTCATTTATAAAGCACAGTTCACACACAAAGCAGTTTATTTACAAACAAACTAATTAAGATAAGTCACGGCGTACAATTTGGATTCTGTGTTATAAGAACAAAGAGTTAAAAACAGACACTTAATGTGGATGGATTGACATGTATGAACCAGCAGGGCTGCTGGGAAATGTAAATGTTTACCTTCTGCAGGTAGAGCACCAGACCCTTCAGCATGGCGTAGAAAGACTTCCAGCCCCTCTTGCCCCGCGGAGCTGGAGAAACAAGGCATCGTGAGATACTAAACCTCACCAGAGCAGGTTTGATGCATCATCATGGCTTTTATGAAACTTTTACAATTTAAAAGAATTAATCCTAATGAACAGCTCAATAAATGTACTTCACATTATTCAATCAGCTTCATACTTTATGACTTTCAGCATATTTTTTCATTTGTCCGTAGCCTCAGAAACTCCAGCTGTAATATATAGAGTATATGAATGTGGTTACTTGGTGGCAGATGAAGGTAAATATGAGTGGCATCTACATAATCATGACAGCTGATATCATTGTTTTGTTTAATGTGGCCCAGTGGAAGCATGTAAATGCAAAACAGAAGAGGACCGAGGATTGAGCCCTGGGGAACTCCACATAATGTTTGTCCAGCTGCATTCTGAACTACAAATCAAACTAAAATAGTTCCTGTCCCAGTAAATGGCTTGAACCACCTAAGCAATGAGCCAGAGGACCAAACCAAGACTAGACCAATGACTGACTGCTGTCGTCAGTAGATTTTTATGCAGCACTACACCTATCATTTATGAAAATAAACGATCAGACTGTAATACTGACATAGAAGAACAGGGAACAGGAACTTAAAGTGTATACGTTGCCTTTTGTAAGTTGTTTTTTGTGTGTGTTGTATTTTGTCCTTGTTGCTATTCTGCCTTGTTTGCCTGTTTCCGTTTTTGTTTGTTTCTGTTTTGTTGTTGATTGCTAAATATGAGGTGCCGTTAAAAGGGTTGATGTTATCAGCTGTAGCTTCAGCCTGCAGCTTTTTTGGACAGAAGAAGTGTCTGAGTTATGTTAAATTACTTTACTCTAATGTTTTGCATTGTAAAACTTAAGTGTCTGTCATTTTCTATGACAGGCTGGAATTTTATTTACATAGATTTGTAGATTAATACATGATGTTCTTATTTTTATTTGCATACCAAAATAAATTCTAATTAATTCTTATTCATAAAATCCCAAAGAAATTTATTTAGATTTCTGTTTTTGGAGGTTTTTAACAGCTCATTTAGTTTCACTGCAACTTTTATCTCATGTAACTGTCTTAAATGTTGCTTATGTCCTTTTTTTGTCCTTAAACAACTACTGCTTGCCTGAAAAGTGCTCTATAAATAATGATAATAATAATATTAATAATTATAGTTATAGTTGTCTTTGATGTTCCCCTATAGGGTCTGATTATTCTAGTGAACTAAAACTAAATTAAAAGCTAAAAGGAGGTGTTTTTTTTTTTTTTTTTAAGTTTTATGAAACAAAAATAAAAACTACACTCAAGAAAATCAAAATGAAATGAAACTATACTGTGTTCTTACAAAACTAACTTCCCAAAAACAATACAAAGGAAATGTGTTTAGTTTTAGTTTTTGTGGATTTTGTAAAGTTTCCAACAGGAGCGTGAGGAGCTGTTGGTGCAGCTGTTTATAGACACTGGGATGTCGACATAAATCTGAGCCAACTGCCTTCACAAAGTGTTGTGTATATATTGTCGTACGTAATCTGAACTCCTTAAATCAAATATCCCCCAAAATTATATTAAAAAAAACTAAAAGTAATAAAGAAACTAATAAAAACTGAACTAAAACTAAACTATTTAAACAATAAAGTCCAAACTAAAAACAATAAACCCACTCTTGAAACTAAACTGAACTAAAAACAAAAACTGAAAATGAAATAATAATATAAACTAAACAAAACTATAATAACTGCGGTAAATAAATAAATAAATAAATAAAAAACCTAAGAACAAAAGAGTGATGTAAAAGATTTTGGGCTTTGAAAACAAACCATAACTGAAAAAAAATGAATATGAAGAAGAGTCAGAGAGACGTACTTCTCTTTCCGTCGGGGTCGGCATGGACTTTGCGGACCAGGAAGCCGCTCTTGTAGAGCTCGCCATCAGCCTGCTGGGCAACGCCCACCAGTGGGTTCCCTCCACTTCCCAGGCGCTTCATGGTGTGGGAGGCCGAGTCTGTTCGGACGTCAGCCAGCTCCGACATGGACTTCCTCAACTCCTCCTCATCACTTCAGGAGACAGAGGACAGAAGGAGCTTGATGAAACTGAGCGACTGGTTATTCATCACTTATTATGAATGGTTTTATTTCCATCGTCTGACGACATGAGATCTGACTGAGTCAGCTCTGCAGGTGATTATTGATCGGTCACGCTGTATGTTTACTGTTCAATTAACCAGATCAGCGTGGAGAAAGAGGAGGGTGTAAAAATCAACTGATATATGTTAAAAAAGAGTAAACAGCAATGTTTACATACCTTTTTATTTTATTTTTATCTGTTGGGTTGAAACTGTGTTTTAACTTGTTTTATGTTAATCTTGTTTTACTCTGCGCTCCTTTATGTCTCTGTGCTTGTATGTTTGTGTCTTTGTCTGTGTGGTAAAAAACCTGTTGTTACTTTTTTAAGTGCTGTAGAAATGAGATCTACTTGAAAACTCAACATGTGCAAACATGGCAACCTCAAAAAATACCTGCACAGAGTAAGACAGGTCCTGAAAAGTCACCCGAACGGAAAGAACAAGGTCCAGGCCAACAACATACATGTGCTGACAGTCATCTGTTACCCTGCTGGTATAATAAGCTGTACACTAAGTCTGGCACCCTGAGACTGTACACTGGGTCTGTCCCAATACTCACACTTCCCCTCAAAGTTGGCCCTTGTTTTTGTGCGTTCCCGCAAAGGGCTACGGTGTCCCAAACTTTAGGGTATGTGCATTTCAGCCCTTAAAATCCCCACTTAATTTGAGGGGCTGGTGCACACTTATGAACCCATCTCAACTGAGGGGAAGACTGAATTTCATAGGATGCATTGAGAAACTATCCAGCCAGGCAAGTTTTCCAGGAAGATGGCAGCCTCCATGAGAGAGCCATCGCACAATTGTAAGCACTATTTTCACAAATTAGTATGCAAAGATTCCAAAATATGTCGGGACGTGTTGTTTCTGCATATCAGTTGTTATCTGTAAGTGTTAAGTTAGAATATGAAAGCTTGAAAATCACTAATTCACGATGTAGCCGACATGAATATCTACAGTTCTCCATGAAGCCATTAATGCTGCACACATCTATTTGCTGCATGTCTTCTCCGTTGATTTGTTCAATGAAGAAGGATGAAGACAGCCAACGAAACAGGCAATACAACCACTGGAGCCGGCATTTTGGAAATGAGTGCAAGAAGCCTACGTTGATGATACGCGTGACGTAGGTGAACATGTCTGTTAGGCTAATTTGCATTAAGTGGCGTCCCAATTTGTAGGTAAAATTCCATACCCCTCAACACTACCCCTTCGTCGTTGAGGGGAATCTATCTGGCAAGTGCACTTGAAACCAAGGAGTAAGGTTAAGGGAAGAGAATTGGGATTGGCTTCTACTAGCACCCTGAGACTGAACACTGAGAGGAACGAGGGCGGCTGAGGACTGGTGAGCGTCAGAGACACTGTCCAGGACCAAACGACAAAGATCCAGGAATATATCAGGAATCACAGCCGTCAGATATCTTTCCCTTCTGCTGTAGATATTCAGTCTGATAAACACGGAGACATTGATCATGTTAGTGCAGGGCTAGCCATAATAATGACATAACTCTGATACATGTAACTAGTTTCTCCCCAACACTGCTGGTTGTATTATACATATATACATATATACATATATATATATATATATATATATACAGAAATATATACATAGATATTTCTGAATCCTACATCTTGTTATTGAACTGTAGTTTGAGCTTCTGTCGGTAAAACAAATCTTTATAAAAGAAAAAACACTTCTACTTTTCTGTTTTGTTTTTTCTAAATCGCTGTTAACACCAGTGCGAGAGAGACGAAATATGAAAAGACAACAGAACCAAGTTTTTGACAAAAAATAAACAGACTTTACATCGACAGAACCAATTTCCTGTCATTTCATTTCTTTACATCATCACCTCATCTGTTCAGTCACCATGTTTTATTTCACCGTCCTGAGCGGTCTGATCACATCAGCTCCTCATCCTATAAACTCATCTCATTTTCATTTCCAATGTCTGATTTTTCTCATCTGTTTCGTCTTGTCGTCATCACAACGTGTTTTTACCACACGGCTGCAGAGGATTAAAAACCAAACCGACAAATGACTCCAGAGTGAAAGAAAGAAATAAAAGACGGGCTGAACATGAGGGAGGACAGATGCTCCGAGCACACGAGACGCCTGCCTGTGTGTGTGTTTTATACATATAAATATACGTGTGTGTGTGTGTGTGTGTGTCCACAGTTAAGCATGGGCGTTGGGATGCTGACCTGTAATTACAGCGAGGAAAGAAAGCAGGGAACAGTTGCCATGGCAACAGAGGCTTAAATAAGAGAGTCAGGGCAGCAGGGACACACACACACACACACACACACACACTTCAGATGTTTGTCGTGTGTGTTATAAACCAGTGGAAACCAGTTGATGGTTTGTACTGGAGGAAGAAGAGGAGAGGAGGAACTTACATGGTCCACTGAAGCTTCTCATTCTTGATGGAGCTGTAGAGAGTCTGCAGAGACACAACACACGCACGGTCAGATATCTGTACAGAGTGTGTGTGTGTGTGTGTGTGTGTGTGTGTGTGACTGAATTTTGGGACCTTTGGCTTTCCTTATTTGACTTTCCTTTAAAAACACGACAGACAATCGAGTCTTGACTTTGTGCGAACCACCGCCAGGGGTTTTAAACGATTTAAAAGCAGAGGCCAAAAATGTCCGCAAATCATGAGAACAGGCACCCAGGAAGTGTGCCGCACTCAGAAGCCAGTTTTTGTAGTGACCAAACAGTGGTACTGTAATTTCTGGGGTCTGTCACCTGATGACGCCATAGGGGACCGAAAAATGTTTTTTCCATTGACTTACACTGTGAAAGAGTCATCTATAAATCAGTGGATAGATTTTTTTGAGCATCACAACTCCTGCAAAATGACTCATTTTGATATCAAGATTTGATCCATTTGGTCCGCTAACACAAGATTAAATGATGCAGCGCTCAGTGGCCACCAGGCTCCAGTGTGCCTGCTCAGTGAGCCCAGTGATGCAGAAACAGCACTGATCATCCACGTTGTTTCATACTGCGGACATGGAGCGATTTTGGCTTCACTGAGCATCTGTTACAGGAATGAACACAGCCCTGCCTCCAACGTGTATGCAGGACTCTTCATACATTCATGGTGGAGACGATAATGTTTGGGAGCTCCTTACCCTCCATGCAAAGGCGAGACTGACTCGCTCCCCCAGCCTGGGTTCGGACCAAGAACCCTCTTGCTGTGAGGCAACAGTGCTAACCACTGTACCACTGTGCCGTCAGGGCCAGGAATCTCTTAATTCAGGACATTAAAAACACTTCTATCTATGATAATCAACACCCTGCGGCCAATCACAATCAAACAAGCTTCATAGTGTATGAACAACAGCAAAGACAACCAATTAAAAACAAATAATCAACTGCAAATCAGTGTTTGTGTCGTCAGCGTCGCCTCTGCTCTGCTGTTTGCTGCACAAATGTTTCACACAATGAAGTTATGAAATGTGAAAACAAAATTAAATTACATGATGAAATGAGACAATGAAGTAAGATTTAAATGAGAGGAGATTATATTAAACGTCGACCAACAAAAATTAAATTATCTTTCCCTTGATTTTCACACTTTTATTGTGAAAATTATGCAGAAGCATGTTTGTTTCTTTGACAGCAGCCTAACAGCGATCAAAAAAATTTAAAAGTAGAACCAGTTGTGAAGAATTAGCCAATAATAATAATTTCTGTTATATGCACATAATCTTTCTCTGTCCTCATGCGTTTATTGTGAGGCAAAGGTAACAGCATTTAAAAAAATAACATGCCAAAGTAAAATGGACTGGAAACAATAAAACAGTAAAAATGTGTTTTATGATTTTAGCACTATAAAGTACCTTCCTGCATAAAATATTTTTCAAAATAAGGGTACATTGAAATGTGGAGATATGAAAAAGGATGATGAAATATGAGCCACTGACGAGATGTTAAGATGAGGTAATAAAGACTGGTAACACCGACAGTCTCTCAGCAGCTCTGCGGACATCATCCTTCGATTTCCTTAAGCTTTTATTGTGAAAAATCTAAAATAAAAGTTGAGTTTAAGTTGAACTGAGTTAAATCGATGTTTCTTGGACGTGTCTTTGCTCAGTGGAGTCAGGGACTATTTTGCCCAAATGTTCATGGAAACATAAAACAATGACTATTAAGACTTTTGAGAGACTGATTTAAGGCATTTTAACAATGACTTTAAAGGCTTGAGAGACTGATTTAAGACATTTTAACAATGACTTTAAAGACTTTTGACAGACTGATTTAAGGCATTTTAACAATGACTTTAAAGGCTTGAGAGACTGATTTAAGACATTTTAACAATGACTTTAAAGACTTGAGAGACTGATTTAAGACATTTTAACAATGACTTTAAAGACTTTTGAGAGACTGATTTAAGGCATTTTAACATTGACTAAAGACTTGAGAGACTGATTTAAGACATTTTAACAATGACTAAAGACTTGAGAGACTGATTTAAGAAATTTTAACAATGACTATTAAGACTTTTGAGAGACTGATTTAAGGCATTTTAAGAATGACTATTGAGCCTTTTGACAGACTGATTTAAGGCATTTTAACAATGACTTTAAAGACTTTTGACAGACTGATTTAAGGCATTTTAACATTGACTAAAGACTTGAGAGACTGATTTAAGAAATTTTAACAATGACTTTAAAGACTTTTGAGAGACTGATTTAAGGCATTTTAACACTGACTAAAGACTTTTGAGAGACTGATTTAAGGCATTTTAAAAATGACTATTAAGCCTTTTGACAGACTGATTTAAGGCATTTTAACAATGACTAAAGACTTGAGAGACTGATTTAAGGCATTTTAACACTGACTAAAGACTTGAGAGACTGATTTAAGAAATTTTAACAATGACTTTAAAGACTTTTGACAGACTGATTTAAGGCATTTTAACATTGACTAAAGACTTGAGAGACTGATTTACGACATTTTAACAATGACTATTAAGCCTTTTGACAGACTGATTTAAGGCATTTTAACATTGACTAAAGACTTTTGAGAGACTGATTTAAGGCATTTTAACACTGACTAAAGACTTGAGAGACTGATTTAAGACATTTTAACAATGACTTTGAAGACTTTTGAGAGACTGATTTAAGGCATTTTAACAATGACTATTAAGACTTTTGAGAGACTGATTTAAGGCATTTTAACATTGACTAAAGACTTGAGAGACTGATTTATGACATTTTAACAATGACTATTAAGCCTTTTGACAGACTGATTTAAGACATTTTAACAATGACTTTAAAGACTTTTGAGAGACTGATTTAAGGCATTTTAACACTGACTAAAGACTTTTGAGAGACTGATTTAAGGCATTTTAAAAATGACTATTAAGCCTTTTGACAGACTGATTTAAGGCATTTTAACAATGACTAAAGACTTGAGAGACTGATTTAAGGCATTTTAACACTGACTAAAGACTTGAGAGACTGATTTAAGAAATTTTAACAATGACTTTAAAGACTTTTGACAGACTGATTTAAGGCATTTTAACATTGACTAAAGACTTGAGAGACTGGATTTACGACATTTTAACAATGACTATTAAGCCTTTTGACAGACTGATTTAAGGCATTTTAACATTGACTAAAGACTTTTAAGAGACTGATTTAAGGCATTTTAACACTGACTAAAGACTTGAGAGACTGATTTAAGACATTTTAACAATGACTTTGAAGACTTTTGAGAGACTGATTTAAGGCATTTTAACAATGACTATTAAGACTTTTGAGAGACTGATTTAAGGCATTTTAACATTGACTAAAGACTTGAGAGACTGATTTATGACATTTTAACAATGACTATTAAGCCTTTTGACAGACTGATTTAAGACATTTTAACAATGACTTTAAAGACTTTTGAGAGACTGATTTAAGGCATTTTAAAAATGACTATTAAGCCTTTTGACAGACTGATTTAAGGCATTTTAACATTGACTAAAGACTTTTGAGAGACTGATTTAAGGCATTTTAACATTGACTAAAAACTTGAGAGACTGATTTAAGACATTTTAACAATGACTTTGAAGACTTTTGAGAGACTGATTTAAGGCATTTTAACAATGACTATTAAGACTTTTGAGAGACTGATTTAAGGCATTTTAACATTGACTAAAGACTTGAGAGACTGATTTATGACATTTTAACAATGACTATTAAGCCTTTTGACAGACTGATTTAAGACATTTTAACAATGACTTTAAAGACTTTTGAGAGACTGATTTAAGGCATTTTAAAAATGACTATTAAGCCTTTTGACAGACTGATTTAAGGCATTTTAACATTGACTAAAGACTTTTGAGAGACTGATTTAAGGCATTTTAACACTGACTAAAGACTTGAGAGACTGATTTAAGACATTTTAACAATGACTTTGAAGACTTTTGAGAGACTGATTTAAGGCATTTTAACAATGACTATTAAGACTTTTGAGAGACTGATTTAAGGCATTTTAACATTGACTAAAGACTTGAGAGACTGATTTATGACATTTTAACAATGACTATTAAGCCTTTTGACAGACTGATTTAAGACATTTTAACAATGACTTTAAAGACTTTTGAGAGACTGATTTAAGGCATTTTAAAAATGACTATTAAGCCTTTTGACAGACTGCTTTAAGGCATTTTAACAATGACTTTAAAGACTTTTGACAGACTGATTTAAGGCATTTTAACATTGACTAAAAACTTGAGAGACTGATTTAAGAAATTTTAACAATGACTTTAAAGACTTTTGAGAGACTGATTTAAGGCATTTTAAAAATGACTATTAAGCCTTTTGACAGACTGCTTTAAGGCATTTTAACAATGACTTTAAAGACTTTTGACAGACTGATTTAAGGCATTTTAACATTGACTAAAAACTTGAGAGACTGATTTAAGAAATTTTAACAATGACTTTAAAGACTTTTGACAGACTGATTTAAGGCATTTTAACATTGACTAAAAACTTGAGAGACTGATTTAAGAAATTTTAACAATGACTTTAAAGACTTTTGAGAGACTGATTTAAGGCATTTTAAAAATGACTATTAAGCCTTTTGACAGACTGCTTTAAGGCATTTTAACAATGACTTTAAAGACTTTTGACAGACTGATTTAAGGCATTTTAACATTGACTAAAAACTTGAGAGACTGATTTAAGAAATTTTAACAATGACTTTAAAGACTTTTGAGAGACTGATTTAAGGCATTTTAACACTGACTAAAGACTTGAGAGACTGATTTAAGACATTTTAACAATGACTTTGAAGACTTTTGAGAGACTGATTTAAGGCATTTTAAAAATGACTATTAAGCCTTTTGACAGACTGATTTAAGGCATTTTAACAATGACTTTAAAGACTTTTGACAGACTGATTTAAGGCATTTTAACATTGACTAAAGACTTGAGAGACTGATTTAAGACATTTTAACAATGACTATTAAGACTTTTGAGAGACTGATTTAAGGCATTTTAACAATGACTATTAAGACTTTTGAGAGACTGATTTAAGGCATTTTAACATTGACTAAAGACTTGAGAGACTGATTTACGACATTTTAACAATGACTATTAAGCCTTTTGACAGACTGATTTAAGACATTTTAACAATGACTTTAAAGACTTTTGAGAGACTGATTTAAGGCATTTTAAAAATGACTATTAAGCCTTTTGACAGACTGCTTTAAGGCATTTTAACAATGACTTTAAAGACTTTTGACAGACTGATTTAAGGCATTTTAACATTGACTAAAAACTTGAGAGACTGATTTAAGAAATTTTAACAATGACTTTAAAGACTTTTGAGAGACTGATTTAAGGCATTTTAACAATGACTAAAGACTTGAGAGACTGATTTAAGACATTTTAACAATGACTTTGAAGACTTTTGAGAGACTGATTTGAGGCATTTTAAAAATGACTATTAAGCCTTTTGACAGACTGATTTAAGGCATTTTAACAATGACTTTAAAGACTTTTGACAGACTGATTTAAGGCATTTTAACATTGACTAAAGACTTGAGAGACTGATTTATGACATTTTAACAATGACTATTAAGCCTTTTGACAGACTGATAAGGCATTTTAACATTGACTAAAGACTTGAGAGACTGATTTAAGAAATTTTAACAATGACTTTAAAGACTTTTGACAGACTGATTTAAGACATTTTAACATTGACTAAAGACTTGAGAGACTGATTTACGACATTTTAACAATGACTATTAAGCCTTTTGACAGACTGATAAGGCATTTTAACATTGACTAAAGACTTGAGAGACTGATTTAAGGCATTTTAACACTGACTAAAGACTTGAGAGACTGATTTAAGAAATTTTAACAATGACTTTAAAGACTTTTGACAGACTGATTTAAGGCATTTTAACACTGACTAAAGACTTGAGAGACTGATTTACGACATTTTAACAATGACTATTAAGCCTTTTGACAGACTGATTTAAGGCATTTTAACATTGACTAAAGACTTTTGAGAGACTGATTTAAGGCATTTTAACACTGACTAAAGACTTGAGAGACTGATTTAAGACATTTTAACAATGACTATTAAGCCTTTTGACAGACTGATTTAAGGCATTTTAACAATGACTTTAAAGACTTGACAGACTGATTTAAGGCATTTTAACATTGACTAAAGACTTGAGAGACTGATTTAAGACATTTTAACAATGACTATTAAGACTTTTGAGAGACTGATTTAAGGCATTTTAACAATGACTTTAAAGACTTAAAAAAGCTGATTTAAGGCATTTTAACAATGATATTAAGACTCCAGAGGCTGATTGAAGACATTTTAATAATGCCCCATAAGACTTTTGAGAGACTAATTTAAGACATTTTAACAGTGACTTTTAGATTTTTTTAAGGATCCCACGGACCCTGCATATTAAAAGACAGTGACAGGTAATGTCAACCTCCACTTCCCTGATCACTAATGTTTTATTTCCCCGCCATGGCTGATTGTCATTTTATGGCCTTAAAGTCAAAACTATAAATTTGATCTAGTTTAAAATGTCGACTGATTTCAACCTCGCAGGGCCCTTTTTTAAAAATGTAACATGTAGAGGACCCCGCCAAGTCTCAAGCAACTAAAACTTTTCTTTTTGCTGTATTCACCAACACGTTTGCGTCTCCATGACCAGTGTGAGCAGCTCGTCTGAGTGAAATCTAAATTAAAGTGAGTGCACCTGTCTCCAGGTTCTACCTTCTTCTTGCGGCTCTGTCGGTGCTGCTGTCCGTCCTGGGTTTTCCCCAGCAGGTCGGGGAAGGCCAGCGGTTTGAGGGAGCGAGAGCGAGGGGTTCTGGGATACCTGAATGGGTCTGTATCCCTCGAGTCCCGCCCGCTGCGGACCGAGCAGAGCGACCGCGACCGCATGCGGCCTGATGAGTGGATGCCGGTGACACCAATCATGATGAGTTCAGAGTTCAGAGGAGGAGCATCTGATTCGAGTCTGACTGAATTTTACAGTAAAAAAAAAGATCCAGGAAACTTGAAATGAAGACCAAAAATGTCTTTAGCCTTCAGAGAACAAATGCTCACAAGTATGGCTCTGAGAAGAGAGTACGACCTCCGGATATTAAGAAAGTATTTGATGAGAATCTCCAGGTGTTTGACCAGAAGCCAACCTGACGTGAATATAATGTCTTTAGTCCAATTTACATCAGAAACAGATCTGACTCCACTTTGACACCAGCTCTGACGGAGTCTCCAAACTGGAACTGTTTAGGTTTCATGAAATAAAGAGCTGGTGTTCAGAACAGAGCGCGGGCTGCTTCAGCCTGAATTGATTGTGTCCTCAGCGGAGCTCAGCCTGCTGCATTATGGATCCAGCTCTATTCATTATGCATAAAAACACAGCAGCGTTTCATCCGGCTCATAATCCTGCTGGCTGACAGCCGGCGGCTCGCTCAGGTGTTTGGAGGCAAAGCCACAAAAACAAAAAGACGCTGCCAACAGACATCACAGACGACTGAGACTCCACCTGCTGCAACATTTATGTTTCTCTGGTTACTGATGTCATTCAGGCGTGGACGTACAGAAACATGATGTTTGAGTCTGAATCTGCTGACAGATTTATCGTCTACGATCCTTCAAATGATCAGAAATCTGTTATTCTGTTAAATAATCTGAGACAGAGGGTAAATTATTGTTTCAATAATGAATGCAAATGATCATTTGCAGTTATTACTCAATAAAAAGAAACAAACAGTCAAAAAAGTGAAGTTTCACTCATAGCAAATCTGTTTTGTTTTGGAGAAAAAAACTTTACAAATACTGTTCACTTTCTGAACATTTTTGGGCTACTTTTAAGATATACTTTTCTGAATAATTTTATTTAAGAATAATTCTTAGGTATTTCTTTGTAAAATAAAGTTGAAAGTCCGTTTCACAGTCACAAAAAGTCAGAAACATGAAGATCCGTTGATACAAAACAGCAAATCTGTATTTTCATTGGTTAAAAATTTAAAAGATACAATCAGTTTTTGATAATTTTAAGGTATACATTTGAGAATAACTTTATTTAATGATCATTTTTAGGTATTCCTCATTAAAATAAGGATGAATTTGCATCCAACAGCAACCAACAGTCAGAAACATGAAGATCTGCTGATATAAAACAGCAAATCTGTATTTTTATTGGAGAAAAACTTAAAATATACAATTAATGTATGATAATTTTTAGGTATACATTTAAGGATAATTTTGGTTTATGATACCTTTCGGTAATTACTCGTTAAAATAAGGATGAATTTCTAAAACACAATGACCAACAGTCAGAAACAGGAAGATTCGCTGATACAAAACAGCAAACCTTTAGTTTTATTGGTTAAAAACTTAAAATATACCATTAATTTATGATCATTTTATATAGGTATAAATGTGGGTATAATTTTAGTAAATGGAGATTTTTAGGCATTTCTCATTAAAATAAGGATAAAAATCAATCTCACAGTGACCAACAGTCAGAAACATGAAGATTTGCTGATACAAAACAGCAAATCTGTATTTTAATAACTTTACAATACGATTAATTTTCATGAATAAATAAAATGATTTTTGGAGTTAAAAATAAGTTTCAACACAGAGAGGGAAATATTTTCTCTCAGCAGCCGAAATATTATAATAAACAATAAATATATGAAGTCTTTGAAATGCGTAAGATTTTAATTTGTCAGGTGGAGTCAGCCCAGACTTTTTGTTGACGTCTCGTTAAAGCGTCACATCAACACAAACACACAAACTGTCCCGTGTGTGTGTGTGTGTGTTTAATCCCTCCACTGTTGAGAAGCAGTGATGCGTAATTCATCAGCTCACACTCCTGCAGCAGAAAAACATCCAAACATTCGGTCGAAAAACATCCAAAGACAGACTTTCATCTTCATCATCTTCTTCTTCAGTTCTCCAAATATATGAGTTTTCAAAGTGGCTGTTGAACGCAGCCTCCTGATGCAGTGGTGGCGGCGATGGTGGCGATGGTGGCGGCGGTGGTGGTGGAGGAGAATCCCTGGACTGCAAATAAAGCTGCGTGACGGAGGAAACGCATCAGCAGTGCCGACAGCTCGCTCCCACATCCAAAACACTCACCGAAAAAAGCGAAGGCGAAGGAGCACACCCACACATGCAGACAGAGGGACGAGAGCACCCCCAAATCTGACGTCAGCTTCCTCCTGAGACGCCACCGCCGACTGAAGATGGAGGGATGATGGAGGTGCAGGAGGGAACAGAGGGATGAGCTGAGGGGGAGCAGTTAAAGCAGAGGAAAAGAGGAGAGTTTCTCCTGTTGCACTGTGGGAAAAAAAAAAGGACAAAAAAGGAGAGAGAGAATCCCTCCTTCCTCCTCCTCCTGTTCCTCAGATGTTGATCTCTTCGTCCTCCAACTTCACTCCCACTCTTCTTCTTCTCCTCCTTCGCTTGTTGTCGTCTTCGTCCTGCAGGAGAATCCCTCTGTCAGGTGAGCTCACTCCTCCTCCTCCTCCTCCTCCTCTTCTTATTCTCTTCCTCCTCCTCTTGGTGCCGAGACTCCGAACTGTTGAAGAGCGCTGCTCGCCCTCCCTCCTCCTCCTCCTCTTCTCCTCCTCCTCTCTCTCCTGCTCTCTTTTTTCCCTCGCTCTCTCAATGCGCATTTTCTCTGCAGCAGCAGCGAATCAGAGCGCAGAGACGGCAGCTTCAGCCCGTCCCCCCTGCTCTCCCCAAAGCTGTCAATCACAGGATTCACAGAGCTGAATGTAAATGCAGCTGAGAGACCATAACACACACACACACACACACACGCATGCACACACACACACATGTACATGCACACACACACAGAGCCAAAATCAGCTGCAAATATTAAAATCATGACTCAGCAACATCTCAGAGAGTCTGTCACCACACACACACACACACACACACACCATGTGAATGAGTCTGTCAACATGCAAACAACATGTACACGATAAATCAGTATCTAAATATAATAAACGTTTAATTTCACCTGTGTTTAAAAAGCTCAGTCACAGGTTAGAAACGGTGACACATCATTATGTTTTTACAAACATTTAGATTTTTTTTATATTTTCAATATTTTACACTTTTTGTCAATATCTAATATTTGCACTCTGTATTTTTACACATTTTAATGTTTGATATTTTTCCTTTAGTTTTGTGTTACATTTCACTAACTTTTATAGTTTTTTATACATTTATATTTAACAAAATTGTGTATTATATTTTACTGAATTCTGTACTTTCTAAACATTATTATTTTACAAAATTTTATAATTGTTTATATTAATATATATTATAAAATTGTATATATATATATATATATATATATATATATGTTCATATTATACTAAATTTGATTTTTAAAATATCTATATTTTACAAAATTTTATAATTTTTTACAGGTTTTTGCAAAACTTTACATTTTTATCAATTTCTGTTTTTTAACTGTCTATATTTACGGGATTTTATATTTTTTTATACACTAACATTTTCCTAAATTTTATTGTTTGTTGAATTGTTTTAAATGATCAAGATTTTAAGTTTTGATTTGCAAAGAGGAGTCAGCTCCTACTTTCTGTTCACGTCTCATTAAACCGCTGAGAGAACTGTGTGTGTGTGTGTGTGTGTGTGTGTGTGTGTGTGTGTGTGTGTGTGTTTAATCCCTCAGCTGAAGCAGTGATGTGTAACTCATCGGCTCACACTCCTGCAGGAGGAACATCCAAACACAACTTCCTGTCTGAACTGCAAATTCAGCCAACACCAAACAGGAGGAGAAGAAGAACCTCCACTTGCAGGATGAAGCTCATCCAGGAACTCCTCATCATCACCAGGTGTGCAGTTTGTGTGTCCACATAACACCAACATCTTCACGGGCTGCCATGGTAACGACGTAGGCACCAGTTAATACATATGTATGCTGGCGACAGAGCCTTCCAACGTGGACACGTGAGAAATGGAGATCCCTGTGCAGAACTCAGCGATGATGCTGGTGCTGGTTCACACTGCGATGTTTGGTGCAGCAGTCATAGTGACAAGAGGTGTGGTGCCATCCTGTACTGACTGGTGGGAAGACAGAAGTCCTCACGACCTTTGATGGCGATTTCTAATTGTAGAATGTGGCGGGGGACGTCTGTCCGTCTACAAGCGGTGAGGAGTGACACAAAAAACACTCTGATATGAGCACTCAGTGCAGAACGAGCGGAGGGAAACATCTCCGCTCCCTGATTTTTACTCTTTAAGCTAACGGACTACCTGCACACTTATACGCTTAAAGGGTGTGTGTGTGACTGTTTGAGTATTCAAACATAAGACATAAGACTGTCACTGTGTCTTATGTTGCCTTTAGTGCTTTTACTTGATGTATGTTTTATGTAAAGCACTTTGAATTGCCTCATTGCTGAAATGTGCTATACAGACAAACTTGCCTTGCCTCTGTAGACTGAGGCACGTGAGGTAGAACCAAAGTGTAGCAGCAAAAGTTCCACCCGGGAACTTCTAGCTGTATGCCGTTAGCAACATGTGCTACTGTTAGCAACATGCGCTACTGTTAGCAACATGCGCTGATGTTAGCAACATGCGCTACTGTTAGCAACATGCGCTACTGTTGGCAACATGCGCTACTGTTAGCAACATGCGCTACTGTTAGCAACATGTGCTGATGTTAGCAACATGCGCTACTGTTAGCAACGTGCTGATGTTAGCGACATGCGCTACTGTTAGCAACATGCGCTACTGTTAGCAACATGTGCTACTGTTAGCAACATGTGCTGGTGTTAGCAACATGCGCTACTGTTAGCAACATGTGCTGATGTTAGCAACATGTGCTACTGTTAGCAACATGTGCTGATGTTAGCAACATGCGCTACTGTTGGCAACATGTGCTACTGTTAGCAACATGTGCTACTGTTAGCAACATGCGCTACTGTTAGCAACATGTGCTGATGTTAGCAACATGCGCAACTGTTAGCAACATGCGCTACTGTTAGCAACATGCGCTACTGTTAGCAACATGTGCTGATGTTAGCAACATGCGCTACTGTTAGCAACATGTGCTGATGTTAGCAACATGCGCTACTGTTAGCAACATGTGCTGATGTTAGCAACATGCGCTACTGTTAGCAACATGTGCTACTGTTAGCAACATGTGCTACTGTTAGCAACATGCGCGACTGTTAGCAACATGTGCTGATGTTAGCAACATGCGTTACTGTTAGCAACATGTGCTACTGTTAGCAACATGCACTACTGTTAGCAACATGTGCTGATGTTAGCAACATGCGCTACTGTTAGCAACATGTGCTACTGTTGGCAACATGTGCTACTGTTAGCAACATGCGCTACTGTTGGCAACATGCGCTACTGTTGGCAACATGCGCTACTGTTAGCAACATGCGCTACTGTTAGCAACATGTGCTAACCGGCTACATGGGCTCGTCCCCCTGCAGGCCCACCACCCGCAGAGGGATCCAGAAGGGTTCGGTGCAATGTGGATTGGGCAGCAGACCAAGGCGGGGGCCTTGACGGTCCGATCCTCGGTTACAGAAGTTGGCTCTTGGGACATGGAATGTCACCTCTCTGGCGGGGAAGGAGCCGGAGCTTGTGGAAGAGGTTGAGGGTTACCGGCTAGATATAGTCGGCCTCACCTCGACACATAGCTCCGGGTCTGGAACCCTAGTCCTTGAGAGGGGTTGGACTCGCTCCTTCACTGGAGTTGCTCCGGGTGAGAGGCGGAGGGCTGGGGTGGGCTTTCTGATAACCCCCAGACTCACTGCCTGTACGTTGGGGTTTACCCTGGTAGACAAAAGGGTTGCTTCCCTGCACCTTCGGGTTGGGGAACGGGTCCTGACTGTTGTCTGTGCTTATGCACCGAACAACAGTTCAGAGTACCCGCCCTTTTTGGAGTCCCTGGGACGGGTGCTGGACAGTGCCCCAACCAGGGACTCCATTGTTCTGCTGGGGGACTTCAACGCTCATGTGGGCAATGACAGCGGGACCTGGAGGGGCGTGATTGGGAGGAACGGCCTGCCCGATCTGAACCCGAGTGGTGTTCAGTTATTGGACTTCTGTGCGGGTCGCAGTTTGGCCATAACTAACACCATGTTCAAACATAAGGATGTCCATCGGTGCACGTGGCACCAGGACAGCCTAGGTCGCAGGTCAATGATCGACTTTGTAGTCGTATCATTTGACCTGGGTGGGGCCAGTCGCGGCGGTAATCCCCGAACCCGCTGGTGGACACCAGAGGTGAGGGGAGCCGTCAGGCTGAAGAAGGAGGCCTACAGGGCATGGTTGGTCTGTGGGTCTCCGGAAGCAGCTGACAGGTACCGGCAGGCCGAGCGGAGCGCAGCGGCGGCAGTCGTGGAGGCAAAAACTCAGGCGTGGGAGGAGTTCAGTGAGGCCATGGAGGAAGACTATCGATCGGCTCCAAAGAGGTTCTGGCAAACCGTCCGGCGCCTCAGGGGGGGAAGGCGGCAACTTCCTCACACTGTTCACAGTGGGGGCGAGGAGCTGCTGACGTCAACTGGGGACATTGTCGGGCGGTGGAAGGAATACTTTGAGGAGCTCCTCAATCCCACCAACACGTATTCCAGTGAGGAAACAGAGCCGGGGGTCTCGGGGGCGGGTCGTCCAATTTCTGGGGCAGAAGTTGCTGAGGTAGTGAAACAACTCCAAAGCGGCGGAGCCCCGGGGATGTATAAGATTCGTCCTGGATATCTCAAGGCTCTGGATGTTGTAGGGCTGTCCTGGCTGACACGCCCCTGCAACATTGCGTGGACATCGGGGGCAGTGCCTCTGGAGTGGCAGACCGGGGTGGTGGTCCCCATTTTCGAGAAAGGGGACCAGAGGGTGTGTTCCAACTACAGGGGGATCACACTCCTCAGCCTGCCCGGTAAGGTCTACTCCAGGGTGCTGGAGAAGAGGGTCCGGTCGATAGTTGAACCTCAGATTGAGGAGGAGCAATGTGGTTTTCGTCCCGGACGCGGAACCGTGGACCAGCTCTTTACCCTCGCCAGGGTGCTGGAGGGGGCATGGGAGTTTGCCCAACCAGTCCACATGTGTTTTGTGGATTTGGAGAAGGCTTACGACTGTGTCCCCAGGGGTATCCTGTGGGGTGGTGCTCCGGGAGTATGGGGTTGGTGGCCCCTTGCTAAAGGCCATCCAGTTCCTGTACCGAAGGAGCATGAGTCTGGTTCGCGTGGCCGGCAATAAGTCGGACTTGTTCCCGGTGAAGGTTGGACTCCGCCAGGGCTGCCCTTTGTCACCGGTTCTGTTCATAACTTTTATGGACAGAATTTCTAGGCGCAACCAAGTAGGGGAGGGTGTCAGGTTTGGTGACAGGAGGACCTCGTCCCTGCTTTTTGCGGATGACGTGGTCCTCCTAGCTCCATCGAACAGTGACCTCCAGCTCTCGCTGGGGCGGTTTGCAGCCAAGTGTGAAGCGGCTGGGATGAGAATCAGCACCTCCAAGTCTGAGTCCATGGTCCTCAGCCGGAAAAGGGTGGATTGCCCACTCCAGGTCAGGGGGGAGGTCCTTCCTCAGGTGGAGGAGTTTAAGTATCTCGGGGTCTTGTTCATGAGTGAGGGTAGGATGGAGCAGGAGATCGACAGGCAGATTGGGGCGGCGTCAGCAGTGATGCAGGCGCTTAACCGGTCCGTTGTGGTGAAGAGGGAGCTTAGCCAGAAAGCGAAGCTCTCGATTTACCGGTCGATCTACGTTCCAACCCTCACCTATGGTCATGAGCTCTGGGTAGTGACCGAAAGAATGAGATCGCGAGTACAAGCAGCCGAAATGAGTTTCCTCCGCAGGGTGGCTGGGCTCAGCTTTAGAGATAGGGTGAGGAGCTCGGACATCCGGGAGAGTAGAGCCGCTGCTCCTCCACATCGAGAGGAGCCAGTTGAGGTGGTTCGGGCATCTGGTAAGGATGCCTCCCGGATGCCTCCCTTGGGAGGTGTTTCGGGCATGTCCAACCGGAAGGAGACCTCGGGGCCGCCCCAGAACATGCTGGAGGGATTACATCACCCGGCTGGCCTGGGAACGCCTCGGGGTTCCCGTGGAGGAGCTGACGGAAGTGGCGGGGGAGAGGACTGTCTGGGCTTCTTTGCTGAGGCTGCTGCCCCCGCGACCCGGACCCGGATAAGCGGAGGAAGACAAGACGACGAGACGAGACGGAGTAGTTTCATGTCGTATCCAACAACGGGAGGCTTTTAACAGATGACGTCCTGATGTTAGCTTTGCTGCTGCTGTTAGCTGTCCCTGTCAGCTGCAGCCACTGATGCTTTCTAGACATCGTGATTTCCTAAAACTGAATAAATACCACACATAGCAACACAAAACTGCTTTGTTAGCTCAATCATGTTGTAACTAAGATATCTGCTGGAAAAGATATTTTTTTCATGGATCGTTTAATGAGTTATTACCTATTACAGACACCGCTAACGGCTAAGAAATACTAATGTTTGTTCAATCATTGTGTTTATAGACTTTACAAACATCGGATTAGTCTAAACGGTGATACAGTGATGTGAAAAATGTGATATATAGGCTATATATATAGCTAAAAGCTCTGCTGGTTTTCTACCCGGAAGTATTTGTAAACAACAAGGCGATTCCCTCTGTAGTCCGGCCGGACGGATGAGTCATGGCCTTGTAAAAGATTATGTATGTTTCTTTTAGTTGGTGAGAATGTGTCGCCGCAAACGCGACAAACATCCACTAACTTTGACAGCATTTTCTGCGAGTGCGGCTGAGCCATTTTGTACCGCTACATGTGTTTCTAGTGGGACTATGTTTACGAGCACAAGAGTTCAGCGAGCCACCGAAGGACCGCCCTGCAGATTTACTATTGGTTCTGCAACGTAGGGAGTTTTTTAATCTCTGAAACTGTATCCGCCCATCTAAACACAAAATCAGGGAGAAAGTCATCAGTCTTTAGTTAAGCAAAGCGTCTGAAGACTGACTTGTGAGTCTAGTGAGGGTGAGGCACTTTGTGACTGAATGTGTGGTTTATATTCATTCATTCATTTACTTATCCTGTGTGGGGTCATGGGGGGGTGGAGCCTGGGAGAACCATGAACCCTCTTGCATTGAGGTCACAATGCTAACCACTGTACCGCTGTAACGCCCACGTGCCATATGAATAAAGTATATCATTATTTTTTATTTATTTATTTATTTATTTTTCAGAAAATCTAAAAACATTTTTTCTTCTGACTGAAAATGATTCAGATTTTCCTGTAATACATTTACTGCATTCAGTCAGAGTCAGAGCTGCTGCTGCCCACACACTCACCGTTCCATCATCAACACACACACACACACACACACACACAAATTAACAGAGTTACAGAAAAAGATGATGATGATGGAGGTGAAGAGGTGACGCAGATTCATGTTGAACGCTCGGAGGCTGAGATGGAAACAAAAGAGTGGGAGAGAGAGGCTGAGACACACACACACACACACACACACACACACACTAATAAACACACACATACACACACACACACACACACACTAATAAACACACACATACACACACACACACTAATAAACACACACATACACACACACACACACACACACTAATAAACACACACACACACACACACACAGAGGTTCTGCACAGCATTGAATTTAATGTGTCTCCTCTTTTTATTTTTCTGCTCTGACAAACACAAGCCAAGGATCCCTGTGTGAGTGTGTTGTGTAAGAGTGTGTAAGTGTGTGAGTTGTGTAACAGTGAGTGAGTGTGTGTGTGTGTGTGTGTGTGTGTGTGTGTGGTACCTTCAGCAGATCTTTGGGGAAGTCTTTTCCGTCGTTGAGACCCTCCAGGTTGGTGATGAACTGACTGCAGGACATCCTCTTCCCCACATTCTACACACACACACACACACACACACACACACACACACACACACACACAGAGTCAAACAGCTGTTATTCCATAAAGTTGGTCACAAACAAGAGACTGAACAGAAGGCGGCAGCAGAGGTGGAGACATCAGATTCTGCAGTCACACTAAATCCTACATTTCCCATGATTCAGTTCCTCAGGTGTGCAGACCCAGATCTCTGAGCCAATGAGAAGTCACACAGAGATGAGGTGTATCACTTCCTTTAGGGAGTCCCTCCAGGATTTTGTGGCATCGTTTAGAAACCATTTTCTAACCCGATCACCACCAATCAGCTGTTGCTGCTGACTGACGCAGCGCTGAAGGACCGCCTCCACCTCGTCCGTCTCCTGCTGCCCAGTTACCACGAGCTCACACAGTGTGACATCATCTCATCACTGCTCGTCACATTTTGCTGCTTGGGCAGAAGCCTGTCAGCACCAAACATCCGACACCGAGCTGTTGACCTCACACCGACACTCAGCACCTAGCATTCACGATGTGGCGTGGGCTTAGTTTGTGCGTGTCTCCAGTGCGCTCTGTGCTCACAGCCGTGTTCACTGCATCGTTCTTACACTCAAAAACTGACAATTTAAAATTGTGCGTGTGGTGATGTGTGTTGGAAGATATTATCAGAGACTGTTGACGCTCTGTTTTGTAATTATTTAAAGCAGTTTGATGTGCGCACCAACGCTGACCACGAGGGTCAGCTGCTCTCCTCTGATCTGCAGGTGATGGCGATGGCAAGACAGCGATGTCAGTTAGCTTTTAATTTTTACAACTGACGTCGCTGTGTTCATGGTAAAGTCAGGGCTCAGTGGGATCTATAAGTAACGTGTAGCATGAGGCAAACAGACATGATTATAAAACTAATGATGTCTCTCACATTTAATTTGTACAATTTGGCGTCAGCTCACCACCTCGCCATCTGCGTCTCCAAAATGTCCAGGGGTCACAGGTTCCCTACAGGTGCGCGCCTTCTGCCGTCAAGTTTTGCTTTTATAGGTCACGACTTTAGCGTGTGAAATGGCGTACGCCTCTGTCAGGCCTCGTTTTGTGTGTGCGCAGTGTTTATAAATGATCTGTTTAAACATCACTCTGTGCTCTTACCACATTTACTCAGCAACCTCACTGAGGTGCAGACACATGACGACCTTATCGGACGTGACTGGACATGAAGGAGTTAAAATCACCTGCAGCAGTGAGACGACACCTGAACGCAGCATCAGATTCATCCATCAAACATCACACACTGACTTCTACTGTGACGAGTAAACATCTCATCTCTCTCACACACAGAGGAAGTGTGCAGAGGACTGTGTGCAGCTCAGCGTGTGATTTGACAGCTTGTTGCCGCGGCAACGGTCATCACTTCCTTAAACAAGTTAGCAGAAGTGGCCGACGCCTCGGTGACTCTGTGTGCACAGTTCACACCGTGATGCAACTCAGATTCATTATCACCACAAACTGAAGGCTGTCTCCATGACGACGGAGCAAAGCGCCATCTGCTGAGGGAGACCACGGCGTGTGGTGGAGAGCTCTGGGACGGCGGCGGCGAGCGGCAGACCGTCGATGTGAATATTATGACAGTCAGACGTTTAACATGAGTCATGTTGGAGATAACAAAATAAACTGGTGTTTGGTGACATGGATACAATTATGTTTCATATTGTGTGTGTTGTCACAGATATCTGCTGCAGATAATCAATATTATAAAATCAATAATGATCAATGCTTCAATACACAGACTGTGACACTGCCTCACCGCTCTCAAACTGCTCCCGTCATTAACTTCTTCTCTGTTCATTCTGCTGATCAGCTGTTATTGATTATATCAGTGTAACTGTATGATTATTGATAGAAGTGACGGACAGAAGCTCAGAGGGGACTTCTGATAAACCATCAGCCAGCAGACAGAGAGCATGTGGAACTGCTTCACTCCACCATATAAGGACTTCCTGTTCCTCCGCTGACTGACGGACTGATCAAAGATGTTTTGTATGAAATATTAAAATCAGACTCACATTCCCGTGAAGGTCGGTGTTCAGCAGCATGACGGCACAGGTCAGCGTGTGGACGCTGTCTGAGGGACACACAGAGGGACAGGTGAGAGTCAAGAGTGTTAAAGTCATGATACTCCAGACAGACAGACAGACAGACAGACAGACAGACAGACAGACAGACAGACAGGTACCAGAGTTTAAACCAGTTTGATTTTATACAAAGAAGAAGCGTCAGTCAGTCTGACACCATCTGACAAATCCATCAGTCTCCTTCAGTGGTTCCCAACTGGTGGATCACAGGTCCACTCTGGATGAAAAGTAAGTGACTCGCAAACGTGTCAAGTTTGTAAAAAAATCACACTTTATTTTTAACTACAGTGAATTTCCAGCACAGAGCTTTTATTTTGAAGGGCTGTTTCCTGCTGTAGAGTGAGCGACTAACAGACAGATATTGGACAGAGACAGCAAACAACAAGTGTGATGCCGAATGTATTTAACCATGTAGACCTTGAACTAATGACTGAGGAGGAATCTGGACTGGCTGGACCAGTTAGGAACAAGTGATCATCATCAACCAGTGCTGACGCCGTCACGGCGCTGCATCAGTGATAAACAGTAACACAACATCCATCCATCCATTTTCAGCTGCTTATTCAGGACCAGGTCTCAGAGGCAGCAGGCTAAGTGAAGCACTCCAGACGTCCCTCTCCTCAGCTCCTTCCTCCAGCTCCTCCTGGAGGACCCCGAGGTGTTTCCAGACCAGATGAGATCTATAATCCCTCCAGTGTGTTCTGGGTCTGCCCCGGGGCCTCCTACCAGCTGGACCAGGAGGATCCTGATCAGATGTTGAACCACCTCAACATGAAGGAGCAGCGGCTCTACTCCGAGCTCCCTCCAGATGTCTGACTCCTCCCCCTATCTCTAAGGCTGAGCCCAGACACCCTACAGAGGAAACTCATTTCAGACGCTTGTATCTGTGACCTCATTCTTTCGGTCACTACCCAGAGCTCATGACCATAGGTGAGGGTTGGGACGCAGATGGACCAGTGAATGGAAAGCTTCACCCTACTGGCTCAGCTCCCTCTGAACCATGACGGTCTGGCCCAGTGCCAACATTCAAAATTCAAGATTCAAGATTAACTTTATTGTCCCAAGAGTGGGAAATTTGTCTTTGGCTTCTTCACCCCTACTGCAGCCATAAAACACACTGGTGGTAACACAACATAAAAACAGGTGATAAATAAATAGTGCGACATAGTAATGAACAGGAAATTAAAACAGTAAAGAAACATAAAATAAACAGCATACAGCAATTTAAAAAAACTGCATCACTGCAGACACCGCACCAAACCACAATCCATCTCACACTCCATTCTACCCTCACTGTGAACAAGACCCTGAGATACCTGAACTCCGTCTCTTGAGGCAGTAACTCTCTCCCAACCCAGAGGGAACCATCCACTGTTCTCCAGCAGAGAACTATGACCTCAGACTGGGAGGAGCTGACTCTCATCCTGACCACTTCACACTCAAACCGCCCCAGGTCATGCTGGAGGTCACGTTGTGATGAAGGCAACAGAACCACATCATCTACAAAGAGCAGAGACAGGTCCCCAAACTGGACCCCTTCCTTCCCCGGCTGTGACAAAGTGATTAATACGATATCATATTTGTTAATGTACGGACTAAGGGAGCCGCGGGTGTCTGACGGGCTGCGAGCCGAACATGAAGGAGGTCACATGACAGTGGAGGTGGGAGAGGCAGAGCAGCACACACTGTGTTTGTTGAGGAAGAAAACTGATGTGTTTTTTGGGGTGACGAGACAAGACCGCTCTCTGAAGCCCCTTCTGCTCCGCTGTTCAGTTTAATTTAAACCAGTTTGTAAAGTTTACACTGGCCCAAGACAGACAGACAGACAGACAGACAGACAGACAGACAGACAGGTACCTTCAGTGGTGAGGCTCTCCGGGTTACACTGTCTGTATCTCCTGGAGAACTGAGCGAGGACTCTTTCTCTCTCCTGAGTTTCTCCCATCAGAGCGAAGCGGCTCAGAAACATCCTGAACACACACACACAAAACTTTATTCACCGACCGACAGCAGCGGCTCTGTGATTGGCTGTCTGTCAGTAAGATGCACCCTGGGAGTTGTAGTCGACTCTTCTGACTTTTTGATTTAAGTGTCAGATATTTTCTGACGTCAGAGATGTGTATTAGTGAGAGTTAATAAACATGTTGTTGTTGTTGTTGTTATGTTGTCATGGCAACAGCATGTGACTGATGTTTCATGTGAGCTTCTTTTATAGATTAATTATGACGGAGCTGCAGGACAAACGATTCATTCAGAAACAGTCTGTGAAGCTTCTGACTGTAGAAACATCATGCTATCGAGTTATTAATTAGTTTTTAATAAATTAATCTTCTGTTGTTTATTTTGTTTTCAGGTTTTATTCATTTTAAATAAATGTAACATGTGATGAGTTCAACTGAAGTTTCTTTGTGTTGCTGCACTGACCTGAGCGCCTGATCGATGGTCAGACCACTGAAGTTGAAGTTACTGAGATATTCCTCCGCCACCATCTGACTGAACTCGTTACTGTGGACACAAACAGGAGAGTGAATCCAACCAATCAGAGAGCAGAACACACTCAACATATGACCAGGACACAAACACACACTGACTTCTTGCTGAGGTGTCGAGCCACGTCCGACTTCCTGAAGCCGTCCAGGTTGTAGAGGCGTTTGGCCAGACGCTTGGCCGCCTGCAGGTCGGGCTTCGTGCCGTTGGCCAGCGCATCGTTGCTGCCGCCGAGCGCCAGACACTCCGCCACGTCGGCCTGTGGGTACAGCAGCTCGGGAGGGCGGTTCACCGGACGCTCCCTGACAACACACAAACACAAACACACATTGCTTGAGGACTTTCAGGTCCTATTTTCGTTCTGCTGATGAAGTACAGCAACAAGAGTTCTGGTTCCTGCTCTGAGTTCCTCCTTTAAACTACAGCAGGTCAGTATACATGAACACAGCAGGCATGACGGACGACTTATTTTGTGGCTGAATATAATTCGTAGCTTCTTAAAATCTGAATGAGGATAGTGATAGTGAGATACTGGCTACAGTGATGAAACAAAACCAGCATCAGATGGACTGTATTCATAATCAATACGCCACAATAATATAAATAACCAGCGCCAATTCATCAGTCAGTGAGAATGTGTGTGTGGGCGGGGCATAAGCACATACAGCCAGCAGCAGCAGCGACCCACCGTCTGACACCGGCACACCGTGAGGACAGAAACAGAGGGCTCTGTGGGGACGGAGCACCTGCTGCAGCAAGCCAACACGCCGTCTGTGGTCATTTTGACTTGACCAGCAGACTTCACTAGAAGCTGATTGGCTGTTGAAACAGGTGACGTGCTTTAAAACCAGCCACCGGCCTTCTGACCAGCTGAGTGTCAGGTGACACCATCAGCCAGCTTGAGTCCAGCTCAGACCGGAGTTCATGTCCCATCATGTCAGATATCAGTGTGGTCATTTTAAACCCTTGACACCAGTCTTCCAGGGGGGAATCAGACAGCCAATCAATGAACCTTTCCTCGTGCTGCGCCATGACATTTAAGGGTTGAACATAAACATAGGTAAAAGAAAAAGGAGGTCTTCACGATGTTATAGCCGACTCCTCAGTTCTCAAAGGTTAGAAGACCTTTTAAGCTGAATATGTGGTTAGAAGTAAAGAAACAAAGGGCTTATTTCCAGACAGTTTGTGCATGTTCTGCCATAAAGAGGTTTGAAGATGACACTTACTGGTATAACAGAAATGCTCCTTGACTTGTCTGAGGTTAGCTACTGTATCAGGTCAGCACACTTCTTTAGACTGAGGCCTGAGAAGGTGAGGTTGTATTGGATTTTTCTGTACCTCTCACTATAGAAAGGTTTTGGTGCTGTTGCAGCGTGTTGGCCCTGGCTGGCCACCGTACAAAGGAGAAGTTGTACAAAGACAAATGAACCTGAAACTTTGACAGTAAACAGTGTTATAGTTATTATTCTACACAAACAACCTTCAGGAAACAAGAAAGGAACCGGCTGAACCCGCCCTCGATGCAAATGATCTCATCTATCCAAACTACATGTAAAGCAGCGTCTCATTCATGTCTCTATGGCAGCGCTGTGGTTGGTTCTGTTTCCTCCAACAGCCTCACAGTCTATTAATAACTGCTGCATCGAGCAGCGCCGCCTCAGGGATCAATACTCCCTCATTTACTCTCACTTCAGCCTGGCTCGGGACAATTAGGTTTAATTCAAACGCACCTATCCACTGCTGCTGAGACGAGTCCGTTCTCCATCAGCTCCTCATCGCTGCCTCGCTCTGAATGAACCCACTCTTTGAGACGGTAACACAAAGTCGTCCGTCAGGAGGAAATGAAGTTGGAGTTGTGAATGAAAGTGAGAAGTGGCTGAACCTCAGCGTGGACTCTGCGTCTACTTCCCCTCATGAACTTCAGCTTCCTCTCAGAGGATCAGCTGATTCAGGTAAACAGCAACACTGACCGAGTACTCTGAGCTTTTACTGTACGAACACAGCAGGGTAGACACACATTGTTACAGGTCAAGATAAATCTGACTCTTATAAAAGTAGTGAAAGAAAAAGTACTCATTCTGCAGAGTAACATATGTGATATGTGTCAATCAGTTAAATGTTGCCGTTCATTTTAATGACTTTATATCCTGCTGGGTGGATTCATCTTTAATAAAACATCATCATTATTTGTTATATTTTGTCTTGATAATCTGAATCCAGTACAAGTACTCCTTCAGTAGAGTATCTGAGTATTTACTGTCCAGCCCTGCTCACAGTAGAGGCTGACATTTTTTCGGGAGTCCCACGGGATGGGAATCAGTTTCACAATTCATCACGGGATTGGGACGGGATAGGAAAAAAGGCAACGGGAGCGGGCGGGACTGAGAATCATAATAACAATAGTCAAGTTTTTATTTACAAATGTGCAGTTCCACAATGAATAAAAGCTATTTCCTTATTTTTGACATAAAGCTGGTCGATGTGTTGTCTTGTTTTATTCATTTTTATTCTCTCCTGTCAGGTGGCTGGCTGCAACCAACCAGCAACCAGTCACCTGACCAGCGCATGACGTATATGGATGTTGACGCACGGTGCAGCCAGCCGCCAAAATGGAGTGGGAGGAGTTAGGGAGGGCAGCGTTACAAGTGAAAGTGAAGAACAATGATCCGCGCATCACCCTGACAGAGCTTTCAGCAAAGTCTGGAGTACTAAAGAATTTTTTACTGTAACTGAAACACAACACATGAGCAGGATGGCACAGGACTGAAAATCCTCTAGCTCACAGGTCAGAGACAACAGAAGAGTTTTATTTTCTTAAAGGGAAACTCCACTGATTTTACTCATAAAGTTCAGTTTACTCATCGAGGTTCGTCTTCATCCTGTTGGAACTGTCGTATAACGTCCTGCGTGTCCCTGATGGGAGAATAACTCCGATATCTCAGATTAAAATTAACTTTCATTATCGAATCATCTGCTGATGATGTTATGGTCTATATGTGTCCTCGTGGACGTCTTTAAGTGTCTTTAAAATATTCAGTTAAAAACTGTAAAAAAGAAAAAAAACAGGAAACCAACAAATCATCAAACTGATTATTTGCAGATTGATTACTGATGATCAGAATAGTTGCAGTAGTTGATTCAGGCCCTGCTAGAGCACAGCAGGTAAAAGAAGTTCACCTGTTGGAGGTGAGCTGTTTGTGTGCAGCTCTTCATCACCATCATCATCATCATCATCACCATCTCACTGTGGCTGTTAATGATTTCACTCTTCCTCCCTGCTACTTGTCTTTACTGAAAAAAGCTTCAAACAACGTTCCGCTAATTCAGTGATAAACACATTTAATTTCCTGTAGATTCTTCACAATAAAAGTCCCCCATTATTTTGTTATGTAAAAACTTTTATTGTGAAGCAGCAAATGAAAAAATGTTTCCATCAGCAGTAACTTCACACTATCTCCACCACTGATGAGATATTCTGTCAATCTGTGTTTTTACAGTTATAAGACAGGGGGTGCTGTTACACATCTTGTGGAACAGAACAGCACTGCAGTGTCCAAAAAGAAACGAAGAAGAAGATCTGCTGGACACTGGAAGAAGATGTTGTTTATGGAAATGTAGCAGCTTGCAAACTAAACGAAAATGCCAGCGCCGACAGAAAAGTTTACGGTTGTGCAAGCCGTGGAGATGTTGACCGTGACGGTGACAAGACGACCACAGAGGAGACGGAGACGACAGAACATTGAACGATCCCTGAAAGTGACAACATGTTTCGCTGCTATGCCTCAAAAAGAATATTATTTTCATCATTTATTATTATTATCATTCATGGAATTCAGACTGATGTGAGGAAATTAGAAAAAACAAAAAATGTAAATATGAAATTGATTTTGTTCTTGAAAATGACTCATTTCTCATCTTTTTGTCCAAAACGTTGTTGTTTTTTTTAAGTGTTGATTAAAGAAATGGATTAAGATAAAATCAAATGTTTTTTCTGACTAACACCAGTCAGTGAATGTTTCGTCTCCGTCTGTCAGTATAAATAAAGTTTTATGTTTGACCTGTGGAGTCAGAGGGAGTTTCTGCTGTTGTTCTGACTCTGATGAGTTGCTGGGTGTGAACAGAGTGAGCCGACTGATGATTAAAATACAGCTTGACGTGTTGGAACTGAACTGGGAGGAAAGAGCTGGTTAACACTAACTGGTTTTACTGGGAATTCACCCTGACATGACACTGGTGTGAGTGCAGCACAGTCACTGCACGCTGATCCATGTTACATCTCCATTGTTTCATCTGAGAAAAAACAGAAGTGCGGTTTGACGGGCGGGTCGTGGGCCGGACAGTTTCGTGGTCACACAGAGAGAAGTGAGAATAAAAAACCCGCTCAAACAGTGAACACACTAACGCCTCAGGAAGTGAACACACGGTGACAGTGTGTGTCCATAATATTTCCTCGTGTGTGAATGTGAGTCCGGATGTGTCTGTCGACCGCTCCTTCCTCCACCAACACAAACCCATTCATCCAGGACAGAAATAACCTCGTCACTCAACAGGACGGCAGGAAACTCTTGTTTTTTATTTTACCCAGCAGGCAGTGGGGGTCGGTCCATCTCTGATCCACTTCCACTCATTCAACAGCTCATAACTCCACAGATAATGGATTATAGATTATTAGATTAACACAATAAAACTGTCCGCTGCTTCTTTCATTACATTTACAAAAATAAATTATATCTTTCATCAGTTTTAGAGTTTATTAGAGAAGATTATTAATGACAAACATATTGTGTCTGTTAGTGGATCAGCAGGTCGTTTCTTGTGTGAAACCAAAAGTCAAACGAGCTATTTTAATAACAACATAGTGTGTTCGTTTGTGTAGCAGCTATGTCACAGACAGCACATGACTTTACATGACGTTATTATCATACTTATTTTAAGCCAAACACGACACTGATGAAAAAGTCGTCCTTTAACGTCGGCATGATACGTGGCCGGTTGTCCCAGAACGTCAACAACCAACACACCCAGGGTACCTTGGACGTCATATGTGGACGTGGAAAGTCCATGACCAAACGTGGACATGTGACGAGGTCACAGTGAGGATGTTGTTAGAGCGTCATATTTTGACATGTCATTCTTTTCCTGACAATAACGGACAGAATAATGAAAGCTTCAGTGTGTCTGATGGTGACATAAACAACGTTCAAAACAAATAAAAGTCTGAATAAACAGACAGATGTTGTCATGGCGGCATCACTAATCGGGCCGACCTGGCTTCCACCTGCAAAATGTCCCTCACACAGGGTTCACACACATTTTCATGGACAAAATTTCAAAGCTTTTCCAGGACTTTTCAAGAACCCATGATAACATTTTCATTTGGGAAAAGCATGCACACTACATCACACAGACATGTAGCGTCTCAGAGCAGAAGGCTCGGCTGATAGTCAATAAAATAAGAACTGTGCCAGTTGTCCGTTTGTATTAAGCAGCAAATAAGTTGTCTGAGTTAATTTACCTGACATTGCACATCCTTCGATGGGACTATAATGATAATGGGTTGACACATATTACAGCAACATTACGTCAACAGCTTACTTAGGGAAAATAACTCTGCTGTCATGTTACATCATGTAGAAGGTTTTCCATCTATTCATTTCATCACAAACTACAAAAATTCCATGACTTTCCAGGTTTTTCACGTTTGTGGGAACTCTGCTCATTTCAACACACACCGACCAGGAAGAGACACAAAATGGCCGACAGAATAAATCCACGTAGAGATGCAAAGACACAAAATGACGACAAAAAAGGACAAAATAACCACAAAGGGAGGTAAAACCACTGTGAGGTCTTGGTCCTCTGTGGCAGAGGTGGAGGGGCCTCTGCTAGTCTGTGCCCGGGGGCCCACTGTCTCATAATCCATCCATGTATGTTGTTAATGCACAGTATTTTATCCCTCACACACACACACACACACACACACACACACACACACACACACTCTGTTATTACACAACCTTATGACTGATTTCACCAGAGATGAAACCACCAGCACAGAAATATGTGAACCAGATTCTCCACCCAACTCTCCAAACTCAGATTCACTCTGACCAAAGACACGGAGGATCCAGAGCCAAATAAAAGGACTCGTCCCAGCACAGAGAGAAAAGAGGATTAAAACAATGAGTCACTGAGCGAAGGAGAGAAAAGACTGAATCAGACATCAGAGGCGAAAGACGGCAAACAGAAACAAATATAGAGAAGGAGAGAAGAAAGAGTACGAGACACACTCTGTTATTTTCCAGGGTGTGTCCATCAGCTTTCATTCATCCAGTCTGAAACCACAACAACCCAAACACCAGCGCACGGTCTGACTTCCTGTCTGAAGCTCACTGCGTCTTACTGAAGATCTCTAGAAACACAAAGACTCCTCAGTCGTTTCCTCAAACAGCTGCTCACCCAAGGTTTTGCCAAACAAACTGGACCAAACAGTGACTTTGTGTGGGACTAGTTTCAGTGGTGGATTAATCCACAGTTGGAGCTGTAAGAGAGTGGAGTGATTGAGTCAGCAGGATGGTGTGTAAAATAAGCTACAGTGTGTGTGTGTGTGTGTGTGTGTGTGTTGATGGTGATGAATGACGTGTGATGTGGAAATTAAAATGACTACATCTCCACTCAGACATGTTTTTATTTTGCTTACGTCCTCTAACATTTCCAACCTCCACTGTACCCACTGTTGTTTCCACCTTCCTCCACTGGTGTCTGAGCACCTCCCTAAATCTGAGATTCAAATGTACACCAGGCAGATAGATGAGCTACATCACTGTCTCAAAAGGCCCGTTTCCACTGAAGAAGTTCCTGGTACTATTTGGGGGGCAGGAACTACTACAGGAACGTCCTCTCGCTCGGCCCTCTCAACCGCCATGTCTCCACTGAGAGAGCGGAGTAGGATTAAGGTTCCTGTAAAGTTACCAGGCTCTGGATGTGACGTAATCATTGCACGACCATTTTGACCGGGGCGACGTAGGGGCGCCGTAGCCATTTGCAGTGTCTGTAATAACTCTGGTCACAGTCCATGAAAAACATTTTTTTTTTCCAGCGGATGTCTTAGTTACAACATGATTGAGCTAACTGGAGTAGTTTCACGTCATATCCGACAACGGGAGGCTTTTGACAGATGACGTCCTGATGTTAGCTTTGCTGCTACTGTTAGCTGTCCCTGTCAGCTGATGCTTTCTAGACATCGTGATTTCCCAAAAGTGAATAAATACCACACATAGCAACACAAAACTGCTTTGCTAGCTCAATCATGTTGTAACTAAGATATCCGCTGGAAAAAATATTTTATTCACAGAGCGTTTATTGAGTTATTACACACACCGCTAACAGCTAACGGTTAGCCCAGCTAATCTACAATAACCATGTTGTTATTTACAAAACATCACATCCTGCCTTGAGTATATCCAATCAGCACCAAGTAACCCTCAAGCCCCAGCCAGGAGTCTCTCGGGGCCGTTCTGAGTACCTACCCGGAGGCAGGTACTTGTTTAGCCCCTGTAAAAGATCCAGAACTCTGTCCTTCGGGGGTGGTTCCTGCGGTGGAGACACACACCAACGGCCCCAGCCCCGTAAAATTACCCCGAAGTTCCTGCGGTGGAAACGGGCCTATACAGGAAACACATCCAAAGCCAGAACTGACCATATTTGGACATGAGGGTGGTGCTAACCCTACTGTAGCTTGGTTAGCATTTGCATGTATAGTTTCAAACTGTGTTATTGCTAATTTTAACTTGCAAAAAAACAGCCCAGTCACCACCTGCCCCAAAACACAGGTGTAGTTTTAGGAACACATCTGTGTTTCCAGCGGGGACAGAGCCATGAAACACAACGATTTTTACCAAAACATCATTGCGTTTCCTGCCGGGATTGTGGCATTAAAAGTGTCCAGGCTGCAAACCACTGCTCGAAACCAACAGGCTACAAAACCAGCACCAAACTTGAGTGTTTTCTAGCGACCTGTGTCTATTTTCCAGCAGCGTATTCAGCACCACACATCAGCGTTTTGTGGTGACCCCTCACTGGGTTTCCAGCTGCTGTTGAGGCACCAACCATGGGTGTTTTTTAGCATCCAGTCACTGTTTTTCCAGCAGCTTTTTAGGCACCACACATTGGTGTTTTATAGTGACTTGTCACTGTGTTTCAAGCGGCTGTTTAGGCACCACATTTGATTGTTTTGTAGCGACCCAGAGCTGCTTTTCCAGCAGCTTTTTAGGCACCATACATTGGTGTTTTGTGGTGACCCCTCACTGGGTTTCCAGCAGCTGTTGAGGCATCAAATGTGGGTATATCTTGGTGATCTAGCAGATTTTTAGGCACCAAACGTGATTGTTTTGGTGCAACCCATGGCTGTTGTTCCAGCATCTCTTGAGGCACAAAACATGGGTGTTTTGTAGCATCCCGTCACTGTTTTTCCAGCAGCATTTTTTGCCTCTAAATGTGGATGCTCTTTACCCATGTTAAGCCCCTAAACATGGGTATTTTTTGGGAACTCATCACTGTCTTTTCAGCAGGGATTGTGCTGCTAAAACCAGGTATTTTAAGCAAAGATATGATCTTTTCCTAACAATAACCAAATGTTTAGCACAGCATGTTGAAACGTAAAGTTGAATGTATCCACTAACATGCAGATGTAATGCATTTCTTCTAGTAAAACTACATTTGAATCTCATATTGGTTCCCTCTCTTCTGCTCTCTGATCTTCACTGTGTGTTTTGTCAGAAAGCAGAAGGTGGTAAACAAAGTTCAGCTGTCATGTGTTCCACTCAGGCCTCCATGTAGAACAAGTGCTTGATCTATAATGGATGCTCAGTAGAAAAACTTTAACCAGCAGCAAACTTCCTCCCAAACTGCAGCGGAGATGCTCCGCCTGCAGGGCCTTTAATCCAGCAGAACGCTCTGGATTCACTAAAAAACACAGGAAGGTTCATTATGGATTCTGTTTGAAGTGATGCAGAGTGAAGCCTGCGAGCAGAGGAGCCCGGCTCCTGCTGAGTCAGGTCAGCCTGTTCAACACTGAAACTGATGCAGAAAAACATGCGGAGCTGCTTCAGATCCAGACCTGACTGAGGTCCATGTATTTCAGTGAAGGTATCTGGAGTCAGTGGAGTCCTCCCCGAACACATCACTGTTTTATTCCTCCTCTCCTCCTTCAATCCCTCATTTCAGCTTAAAGAAGCCGACCTACAGGAAGCTACAAGGGTCAAATAATTGCACAGTGGGATCGAACTTCACTGGTATGCTTCATCAAAATCACGTTTAAAGAAGATAAACATTCCTCTTGTGTTTTATACGTCCTCACGGAGAGGATGGCAACTGTTCATCGGTTAACTGCTGAGAATATTCTTCATCAGTTGTGTGTCAGTCTCCAGGTTTATCTTGCTACTCTTAATAATGTAAAATATGTCTTCATAGAAGTTGTGATAGTTACCTAACATAATAAAGATGGTCTTCTATCTGCTCAGAGCTCTGTTAGAGTGTGTTATAAACATGTATTTATTGTTCATACACTGATTATAATACTGAATATTAATATGATGCTGTTTTATATCAAATCAAAACAAACTATTCTACAATTTGAAAAAGTGACATGAGACATAAAGCTGACAGTGTTGGTTTCACGGCAGGTTAACACACTCGAGTACACTTTACCTCCTTCCTTCCTTCCTCTCCTCACGCTGTGAATAAATCACCGCCACATGTTTCTATTGATAAAGCTTCTTCGAGGAGTGTCGCTGCAGTCTGATACGAGAACTAGCAACAAATGTTGGAATCACACGGTAAAGCCTTCCACGTTTCACACTGTTGCATCACCAGAACAAAACTAAAACATTTTCTGTTTGTAAAAGTGAAAAACAGAAACTCTGGAAGTCTGAACGAAGGACAGAGACCAACTGACTGAAATGAGAAACACGCCACAGAGTTGTAAACAATCTGCATCAGACAAACACAGCAGGATAAAAAACTCAGGCTGCATTCAAAACCGCCGCCTGTCGAAACAGTATGTCCTGATTTCGCCAAAATGTAGCATGTAGTCGAACAGAAGGAAAATCTCATCAAACCAGTCTACCTCAGCAACTGTATCCCACAATGCAAAGATGTTTTTCCTGATTGAATCTTGTGTAAGTGAGCGATCTGTACCTACATCTGTCCTCCACCCACACAGGCAGGCTGTGAAACATCACATTTGGCACTGATGGAGGTTTATATTATATTATACATATATTATTATATATAACGGGTCGCTGCACATTTGGCCTCTGATCAATAACTTTCACCTTTAGTTGGACATTTGTCGCAGCTGGTTAGCACAACAAGCCAAAGTTCTACCAAAGTATCTAAGTACTGTTTTAACTGGGATTAAAGGTTGAAGACGACCCTGAAGTTTATCCAGTGAATTCTCTGTCAGCTGCACAGACATGGCGCTACGACGTCCTTTATTTACTCCACCTTTCCATTTTTATACAGAACCAAACGACGGCAGCATCATGCTGATTTCAGACTGCATGCCGACGAGAGGCGTGACATTAAACACAACAGCGTCAGCCTCCAGTATGACATATAACCTGTGTGTCAGCAGCAGCGCTTTGTAAACAATAACAATGACATCACATGTCAATAACAATCATTTAGCGTCCCTGTTGTATGGCGGCTGATCTCGTCCTCTGCTCGGAGGGTAAGGAGCTCCTGGACCTCACTGTTGTGCTTCTTTGAGTGAGCTGCTAACTGCTAACAGTTACTCTTCTTCTTCATTGATTTAGCTCCTAAGTGCTAACAGTTGCTCTTTTTCTTTGAGTTAGCTGCTAACTGCTAACAGTTGCTCTTCTTCTTCTTTGAGTTAGCTCCTAAGTGCTAAGAGCTGCTCTTCTTCTTTGAGTTGGCTGCTAACTGCTAACAGTTGCTCTTCTTCTTCTTTGAGTTGGCTGCTAACTGCTAACAGTTGCTCTTCTTCTTTGAGTTAGCTGCTAACTGCTAACAGTTGCCCTTCTTCTTTGAGTTAGCTGCTAACTGCTAACAGTTGCTCTTCTGCTTCTTTGACTTAGCTGCTAACAGTTGCTCTTCTGCTTCTTTGAGTTAACTGCTAACTGCTAACAGTTGCCCTTCTTCTTTGAGTTAGCTGCTAACTGCTAACAGTTGCTCTTCTTCTTTGAGTTAGCTGCTAACAGTTGCTCTTCTGCTTCTTTGAGTTAGCTGCTAACAGTTGCTCTTCTGCTTCTTTGAGTTAGCTGCTAACAGTTGCTCTTCTGCTTCTTAGAGTTAGCTGCTAGCAGCTACTTTTAAATCTCCCATGGCAGGTGGCACACGCAACCTCAATAAACGTACCTTTTATACAGAATGGCAAGGCATGAGATTCCCGCCTTGAAGAGGCAATGTAAAAGGGGCCATGATGAAAGCAGCACCAACAAAAAGTTTAGACTCTGTTCTTCTATGAGTGAATCTGCTGGACGTCATTTCAATATAAGGGGAAGGCAGTGAAGTCTGAACCTGAGCTGAGCTCCTTTAATTTGCTGTTTGCATTTTTCTCAGGTTAAAAGCTTTTAAAAATCATCCTTAAACTAGAATCACCACCCTGTGGTTGTATGACTCCGCCCACCAGTCCACCCTGTGGTTGTATGACTCCGCCCATCAGTCCACCCTGTGGTTGTATGACTCCGCCCACCAGTCCACCCTGTGGTTGTATGACTCCTCCCACCAGTCCAGTGTCTCTGACAGTCTCCATCCATGTCAGTGAAAACATGGATGCTTCACACACAGAAGATCTATACAATCAGCACAGTTTCAAGATTAGAGTCACCAATTCAGTATCTGACCAAATGTCTCCCCTTCTGTTCCTGAGATATGACGTTAAAACATGATGTCACAGTCAAGCTGACCTTTGACCTTTTGACCTTCATTATTTTATCCTGTTAGAAATCTGTGTCGAATTTGGTCAGAATTATGACCAAAAACATGTTTTGTGAGGTCACACTGACCTTTGACTAGTTCATTGTTGAGTCCAAGTGGATGTTCTTGACATATCACAGTCATGAAAATGCTAAAGAAAAGGTCACAGTGCCACTGACATTCAAAATCTAATCAGTTCATTGTCAAGTCTGAGTAACGTTTGTGCCAAATTTGAAAAATATCCCTCAAGGTGTTTTTTAATTATCACATTCTCAAAAATAAGAAGGATGCAAGGTCAGAGTGACCTTGGCCTTCGACCACCAAGTTCTGATCAGTTCATTGTTGAATCCAAGTGAACGTTTGTGCCAGATTTGAAGAAATTTCATCCAGGTGTTCTTGAGATATTGCATTTATGAGAATGAGACAGATTAATTCATAGTGACCTATGACCACCAGAATTAGTGAGTCCAAGTGAACGTTTGTGCCAAATTTAAGAAAACTTCCTATAGAACTTGTTAAGATATCATTTTCAGGAGAATAAGATGGATGCAAGGTCACAGACCTTTAAAACATAATCAGTTTATTGTTAAGTCCAAGTGAACATTTGTGCCAAATTTGTAAAAAAAAAACAAAAAAAAAAAAAACACCCTCAAGGTGTTTTTCTTAAATATCACTTTCACAAGAATGAGACAGATTTAGCCGTTCGTGCCAAATTTGAGGTAATTCCTTTGAGGCGTTCTTGAGATATTATGTTTACAAGGATGAGACAGACGTACGGACAACCCAAAAACATAATGCCTCTGCGCTGGCATTAGCTGCAGCCGGAGGCATTATGTTGAGAAGGAGCTAATGTGTAGAATAAAGAGGGAACATCAGATCTAATCAGACAAACCTCAGCAATCACCAAGTGAACAATCCATTTCCTGCAACTTTCAGGAATATTTAGTGTGCACTGTAGGCCATTGTGAAAAATGGCTGCCATGTCCCTCAGGGGCCAAATTTACACTGCCCTGATATCTGTGTCTTTTCACCATCTGTGTGTCGCTTAAACACACAGATGGTGAAACTGTTCTGAATACTGACTCGTGACCACAGTTTGAGGTGTGACCTCTGAGGGTCCTGAGCTGACTCACCTGTACACGGCTGGGTAGGGCGGGGCATACAGGTACCTGTCCTCCAGAGCCCCGCCCCCCCAGCACAGCAGGTAGCTGGCCATGTTGGTGTGGCCCCGCCCACTCTCACGCTGTCACCCTGTGATGTCACAGAGAGAGAGAGCCACCGCCAATCAGCCCACATCCACAACATCGAGAGAGGGAGGAGGCGTCACCGAGGGAAACTGAGCAACGTCATCCACACGTTAATCCGATGATGTCATAACGACATGACTCTTCATTGTCTGTTTCCTGTCAGTCTGTCCGTCTGTCTCATTCAGAGCGTTTCCCTCCACCAGCAGCAGCACCGTCTCCTCTTCTGATCCGTCTGCTTTTAGTCCTCCTCCTTCGTCTGCTTCACTTTGCCTCCTCGCTGCTCCGTCAGCTCCTTCCTCCTCCTCTTCCTCTCTGTTTCTTCCACACTTTAAAAAACCTCCACGCCGGCTTTTTCTCTCAACAACTTCACTGCACAACTTTCTCTCTGTCTCGTCACAGTCGGAGTGTCTCCTCCCTCCACTCTCGTCCATCAGCTGCTTATTTTCCTCCACTGAGGGGGGAGGAAGAGGAGGAGGAGGAGGAGGAGAAGAAGGAGGAGGTATGTGTTTCCTCCCCCGTTTGACCCGGGACGCCCCTCCTCCTCCCTCTGTCCTCTCCTTCCCCTCTTTGTCTCCTCTTACCTTCCTTTCACTCCATCGACCTTCCTGGAAGTTTGTCACTTTTCCAGCAGCTCCATGAACCTCAGCTCTGCTCCGTTGACTCAGTGTGACATCGACAGAGGAAACACGCTGCAGCTTCCATGACTCAAACAACGTGAAATAATTAAGAAATAAAAACTGAACTGAAAAAAAGGTTAGCTCCTTCTCAAGTTTAAAAAGAAAAACTTATTTTACCTTGTTTTTATGTGTATTTTTGTTTCTTTATGAAACATGTTACTGCATCTTATAGTAAAAATAAAAGTGCTATAAAATTTTTAGTATCATTATAGAAAACAAAATGCAAATGACGTCCAAATGTTTCAGATTTGTCTTTTTATTTGTGTTAAGAAAATATTTTTTTTCTGACCATTTTACAAAAGTTTGTACTTAAAAAAATGCAAAAAATTAAAAACAAATAAGAATTTATTGAGACTTTTTTATTCTAACATTTTTTCAAAGAAATGTTTGGTTTTTTTTTTAAACTAAAATACCTGAGTTTCATTTTAAAATAATTCACCATAATTTAATTTAAAAAAAAAAAAAAAAAATGACCAAAACTAAACTTTCCGAAATAAAAGTATTGTTATTCGCATTTTTCTTTTTCTATAGAGCACATTTTATTGTGTATTTTGGTAGGAAATTTTCTATACAAACCCCTATTTATTTTTACTTATTAATTATTTTTCAAAAATACAAACATTGTTCAAATGTTTTTGTTTTTTGTTTTTTATTAACAGGGAACAGGCATTTCCCCAGGCCATTTAACAAAGACCTGTATATATTTTGTTTTATCATAACGATATTAAAGAAAAAATAACTAAAATACCTAATACCTAAAATAATTCGACCTGATTTAGATTTTAACAAAAACTGAAAACTCTGTTTGTTTACAGACTGGATAAAAATAATTCATGTAGCCATAGTGACGTCTCCTTCTGGTTTGTGGACTCATCTTTGAGTTCGGCATTGCAGCCGTCACCATCTTGATTTATTTTTAGCTGGAAGTTCTATTTTTGGTCAAGAGGGTGGAGCTAACGCTAATGGTAGCCTGTTACATGCATTATCTGTTTTCAAAATACACTTCCGTTTTCACAGGAAATGTTCAATTTGCATACAGTCTCTTTCAAAATAAAAGCACTATGCTGGTACAACACCGTGAATTGACATTTTTTTCCTTCAAAAATAAACGCACATGATTGAGTTCAGGAAAAAAGAACAGGGTTTGGCTTTACAATCTCACAGGAAGTGAACACCAACCTCTTGGGTGAAGGTCAGTGGTTGTTGGACCCATCCACCTCCCCTCCCATCTGCCCTACTTGGACTTCCACCACCTTAACATTCCTTGTTGTCTCGCCATGTTGACATGGATGCTGCAGCGACCGGCCGCGTATCATGCTCCTGTAAAAGGACGGCTTTATTTGTCAGTGTGTGACGGCAGAAGTCACTGACCAAGCGCCAGTATTTAACAACTTCGAAGTGAGACCAGGTTGGTTGTTGTGTCTCTGTCAGCTTCTCAGTCACCAAGCCTGGGTGTTTGGCAGCAACCCATCGGCGGGGATAGTGTCATTTTTTGCTCTCTCTGCTGCTCCAGCGGGGACTGAGCCCACAAAACCAGGTATTTTAAAACACAATATATTCTAAACCATGAATGAGTGGGTTTTGTGTCTAAAGATAAACACGTTACCCAAAACATAAAGTATCTGCTACAGAATAAAGTACAAAGGTAACGTGTCCTTAATGAAATGTGAGGTACATAAAACTTCAGCCTCATACAACTGTCATCAATGTTGAAATGAGCTCTACAGACCAAACAGGCTGTAAATGTGTGTTTCTACATGTTAACACGAGGGTCTGTGGGGACTGACTCGCTGTTGGAGTCAGCCTCAAGTGGACATTAGAGGAACTTTAGGTTTTGGCACAACTGAACTGACCTTTACAAAATAAAAGTCCTGTTGCTAATAACACCATTCAGACACTGCAGGAAGGTCTGCATGCTTCAATTCCTGAAGCAGCACTTTCACCGACAGCTGAGTGAGAGCAGGTCAGAGGTCACAGCACCCAGACAGCAGATGGAAAGGATCAACACAGAGTAGCGGAGGAGGAGGAGGAGGAGGAGGAAGAGGAGGAGGAGGAGGAGGTTTCAGTGAAAACATTTGAGAGTGTGTTTTCTGACAGGAGTGGGAGGTCTTTCTCTCCCGCCCGTCTCTGAGCTGGCTGAATGAATCCATCTGGAATTTCCCTCTATAGGCTGATAAAACTGTGTGTGTGTGTGTGTGTGTTGTTTGGGTGTGATCACGTTTGAATTCTCTGCTTTCAGGAAACTCTCTCTCTGCGGTTTGATTTGTTTTCAACTGGGAACAATAAAGTTTGTGTTTGAATTTGAATTCTATGTGTGTGTGTGTGTGTGTGTGTGTGTGTGTGTGTGTGTGCGTGTGTGTGTGTGTGTGTGTGTGTGTGTGTGTATGTGTGTGTGTGTGTGTGTGTGTCCACACCCAGTGGAGGGAGGCCAAATGAAAACAGTGAACTCCTCCAGACTGAGACTCTGAACCCTCCCAGCAGCAGCAGCTTCGCTCTCTTCACTTCATTCCTCAAATATCTGAGTAACTCTCTGTTACTGCTCTCAGGTACATGTCAGAGGTTCTTTCCTCCAGTATTTCCTTTTTCTGATACTCTTTACATTTATCCGACAGCTTTAGTTCCTTTACAGATTCAGATTATTGATCCATGCTGTTGTAGAAGAATGAACAGGCCCTCACACCCTCTGACCAACAGGGGTGCAGAAGGGACGCCAGTGGCCGTGGCTGCGTGTTACCGCAACAGCTTGACACTGTGTGCACGACTGAAGGCCTACGCTGCTGTGAGCATTTATACCAGTGTGGTGGTGTGTCTGTGTCACTCTGCAGTTACACCTCCAAACCACTAGTCAGCGGTGGGGTTTCTGTGAAGTGCTGTAAAGTTTAGTTGATTCAAAACACACACTAAACACACATTAAACACACATTAAACACACATTAAACACTCATTAAACACACATTAAACACACATTAAACACACATTAAACACACATTAAACACACATTAAACATGGCTTAATAGAGACAGTTTCAAACACAAATCAGCTTCACTATAACTCCCAGCATTCACAGACAAACACTTGTCTTTATCTGGACACATTTTCCCCACAAATACAACATGCTAACATTATTAGCACAAGCCTATGGCATTTTACATTGTATAAATTAGCCTAGCAGCTAGAAGAGATTTCCTCTGCTCATATTTCAGCCAGGATAAATCACACACAGTGTGTGGAGGCTTTATTGTCTTCATGATTTATTGTTTCTTATCTGTGAGATTAAAGTAAATCAAAGCTTTGTTTCCACTGAGGGAAATGGTGTCAGCTCTATGCCTACACAGAGCCTACGCCATAGGTGCGGCGTTGATTCGACGCAGAGGTATAAATCCCCCCATTAGAGCCTGTGTCCACATCGTGTTTTTGTCCCAGCACCGGCCTCTTTTCTAAATCATTCCCAACTTCTGTTGTCAGCAGGTGGCGCTATGAGTCAGTGTGGACTGTGGATGTCTTCAGGTCTGCACTCTCATCCAGCATGTGAAGACTGGGGCAGATCCAAAACGCACAAACTACAAAATTTTGCATCGTCAAGGTCTTGAAGTCTTTTTGCCCAAATTTGAGGAGGATGTTGTCAACTTGGTAGAAGCAGGACATGAAAGTATAAAATGTGATTTCCTGTTGCCGACTGAATATTGCCACATAGACGTCCTCAGGCCAGGACTTTTATCAAACCTGTGAAGTTTGGGGCAGACTGGGCACATCTACCACGGAATTACAAACCACTGTTTTGACTGGAAATTTGACGCCTTGCCATGGTGACGACATTTGATGAAAACTCAAAAGCTACGCAAATAAACAGGTCTTTAGATCATGCTGCACAAATTTGAAGTTAATTTGGTAAAATCTGTACAAGGAGTTTGTTAAAGTACAACACCTGGAAATGGTACAAAATGTCACAAAAATGAAGTTCATTCAAAATGGCTGACTTCCTGTTGGGTTCAGGGCATGGCTCCAGCGTTGGGATGTTACATGTGCCTCCAGATTTACCACACCTTTGGGTGAAACCTACTGCGGTGGCTGTGTTATTTTTCTAGGGGGCGCTACTGAGACATTTCGTCACACTCACACAAAACCCAGAAGATAATCAAGTTTACTGGCGACACCACAGTTACAACATCAACTGCACGTACTGATGTTTTATTTTTGGAGCTCGACCGTTCATGAGTGACGCTGGAACATACTTTGGTTCTTCATTGCTTCAGAGCAACTCTGGGCACGGCTGAGCATCAGGCGCAGTCAAAGTCAAACTTAACCGTTCTTCGCGATGCATCTGAAAGTTTGCTTTCATCCATCAATCTGATCTGATCAGCCCTGATTGGATTGACTGATCAAATATCGACTCAAAACTCTACAAACCTCAGAACTTGGATTATTTATTATGTATTACTCGACTTCTGTGGGAAACACTCAAATATGGAAATTCTCACCACTTATGAGTCATGTGTGAAGATGAGCTTCTCTTCCTGAAAGTACAATAAACAAAGATAATACTACAGTCCTCGCAGCAGCTGGTGCTCAGGCCCTGAACATATTTGATGCTGCAGAATGAGTTTAGACTCTTTTTGTGTTTGTAAATAGTAATGATATATTTTGTGGGCGGAGCCTAACTGGTGGCAGAAAGTGACAGTAGTGGTGTCAGTATGAGCACTAAATAAAACATAAAAAACACTATAACGTTTTTATTTCTAAACCAATCGCAGTGAGTCGTTTTTATATCCATGAGTTTATGATCTACGTGTCGTGGGAAAAAAGTTTTATCTCCAGTTAATTATAATCTGGATATTTAATCACCGCTGCTCAGGGTGTGTTTGGATTATGTGGATTACTTAATTATTAACATGGTGAAAGATAAATTATCATAAGAGCTGATTTGTCTTATTGTCCTTGATTAATAGTTGTGGCGACGTCCCCGTGTTACATGATTTAATGTGGAAGTACAACTTATCAACTTGCTAGCGCGCTAGCTAGCTAGTACTGTCTGTTAATTAACATCTTGATCATAACGTATATTAACTTTCACCACTGCTCACTTTATAAAGGAGTTTATGAACAGACAGCGTTAGCTAGCTCGTCACAAAGGTGTCTGATGTTACTGTACATTAAATGATATTATATGTTAACGTCACCTCAAGTTTGAACCAGGGACAATAAGACAAATCCATATTTCACAGATGTGAGTCTTTCGATGAATTATCTTTCATCATGTCAGTAACTCGGTTCATGTAACCCAAACACACACTCCTCTACTGAGTGTGCAGCAGCCACATTGTAATTTACTGGAGACTAAACACTATCTTGTACCACGGCGTTCTCAGCAACGTTTTTATTCTGTGTTCCTGTTCTGACATCCAGCGCCACAACAAGACATTTTTACTTTGGGTATGTCGACTGTTTCTCTTCGACGTCCGCTGTTTTTCTGCCACCAGCATGTGAGCGCCACTGCTGTGACGTAACTGTGACGTCCACTCAGAATTGGTCTATTTTTACTGTTGGTACTTTGAGGATATTTTGATGCTGATACTTGTGTACTTGTAGCAGAGTGTTTGTGAGCAGTCAGTGTGATGTAATGTGTCCTCTGCACACAGACTGATTCACCTGCAGACGTCTCCACCTGTACAGGTCCTCCAGAGACACCATGCCAACACACAGAAATAAACCCGCCTCTCTTTTACAGTGCGGGGACAGTAGAGCTTTAAACAGAGGTTTCCTGAGGTGAACTGACACAAAGACGTGGAGGGAATAATAAGATGCTGACTCATTGTTAAATACAGACTTTACAGGCGGTGTAATAGCAGAGCAGCAGCTCAACCAAACCCTCCATCACAGACCTGAGACGCTCACGACATGTGAACTGAACCGGGAGGAACCAGAACTGATGACAGAACAGCCACAGACCAGAAGAAGAGCAGCACACAGGAACATGGTGACGGGTCTGTGAGTACTAAACACTGTGAGGTGTTTTACTGACTAACTCTTCCTGCGTGTTCTGCATCATATTTATCTGACAGCTTTAGAAACTAACACGGTCTTCATTTCATCTTATTTTATTTTCTCACCCCTCCTCAGCCTCCTCTCTGTTTCTCCTCACATATTTGTTTCTAAATAATGTTTTGTGTTGTGATATCTGATCCAAGAGATGGGAAACAGGTAAAGTAACCTTGATCATATCACTGCTTTGTCAGTGGACTTTCACATCTACATATTACGCACAAGGTGTCCTCCTGCGTCTGCTGTTGGTGTTCTGAGACAACCTGGTCCCACACAAAGTCTTCAAAAAACAGTGCTTGGTCAGACACTGACGAAAAAAGCCACCCTTTCACGATGGTACGATACGTGGCCAGTCGGCCTTATTGTTTGACAGTGCCTGGCAGTGTCAGGGGGAAACACTGCAGGACAACAATTAAAGACACGGCGTGTGAGTCCAGCAACCACCGACTTTCACCCAGGAGCCCTCTGTTCACTTCCTGTAAGATTGTAAAACCAAACCCTGTTCTTTGTTCCTAAACCCAACCATGTGTGTGTTGAAGGAAAAAGACAATTTATGATGTTGTATCAATGCAGTGCTTTTATTTTTGAAAGAGGCTGTATCAAACTGTACATTTCCTGTGAAAACAGAAGTGTATTTTGAAAACAAGCAATGCATGTAACAGGCTGAAGTTGACACGGCGTCCCAGAACGTCAACAACCAACACACCCAGGGTACCTTGGACGTCATATGTGGACGTGGAAAGTCCATGACCAAATGTGGACATGTGACGAGGTCACAGTGAGGATGAGTTGTCTGGGACACCACAACTGATGTCGGGACGTCAACCAAATCACATGGTTAGCTTCAGAATAAAACACCATGGTTTGGCTCTACATTCACACAGGAAGTGAACAGCAGGTTACCAGGTGACAGTCGGTGGGTGTTGGACCCAGCCGCCCTACTCAGACTTCCACCACCTTAACGTTCATTGTTGTCCAGCTGCGTTTCCCCCTGACACTGCCAGGTGCTGTCAAACAATAAAGCCGACTGGCCACGACATGAAGGGACGGCAAAGAGATAAAGTGCACCGGTTTATTGTTAGCCCAGAACAAATTTACAAGTTTGTACCTCAGTGGTTTCTTTAGACATTTTTTTTTTGTTAAAAAGTTACTACACCCAATATTTATAATCATGATTTTTATCTAGTCATTTTAATAACTTTTACTGTGTAGGGAACAACAACTGATTTTATGATCTGTGGACACATTGCTGCGTGTTTTATTAACTATGTCTTGTACGATGTCTTTGAGTGCTCTGACAGGCGGCTATAAATAAAATGCATTATTATCATTATCATTATTATATTAATTAAAGTGCCTGCCTCAGCTTTAATGGAGGAAAAATAATCATCAGATCTGAGTGACCTCCAGCTGGTCACGTGACCTCCAGCTGGTCATGTGACCTGTGCTGCAGCCTCTCTTCCTGTCAGTGTGTCAGACGCAGGTGCTGAACCGTAACACAATTTCTCCCTTTTGTCTATTTTAAACCCTCGACATCTCACGCTCCAGGAAGTTAATCTGATGTTGCCGTGGTGACCGGTGCTGGCCGGGCGCCAGGTCTGATTGGCTGCCCTGACAGGAAGGACCAGGTACGACAACAACACAACAGAGAGCGGACGGATGAGACGGACTGCAGAACACGTTGAGACAGAAAGTCTTGGTGTTATATCAGATCAGTGTTTAAATGTTTCAGGTGCAAGTCGACTGAGAGGCGGCGATGACTGACTCTTCTTCACTGCACAGTGACACATGATTACACTCACACCTTCTTACTCTGTCAACACAAAGTGTCGTCTGAGTTCTCAGGTTTAAATATTCTCCAAACGAACACACTGAAATCACAGCTGAACATATCTGAAGGACGACTCTCAGCACAGGAAATGTTTCAGACAGAAAACCTTTCGACGAAGACGAATGTACGGGCGGAAAAAAGTCAACACCGCACAGTATCCCTGCATTTTATGTAGGGTTGCAGTCACAAACTTGTTTATAAGGCAGGGGCATAATTAGCAGCCCTTTTTAACAGGAATTGTGCAAATTTGCAGGAAAGCCCAATCAGTCTTTTTTCAGCATTGGCAGTATAAAAACAAAATCAGGGAGTGCAGCAAAATGCTGCCTACCTACTTTTGTTTATACAGAATGTGCCTTTTTCGGGGCAATGGGGGGCGTGAGCAAGTAACAAAACGTGTAGCTCAGCGTGTGACGTAAACAGTGACGTGGGAGGGAAGCCGCAGCTGGTCAGTCCTTCTGCGATTCTCTCGTAAGTCGGCCTCTTCGTTTGCAAGGACAAGGAGGGCGCGCAATTCCTTGTCTCCCCAGTTGCTCATCTTTACAGTGTCTGTCAGGTTTGTGTTTCCCTCTTGCTACTAGCTGCTCGCTAATTCCTGCTATCAGCTGTTTCCTGTTTATCCACCACCAGTGGCTCGCACGTGTGGCGTCATCAACAGCTCCTCCCACAAGTCATCAACAGCTCCTCCCACAAGTCATCAACAGCTCCTCCCTCAAGTCATCAACAGCTCCTCCCACAAGTCATCAACAGCTCCTCCCACAAGTCTTCAACAGCTCCTCCCACAAGTCATCAACAGCTCCTCCCACAAGTCATCAACAGCTCCTCCCTCAAGTCATCAACAGCTCCTCCCACAAGTCATCAACAGCTCCTCCCTCAAGTCATCAACAGCTCCTCCCACAAGTCATCAACAGCTCCTCCCACAAGTCATCAACAGCTCCTCCCACAAGTCATCAACAGCCCCTGCTGTTGCAGAAGGCCGCCTCGGTCTGTTTAAACTAAAAAGGTTCCACCAATATGTCTACCCTACGAGGCAGAAAATTGGGCACCTCGGATCAACTCGCCAATCCGGCTCTGAGTGTCTAAACGCTCGCAGCTTGGTGGCAAAACGGCCCAACATTCGCCGAAAATCTGGCAGTGTGAAAGGGGCTATAGACAGTGCAGGCAGTGCGGTTACACTGGGGCCAGTGAGCTGGGGGCCCATAGATAGAGCGGGCCCTTATGTGTGATTGTCACCTTCGAAATCTGCCTGTGCTCAAACAAGAACAAATTAAAAACAGCCATTTGCTTTACACGCCGTTGGAAAAGGGAAACCATCTCTGTCATGTTTATTTTAATTTTCTTTTTTGGAAAACAGTCAATAACATCTTTAACTGAATAATAAGCACATTCTATAACTATAAATCAACTGTTCAGATGAAATCAAAAATGTATTATTTTGTTCTGTATTTTTCGTGATATACAGATATGCAATGATAATTGCTCGGAAAAGCAAGATTTATACTTCTGTGTCAAACTGACGCTGTACTTATGACGTGCACCTCCCCAGAGATGTAACTCCACAGTGTCACAGTGACGCAGACCTCCTGTCTGTCTCTGTAAGCTGAAACCATTTCCCTCAGTGGAAACAAAGCTTTGATTTACTTTAATTTCACAGATAAGAAACAATAAATCATGAAGACAATAAAGCCTCCACACACTGTGTGTGATTTATCCTGGCTGAAATATGAGCAGAGGACTGTGTTATAAAAATTGAGGGTTATCACACTCTTTACATTTGCTTATCGGCAATACTGAAAAAAAATGGACTGAGCGAAGAATCTTTCCTTTCGTTATTTTTTTAAGGGGAGACGTTTTGCACAAACTTCCGTTAACAAAATGGTTTCAAGTTTCAGTTAAAGTAATAAAATGTTTGTTCAACCAACAATAACCTTCTGTTCTCATTCCTTTAAAGATCATTATGACTGATAATAAGATAAATTCTTTAATACCATAAAACTGCAATATTTTCTGAGACAGTTATCGTGCTACAAAGATCTCATACCGATGCAAACCTAGTTTCATGTGGAAATATTTTATCAACATAAAAACATTAAGCGTTGATTTTTTTTTAATATAAATTCTGGGTCTTTCATAACTTTTTGAAAGGTGTTGCTGTAAAAATAAAATATGTCTGAAAATGAATCCAACATAAAACTAGAAAGACAAGGAGACAACTGGTTGCTCTGTGTAAACAAACGTAGATCAAAACGTTTTATCAGGGAACAACAGGATGGACAGGAAGGCGATCCAGGCCCTCCGAAAAAATATAGAATAATGAGGAAGGAAATATTAAAAAGCTTTTACTGTAGTGGCTGAATCATTACAAGAGCCAGCATGTTTCCACCACTGCAGGTTGATTTCAAATGCTTTTAAAAGTTTTTAAAACCCTGATTCAGCCCACATTTTCACAACAAAATACAACAGGCTGCAGTGAGAGTCTCTCTCCATGGGATATTTAAAAATAGCAGTTTGTGCATTTAGTCCTTCTCAGGCAAGCTCGGGGGTTTAGTGTTGCTGTAGCCCACAGGAAGTGAGGATTAGAATATATGACCTTCACATAATCCGCTCCAAATCAATCTATATTTTTAAAGTCATTACTAAAAGTGTGTGTCATATAAAAACTAAAGTGATGGTCAAAGTTGTCACAGTGAAATTTAAGGTGTGCTGATGGATTCACGTCATCAACTCATGCATTGAGTAACATTACAAGTTAACGTTCCACCTTAAAAGTTGCCGGCAGTCGGCCCAGCGAATGAAGTGATTTTTTTCTCTTTCATTTTATAGTTGTAACTGTCGTCATGAAACTAAACACATGGGAAAAGTGAACGAGCTTCAGTTTGATTCCTCAGAAAGAGACCGAAAAATCCAAAACACAAAGTCACTCAGTGTCACACTCTGTATAGCCTACACACTGTGTGTGTGGTTGTGTGTGTGTGTGTTCAGCTCAGCTACACGTCAGACACTCTATAATTAAACTCAAGTGTTGTCTCACAGCCGGGGCGTACGGTCCACACACACACACGCACTCACACACACGTCTGTACTTCAGGAGTTGTGAGGATGCTCTCTGACATCATTCATTCCTCAGTTTTAACCGTTACACCAACTTTTAAAGATTCAGAGACAAAATGTCTCCACTGTCCTCAAAAAAACGTCCTCACTTTCCAAACACACCTGGAGGAAGTGAGGTCCAAGCAAGGCGTCCTCACTTCACTAAAATGTCCTGTCTCTCACACACACACACACACACACACAACCAAGTGAGCTGTTAACACATGGTGTCTCTGTGATGACACCATGTGGCTGATTTGTGTCACTGCAGCAGATTTAATGAGATTTGATTGTATCTAATACACATTTTAAATCAAGTTTGTTTGTGATCATTCGATTAAATTAGCTTCCGATTATTCACCATGTCAGATTAATATAACTGAATTACTACATGTGATAACAGGTGGTATTAAGATATTTGAATTAATGTCTCCTAAACTATGGAGGATCATTTTTTAATGACCTAAGTATCAATAAATAACAAAATCTAAGACTAACAGTTATTAAGAGTTAAACTCTCAGTAACCAAAACCCACAGAATATTCTCTCCCTCCGCTTTGACTGCTGCTTATTCAGTCATGAATATTTAATATTTCTATATCAGTATATGAGCTGAGCTGTTAAATATGATCACAGTATGTTTGTGCAGGAGATAAAAATGAAACAGAGACCCACGGGTATAAAATCTGCTCTGTTGCTGTTCAAGGTCAGATAATCTGCGGGGAGCCTTCAGATGAATTCTGGGTAAAATATGACCTCACATGTACGTTCACACGCAACCTTAGAGCTTCACATTGTTCCACCTCTTGTCTCAGTGTCATCATCAGAAAAATGTGCAGTCAATCAAATAACCACAACATGACAGACTGCTGGGAGCCTTCGGGCCCCCGAGGGCCGGGGTCTCGTCTGCACAGCGTTTAGTGCAGGGGTCTGCAACCTTTGCCATTAAAAGAGCAATTTTTGACCAAAAATAATTTGAAAAAATCTGTGTGGAGCTGCAAAACATGTTTGAGCCTTATAATCAAAGTAAATAGCCTATTAAGTCTAAATTAGCGTATACTTATGGTCTAAATAAGCATTCATTAATATGTTTTACCACAAGGTGGACACTGTGCAGGGCACTGTTAATAATTATCTGGTACTTAAATTTTGCAGAGCTGGCAATGAGAGCAAACAAATCTGTCCACGCACTACTACATTCTCTATTTTATTCAATTTACTTGGATTTGGCATCCATAGCTAACCAGCCACTGCTATCAAGGTTCAGCAACATTTGGATTCATAGAAGGAATTTCCATAGACTTCTTTTCTCAAAGGCTCAAGGAGCCACTGGACAGGGGCTAAAGAGCCACATATGGCCCCGGAGCCACAGCTTGCCTACCCCTGGGTTAGTGGAACAACAGATTTGGGATTTCTGGCGTGACACAAGTGCGTGAAGAAGAGACAGGAAACAGCCTTAAAGGGTCCCTCACAAAGGAAACAAGCCCTTCCTAACGTTGGACTTTGACTCACCTGGGGCTGCTGTGAAGCGACGGGGCTGAGTTCGCCTTGCGGAAGCCGTCTTTGAGGATGGAGCGACGCCACGACTCTTTCTCCGACTTGGACCGAACCGGAGGGCCCGGGTCGTCTTTGGAGCCGCCACGTAGCCCCGTCCCCGAGGCACTGAGGGTGATTTCAGAGCGGGACGTCTCTGAGGGAGCAGACGGGTCGGGACGGGCCAGCGGGGCGAAGCTCAGCTCGATAATCTGCTTGGCACTCTCGCAGATCTGACTCTGAAGACACAGAGGCATTGCCGTTACCTCCCGCAGTCGTACATTAAGTGATCGTTTCAGCTCAGCTGTCTTACCTGGATCTCTGGCGTGAGGGTGGGCAGATCGAAAGTGAACACAGACGTGGATCCAGAGGTCAGAAGGTCCACGCTGTCCAGGCTGCTGTACGAGGTGCCTTTGGCTCGGTGAGACTCCATGATGCTTTCAAAGTGGCGGCTGAAGGAGTCCAGGTTGCTCTCGGAGGGTCGGCGTGGGCTGCCGATTGAGATCGGAGACTTGAGGCCGCCATGTGAGTCGGACGTCCCCAGCGGCCTGGAAAGTAAACAAACAGATCAGGGGACACACGCCCCAACGTGTCCTCCAGTATCCTGATAGACGGTTTATCCTATGACCTACTGGACTAAATCTGGTCAACAGGAAGTGCTACCAGCTGCAGCGTGGGTCAGCGCCGTTAACGATACTGAGTCTGATCCTGACAGAGAGGTGTCTTCTGGGACTTTCAGAGGTCTAAGATCCAGAGGTGGCAGGTTACTAACATTAGGGCTGACAACACACGCTATTTCTACATGAACTCATTGGCCACAGCTCACTGAGCAAACTGTCTGAGAGCGCTGTTTGTATTTTTCTGAGGACCATAATTCTTGTGTATTTACACTTTTTACTCTTGGTCTACTTACTGTACTTTTTCAAAACACATCAGATTCAAACTTTATTCAAAGGCAATTTCAGCTCGCAGCACTACCGTTATAAGCTCTCTTTCCTCCCAGCTTCCATTTCTCTTCTGAATAAACAACCTGCTGTACATTAAAGGGTTTTCTTTTGCTTTTCTTTTTTTCCTCTTTTTTATTGAGGAATTGTGCCCTCTGCCTTTTTGTCTTCCTTGGTGTGCAATTATCAATTGCTTTTACTACTCTTATCTTACTTCTGTTATCCTTTAACATGTTTTAAACACATCGGTGCTGTTGTATCATTTTTATGGTTTTATTTTCTGTTTTTAGGAGAATGAGCTGCTAGAACAGTAGTTACCGTTCTATTTCTTTTCTTTTATCATTGTAAGTTTTTAATTTATTCTGTGCAGTACACTCACAGTCAGTACAATTATCTGTGATTAAGGACTTGTGCACTTCAAGTGGGGCGGTGCAATATATGTCATTTAGAGTGTCCTGTAATGCTATTTATTTATACACAGAAGTTAGGCGCTGACTAATGTTGTGTGTCTTTTTGCATGATTACTTTGTTGCATTGTGATACGTGTGAGCGATGAACTGTAAATGCAGCTGTGGCATTGTTGTCCAAGACAAATTTCCCTCCAGGGACAATAAAGTCTAACCTTAACTAGGAGACAGAGGGAGAAAATAAAGAAACGTATGTGATGGTAAAGAAAACGTCACAAGCCAACGATAATAACAGCAACGTTACATCATCAGCTACAGAAAATATATTTGCTGTTATGTAACATTACTTGGAGGGTTATCTACGGAAGATTACTGTAACTATTTCATTACACACAACAACATTCCAGACCTCTAATGATTTCTACTAATTTCATGACTTTTCCAGGTTTTCCATGACCGTGGGAAACCTGGAAAGCCTGATTTATGGTCCTACGGCGTACCTACGACGTACCTACGACGTACCTACGTCATTGCCGTGACGCCGTCGTGAACCCGTCGAACTTCTCCATCACTCCATTTCGTCGCCGTGCAATTCACTGCCAGAGTGGTAGGAGGCTGCGTTCCTTTCCTGAATGGTTATTGTCGTCTCTAGTTGATTCTTTGTTTAGCTTCCGGCTTTTCCAGTCACAGAGAAATGAACACAGAGCATGGACAGACGGCTCCGTCCATATCCATATCTGTATTGAACGTTGAGCATAAATGGGCCTTAATACTGCAACATCTACATCTCAAAAGAAGATGTTTAAAGATGGCGGGGATGGCGCAATCTGGAAATACGGAACCGGAAATGCGTTGCTACCAAGCAAACCAATCACAACCCACTCGGTCTGCGCTGGGTCTGCGTCGCCTCGACGTATAGTTGCATTTTTGGGGAGGTGCACGTCAGGCTACGCTGGAGACTACAGCAGGCCTCCTGCCTAGCCACGTACCCTACGACATAGTGACGTCATTGATTTAACGCAGGACCATAAATCAGCCTTAACTGAGTTGAAACAACAACTGCCCCCCGACAGTCGACCAAAGGTTAGAAAGGTCATAAGTCAGCAAAGTTTCATTAGCTGCTTAGTCGCAGAAAAAAAACACAAAAGTTAAACTCTATCAGGAGCTGCACCTCGTCACAATAAATCCAAACCTATCTGACTGGAGCATGTGTGACTTTACTTTGAAAGGACAGACACAGGAAGTGTCCACGCTCAGCAGTCAGACAGCAGTCAGGTTAATCTCCAGGGCTGGTACCTGCGGTTATTCCACAGGCTAGTTAATAACATGTCGGGCAGGAAATCCAAAGTGTGGGATCATTTTGAGAAGGTGAAGGACGAACCCAAGGTGATATGTAAACTCATCTTCATTGGTCGACTACAAACATGACGTATCATGTGAAACATGGAACTAGCTACATGCCCATTAGCCCACAGCGTCATTAACAGGCGGCTCGCTCAGTGTGTGACGTGCACTTGAAGATAAAATATAGGCCTATATTAATGAAGGTTCATTAGTACGGTTTGTATTTCTCTGTAATGTAGCACAGTGTTAACAATGTTACTGATACTATTCTTTCTCACACCTTCAACTCAAACCACCAAAATATATCATTTAATCATTACATTCATATCAGAAACATGCAGGAGACTAGTCCACTGATGGACCCTGATGAGGACTGATGGTCCACTGATGGACCCTGATGAGGACTGTTGGTCCACTGATGGACCCTGATGAGGACTGTTGGTCCACTGATGGACCCTGATGAGGACTATTGGTCCACTGATGGACCCTGATGAGGACTGTTGGTCCACTGATGGACCCTGATGAGGACTGTTGGTCCAATGATGGACCCTGATGAGGACTGTTGGTCCACTAGGAACAGTCTTAGTCAGGGTTGCAGCCCTACACAAATCAATCTTACCTTAAGTTTCTCCTGAACAACAAGATTAAATTTGTTGGTTTTCAACCATGTCACAGCTGCGAAGTCACATATGTTTAAGGAAACACGAGACGACACAACATCAAGTGGTACCGTTTTTAAACCAGTTAACATACAGCTGCTCTACAGAGTGTCCACACTGGTGACAGATGGGCCTCAAACATGTTTTTAATGAAGTGAATAACACAAAGATGTCCGGGCCATGTGAAGGGAGAGACATGAGGTAAACAGGAAGTTACTTATTGTTTATTCTGCTGGCTTATCAGCAGGAAGGTTTCGAGGTACTTTGAGTAGTTTCCTCCACCATCGTTAATAATTTAACATCAAAACTGAGTTCCTGACTGAGTTAAATGTGAACACAGACATGACACGCGTGTTTAGACTTAGTGACACACACACTGATGTAAGTGTTGGAGCTCTCACCCCTTCAGCAGCAGACTGAACACCTCATCCTCCTCCTCGGTAGCTCTTTGTCTCTGTCGGTCTCCCAGCATCCGCACACTGGCCCAGCTCACCACTCCCTCCTCTTCCTCCTCCTCCTCCTCCTCTTCCTCATCCTCCTCCTCCTCCCCATCTTCCTCCACCTTCCCCACACCTGCCCGGGGTTTTGGCGAAGCCTCGGCAGGGCTGAAGCTGGAGTTTCCCAAGACACTGCGGTTACTCCCAAAGGCCGAGTCCACCTCCTCGGCTGCCTCGGCCTCTGCCCGCATCACCTACACAACAGTAACCAATATTTATCCAACATGAACGTGAAGACGTTCCAGATGAGGTGAACAACTTAAATCAGGTGTGATGAAATCACCTCGTCCAGGTCGGTCTCCCTGTAGCACCGCAGTGGAACGGCGTCAAGATCTGTCTCAGAGTATTTGATGGTTCGGCGGATGATGCCCGTCTTGGGGGTGGAGCCACGGGAGTCAGGGGTTACCAGCTCCACCTCAATCTGCCGCACCTCGTGATGTGACAACTTTGGACCCTCGTTGTCCCGCCCCCTCCTCTGGTTGGCTGGTTTCAGATGGAGGGAGGAGGGAGGGGTGGGGCTGGGAGAGCCACTGATAGGAGGCGTCGTGGACGGAACGTCTGCAGGAGAGAACAGGAGTGTTGATTTCTATGTTTCATGTCTGAAGTCTGAAATATAAAAACCCAGTCACCAGAAGTAATGCTGGCATCGTATGTTTCTGGAAACCACAGACAGGTTACATCTGTACGTTATTATGTAGTAGATACACTGAAACTTTGTGTGTCAACAACTCTGTGGTTCACGTGTGGTCATGTTTAGGCACAAAAACCACTGGGTTATGGTAAGGTAAAGATCGCATTTTGTCTTAAAATACAGTCTATCTTGGAAGGAACATCCACCCAAGAAGCGGAGCAGAGATACAGCTGTATGCAGATGATACAGTTACGTATATTTTAGAAAAAACAAATTTATGTTTAAACAAATCTATATTTAAACTATGCACATTCCGAACAAGAGCCAATCTGTATCACCTGATATTAGCATCGTCATCACTGCATATATCTGCAGATAAGCAGCAGTTAATGTCAGAAGAGAAATGTTTGAGATCTTTTAGAAACAGTGTCTCCATTACAGAGTTTGTCCACCAGAGAGCAATGGCAGGATTTTTTTACACTGTAAAATGTTTACACTTACCAATTACTACCTTTGATAACCAAATTTATGGGATTCCTAAAAATTTGTTTGTTTGTAATTCTTTATTTAAATCAACTGATAGGAAGTTGAGGGGAAAAGCTTTTCGTTTTATATTATTTTTCACTCCAATTAGTTATTAAACAAACAGTAGTTCTTAATGTATTCTGTTATATTTTGGACTTGTCTAATAATCTTTAACAATCTGAGCTCCAGACTAGAGGCTGACATTTTTTTGGGGGTCCCATGGGATTCCCACGGGATGGGAATCAGTTTCACTATTCTTCACGTGACTGGGACGGGATGGGGAAAAAAGTCAACGGGAGCGGGCAGGACTGGGAATCATTATTAGGCTTATCACAGATAAGTCGGTTAATTGCACGGTACATTAAAAGGGAGACGATAACTTTTCCTGTTTGTTTTCCTCGTCTCTCTCCACCAAAGAAACTGGACGACAAGAGCGTTCACTGCTGTGCATCGTCTGGCAGCCAGGTGAGTTGGTTCATGAGCGTAATGAACGGAGGGAAAGCTCTTGTCATCCACTGTCTTTGTCTCTGTGGGGGAGGCGGGGATATGGGCTACACACACACACACACACACACACAGCGTAGTCTTCGTGAGGGGGAGACGAGGCGGAGAAGAAAACAGAGAGTTGAGCGTCAGAGAAAGACAGGGAACTTGTTCCTAAACCAAACACCACGGCCCCTGTGTGGGAGTGTTTCGGATTTAAACCAAATGACAGAGGGGAGCCCAGTAATTTGGACGAGCCGGTGTGCCGGGTTTGTTCTAAAACCATCTCAACAAAAAAGGCAAATACGACCAACTTAACTGCACACCTGAGAGTGTGAGACTGACAGTCTTTTTTTTTTTTTGTATTTATAAGGTCTTAATTTATTTATTTTGATTTTTTACGTGTTATTTCGGATATTTAAATTTTCTTTTTTGCACTCCAAAATAGTCTTGTTAAATAAATGTGTATTTCTCTTTTAAAAGAGTGCACTTGCATCAACATGCCTTTATTATCATTATAAAAGTTTAAAAAAAGGTCTAAAAACAGCAAAATTACAACAATAATAAAAGCGGTCTTAAAAGCACAATATTATGCAATATTATCGCAATAATTTCTGACGCAATTAATCGCCCAGCAAAATTTGTTATCATGACAGGCCTAATCATAATAACAATAGTCAAGTGTTTTATAAAGTAGTTGAAACTAGCTCCAGCTCCAGCAGCTACAACAGTAACATGCTGCTCTAACACTGATGCTTCAGTATTAATAATCTATGTCATGTATAATAATATCAGTCAGAGGAACCAAACACTACTTTAACAACATTTTTCTCTCTCATAACTGGCTCTTATGACATGTCGTCTGACCACATCAGAAATCAAATGTGTTTCATTCTGAACAGCTTCAAGGTGGAGTGAATGTTAAAATAATTAGGCAATAAACATCAAAACACAACATTAGATGTCATATTTGGGTTTATTTTCATCTAAGGCAGGCATTGTGTGATCCATGTACTATAGATTTTTTTTTTTTTTTTTACTGTAACTGAAACATAACACGAGAGCGAGATGGGATAGGACTCATTCTTGTGGGACTGGGATGGGACAGATTTTTTTTTCTTTTTTAACATGAAAAATATATATATTTATCCATAAAATGTCCTTAAAATGTTGATGAAATGTCTGCAAAATTTGATTAAATGTCTGAAAAAAAAGTCAATAAATGTCCAAAAATACAGTGATAAAATGTCCACAAAATTGATAACTCAAAAAATGTTGATAAAATGTCTGAATAAAATGTTGACAAAAATGTCCAAAAAAAATGTTAACATGTCCAAAAATGTTTACAAAACGTCAAAAAGAACTGTTGGTAATATGTCCAAAAAATGTTGATAAAATGTGAGAAAATGTTAATAAAATGTTGAAAAAAATTGATATGTCTGAAAAATGTTAATTAAATGTCTGAAAAGTATTTTTGAAATGTCAGAAAAAATGTTTATCAAAACTAGATTTTTATTGGTGTTTTAAAACAAGCAGGAGAAGATGTTTGTTTTTGTATCTGTTCTGGATTATAGTGATAAGATGACTCTTAAAACACTGACAACAAACAACAAAATTAAATCTGCATATTGATTATTTTTCAGCTGAGTTTCTTGCTGTGATGATTGTGGAGCAGTTTTAACTATTTAATCAGTTTGTCTCTCCTTTTGTCTTTTCTTAAAGATAAATTAATAAACTGTTAACTGAAGCTTAAAGTAATTAGGATCACGTGGTTAGTTATGTGTAGTAGTGCTACCTTAGATATTCAACACAAGTATGAACCAAGACACAGATATCAGAGTACAATAAGACCTCGAGTCTCCACAGCCAGCAGACATTGATGACTTTGTTTAATTAAAACAAAATCCTGCTTTGCTTGTTTTAAAGTCTGACAAAGATGCTAAATAAAGAACAGGAAGTGAGTAGTGGTAGTAGTGTAGTAATACTTGTGAGTAGCTTTGTGTACAGTAAGACCTGTTCCAGCTGATGTTAAGCTTCAGCTAATTGGCTTAGAAGAAGCTCCTGAAGCTGCTTGTTTACTTCACTGAGTAAAGAAACAACACAAGAGAAAAGACAGAATGGCCCTTTAACCTTTTACTGCCGCCACTACTGCTAATAATACCATACTGATACTGCTGCTGTACTCCCAGTGTGAAGGTGTGACACTGTTTGGGAATACAACACTGATGGATTTTCAAAATTACATTTTTCTGTACAGGGAGGAGTGAAGTTATAGAAGTCCAAAAAACACTTATGTCCATCCTGACACTGGTTAGCGAGAGCTCAGACGGATTGAAAAGGCTGTTTTAAAGGATAAATGGTTGAAAAGTCCAACTGCCTCTACTCAAAGTGAAATTCGTCCCTCCAGCAAAAAAATAATCAAATTAGACAAAACCTAACCATCTGTAATTCCAGGATCACTGACTTGGATGAACAATCATTGGAACAATATTTACCTTTATAGAAATAGTGTTAAATAGCATCCAGTTTCAAATCAGTTGGCATTAACACAGGTGGATCCTGATGGCAGAGTACTGGAGCTGATTTGATCAGGCTGTGAGGGTATGTCTCACGAAAAATGTTATTGAACACTCAAAATGTACATCGAAATAAAGTCGGGACTTTACTGATGTGTTTTAACCCTTCTTTTGCTTCTAATTATTTTTCTATTACTTTTTCCTATTTTTTTTTCATCGAAATCCAATCAGTTCAACGCTGAGTCCAGGTCAACATTTCTGCCAAATTGGAAGACGTTCCCTCATAGTGTTCTTGAGATATCACGTTCATGAGAATGAGACAGAAAAAGTTGCAGGGACTTTGACTTTTGACCTATGATTACCAAAACCTGATCAGATCATTGTTGAGTCCAAGTGGACCTTTGTGCCAAATTTGAAGAAATTCCCATGAGGCATTCTTGAGATATTGTGTTTACAAGTCTTCGTATGTACAGATGGACGGACAATCTGAAAACATAATCCCTCTGTGACCACAGCTGTCGCCGGCGTGGAGGCATAAAATACTTTAAAAATAAATTACCTTTACCTTTACAGCAGCGACTCTCCTCCGTCTGACCTCCGAACAGGAACTCCCACTTGGCACGGGCGATCTTCTGCGACCGCGAGGATGGAGTTGTCGTCGAGCCGCCGTCAGACTGCGTGAGGAGAGACAGCGGTGTGATGAAATAATGCGTCTCTGACAGAAATAATCTATAACCAGAAATCACAGCTATCAGTGCTCGTGTGTTTTGGTGTTTGACCTCTTCTGAATTCTAACAAACTAAATCCAACTGATTCTTCAGGTTGTATTAGTGAGAGGTTTGAAGCACATGCACATTCAGTTTTAAAGCAGAATTAAAATAAATTATAATTGAACTTTTAAAATGTCCGAGCTGCAGAAGAGAGTAAAAAAATGCAGGGTGACATACACCAATGCTTTTAAAGAATACTTCCCTGCAAAACGACCATTTGTTTTTCAACTACTACCCACCTGTCACCTCGAGTTTGTGAAGAAAAACGTTTTCCTCACATGACTTAATGCTGAATAAATAATCCAAAAATGATTAGATGAAAAATTAACAACAGCAAAACTATATCAAAACATCTGGATACAAACTCTCAGACAACTCGTGCAGAATAATCCAGGTCTCATTTATCCAGTTGGACGTTAAGTACTACACAAACAAACGTACTTTCACTGAAATACTACAATTTAAAACACTCCCGCCTAGCCGGGTCTCGGGGGCAGCAGGCTGATCAGAGTTTTCCAGACATCCCTCTCCTCAGCGATGCTTTCCAGCTCCTCCTGGAGGACCCCAAGGTGTTCCCAGACCAGACGAGATATGTAATCTCTCCAGTGTCTTCTGGGTCTGCCCCGGGGCCTCCTACCAGCTGGACGTCCCGGAAACGCCTCTAACAGGAGGCGCCCAGAAGAATCCTGATCAGATGTTGAACCACCTCAACCACCACCCTGTGGGCCCACCACCTGCAGGGATAGGCATCTGAGCCGGGTGAATTATGTGCAGGGGGGGGCGTGGACGTGGGAGTGTGGACCCCTGGTTTCACAGACCGTTTGTAATGAAGTGTTGACGTTTTTAGTGAAGAGTCATGTGTTTGTGAAGTACTGAGCATCCGGCTGAATGAGACTTGGATTATTCTTCATGAGTTGTGTGAGAATTTGTAAAGGGATGTTTTAATGTAGTTTAACATGGAGCTCGTTTACTTCAACTGATGACGAATGTTAGCCTTTTTTGGAGTCCTTGTCCACCATGGAGATTTGAGGAAAAAAATTCCTTCACAAATTCAACATGACACATGAAAAGTATTTCATATAAAAATGATCATTTTGCAGGTGAAGTCGTCCTCTAGAGGCAGGAATATTTCAAAACAACATCAAAAACCATGTAATATCACTTTAAAATCAAAAGTGATACTGATAAAATAACAATCACTACTTTGTCGAGAAAAAATACAAAGTGATGCATCCAGCCACCTGGAAGCTGAAGAGAAAACGGTTTGTTAGCATAAATCAACACATCTGTTAGTCCCAGAAGTGCTGCAAAGGCTCATGGGAGATGTAGTTGTTGAATACTAATTAGATACTCTGATGATGTTGATGATAAAAAAAAACAGAAACTTCGTCTGCTGGAAAAGAACTTTGGATTTCAGTTATTTATTGTTACTGAAGTAAATGTGACAATAAGTCATCGACAGAGAACCTCCCCCTCCGCACAGATCCGACACATACACACAACGTACAGCCAAACCCTCACCACCCTCCCACCCAGCCGACCTGTAACCCCGAGCCGGTGTCTGTCGTATCGTGGCTGGACTGGCTCGAGGTTTCGGGGGACAGACTGTCGTTTCTGTCCAGCTGCGAACTGTCTCCCATGCTGCCTGTTACTCCACTGGAGCTTTGAGAGGACGTCCCAGCAGCCCCGCTGTGATCCTGAACCTCCTCCCTCTCATCCTTGGACACACTTATAACCGGCGTGTGGTACTCCTGTACTGATGTCTTTAGCATTTTGTCTCCTCCGACTTTCCTGTGGTACTCCTCTTTGCTTGGAGTGTAAACTCTTGAGGTGGACTGTCTGTAGTTGTCTTCACAGAGTTCGTCCCCATCCTGGACTGGTCCGGCTTCCCGCCACTGCTGGTGCCTGGAGGTCCAGCTCACAGGCAGTGCTCCTGTGTTCTGGCTGGAGAGAAGTCTCCTGGAGAGTTCAGGGCTGTCCCTAAGTGATCTGTCAAAGAGGTGATCATGTTGCTTCCGCTCCATGCCAGGCGATCTGTGGTCTCCAGTGTACTGTGGCTGCTGGTAGCGGTGCAGGGCTGACACGTCCTTAGTGGGTGATGAACCCCGTTGATGCCGTGGGTCCAAGACCGGTGATTGAGAGGCGGCTGCACGGTGCAACCTGGCTGGCAGGGCTGGAGATGCTGGTGAAGACAGGCCTTTGTGGGGTAAGAGAGGTGAGATACGTCCTGGTCTGGTCTGAGATATTGCTTTGTCTGGTTTCCATCTGTGGTTCTGGCTGTCGGCCTGCACGGGCTCAGGAGAGCTTCGCCCATGAAGAGTGGCATAAGGTTGGGATTCTCTCAGGAACGACCCTCCCATCCTGGGACTCTCTGACCGCACTGACTCAGCTTGAGAAGGTGTTGGAGAGGGAGTCCGCCTTTCGGCAAAAATGGTGGACAGTTTGGTAGCCTCTGCAGCTAACCTTGAAGCCACTTCAGCATTTGGGGATGGGGAGATGCTCCTCCTGCCGTTGGTGGGGCTGGCTGTGTCACTGGCTCTGCTACTGCAGCGTGACGATTTGTAGTGAGGCTTGCTGGATAAGTTCTCATTAGTACTGAAGTGTATACTGTCTGTAGCATTGTGACTGGTGTTGGTGATGTTAGCACTGTAGCTACTATTAACACTGTGTTGGGGGTTCCCAGTAGCTTGGTAGGCGGAATTGGAATGGTTGCTGGTAGGGAACATGCTAGTTGGAATCTCATGCTGGATGTCTGTGGGTCTCCCTGCTGGTAAAGGTGGGTGAAATTTGCTGGACAACTTGGGGCTCTCGTCCCCCATCCATGGCCTTTGTTGGCTCTGGGGTGGGCCATGAGAGCGAAGGACTGGCGCTGGTGACTGGGAGGAGTACCCAATGTGGGCACACAGGTGGTCAGAGGCAGGACTTCTGGGTAATCCATTCACTGAACTACGGTAGATTCCCCTGTCCATCTCCAGAAGCTGAGCCTTGGATGGCAGGGTGTGGGTATTGCGGGGCAGGACAGGTGAACCCCCCCAGGACCGGCAGCGAGGGGACTGGTAGTGCCGTGGTACGGTTGGGCTGCAGTTCTCTGGGCTGTGACCAGCAAATCTGCGCCTAAGCTCTGGGGATCCAAACTCCTCCAAGGCCCTGTAGGTGGCATCTCTAGCAACTGCATCTGCCACAGTCCTCTGCAGGTAAGGCGAGCCCTGTGGGGACTGAGTCTGAGATGGGTATGAGTGACTGGAGTAAGGGTCGCCCTGCTCTGGCTGCCCATTGTACCACACTGGGTCACTCAACCTCTTTCGGAGGTGGCCAGGCAGCTGCTGCCTCTCCAGTCTGTTAAAAGTATTGTCCAACTCACTTTGGCACATAGAGCTACGCCGACCCCCCATGCTATGAACATTAGATTTCTCTATGTAGCCAAAAGTCACTACAGATGTCTTCCCCTCCTCACCCTCCACCCTTGGGCCTTCATAGGACCTACGGTTGCTGGTAGGTGTGGAGGGAACAGTCAGCGTCCCAGAAGATGTCGAAGACGGGGAGATAAGCACTCTTCCCTGGAAGGGATCCATGTCAGAGGAGCAGGTCCGTCCCAATGAGCCATGCTGGCCTGGACCAGTCGATCCAGGTGCAAGCACCTGGAGGAATTGACCGAAACTGTCATGAAATACATCCTGCCGCTGGAACTGGGTGGGGGATCCTGTGGCATCAGGGTTTTGGAGTTGGAAGCTGACTGAGTGCCTGGAGGAAGACTTTGATGGGGGTAAGCTGTGGCTTCCGACCCCACTTTGGTGTTGAGGAACTGGAGAATGATTCTGACTGCGGCTGGGGCTGGAGCTTCTCTGGGAGTGAGGGAGAACGTCTGGGCACTGAAGCATCAGGTGAGCAGTCCCATCATCTCCTCGTCCCTGCACCTTTCCTTCCTCCTCGGTGACCGACCTCACCTCAACGTACAGGTGGAGGACTTTGCCTGCCTGGGACATGCTGGCACCCAAACACCCTGATCTTTCTTTGTCTTTGGACCTTTGCTATTTGTGCAAAGGGTCTGTCAGCCTCATGGTACCCAGGAAAGTGCCAATCTGTTTGATGGGTGTCAGAGGTCCAACTGGACTCCCAGATCTGTCCTCCATTTGCTCATCATCTCTTCAATCTGCAACAGGAAGCAGAGACAGAGACAAACATTATGTTTATGGCGGTTTATCATCTACAGACATTCATAAGCAACTGAAAAGCAGAGAATGTCTAAACCTTCTTCAAGATCTCACAACCCCATTTTCATGACACACAGTCTTCCCCTATAATCAAAAACAAGACAAAACAAAATGCAGATGGCAGAAAGAAATAAGATCACTTGGAAAGTGAAGTGCAGTTACAGAAAGGTATCTCCTTCTTCCTACCCAGGTCCAGGTAGTCCTTATTCCTAAGGTCCCTCAGTTGGATAGTCTCCACCACACACTCAAACACACATTCAAACACATACAGGTTTGCGTTGTGTGCTCTGATGCAGGGCTTTGCATGGAAAATGAACTTATTTTAATAAGTTACTGGTTCAAAGTAAATGCCTCTAAAATACAGTTAAACTATATATTAGCCTTTCTATAGCTATGAATATCAACAGGAAAGTCTTCTACTAAATTGGTTCCAGATATCATCAGCAGTTTTTGATAATAAAACAGACTTGACTCTTCAGCATTTACACACAATAAATGTTACTTTTTTGTTCTGAAGTGTGACCTCATGAGGTTTTCCACCCTATTAGCCATAAACCTCGTGGCTGTTGATAAAGTTTGACCCTTAACACTCCAACAGTTCTCTGTGAATCTTCTATGTAGGTCAACTAGTGTCCTCAGACAAACTGGTTCACTGCTACAATCAGAAACCAAAGACCTCATGTGTTATTCATCACAGGCAGAGAGCAAGTCAAACACTACAGACAGCCATGTTTGCAGTGTTAAAGCAAAGTAAGCGTGAGGAAATATGCTCATTATATCTGTTCAGTTCCCAAGTGAGATAAAGTGCAGCAATGAAACACCACAGTGATGATCACTAAGTAATACAAATCAAAATATAGACTATCAGTCCAAAGTCTTGCTGTTGCTGTTAATCTTAGAGGGCTCTTCAAAATGCCATAGTCATTAGGGAGGTTCTATGGGACATTAAGACATTAAGTCTTGGGGCCCTTTAAGAGGTTTCAGTGGCCCTGAGGTGGTTCTTTGATACTTTAGGACATTTTTAAGGCAACTAAGGAGGTTCCAGCAGTCTTAATAGGGGTTCCAGTGGTCTTGTAGGTGATTTAGGGGAACATTAAGTTGTTCTGATAGTCACCATAGAGGTTCTAGTGGTCCTTTAGGAAAGTGTAGTGGTTATTTCTGAGGTTCTAGGGGACCTGTAGGATGTTCTAGGGGTCCTTCACCATGCCGTGGTCATTAGGTAGGTTCTATGAGACATTAAAAATAGTTGTGGGGTCCTTTAAGAGGTTTAAGTAGTCCCTGAGGTGGTTACATGAAGACAGTGGTTCCCAACTGGTGGGTCACGTGTCCATTCTGAATGGACCACAAGTGACTTGTAGACGTGCCAAGTTTGTAACAAACACACTTCTTACAGTGAATTTCAGTTCAGAGTTTGTCCCTCCTGTACAGTTCTGCAGTTTGGAGAATCTATGGAGAACTGAAGCTGCTCTGAACCCAGGTTGGGCTCTACTTTCATTTATCATCCATCTGTAAATTAACAAAACGGCTGCTGTTCTGGTCCTTTAAGACCACCTGCATGATCTTATCCTCCGATAAGGTCAAATGTAATTACATGTCCACTCACATCTTTGGCCGTCCTCCAACACGGAGGCAGGAACGTGTGGACCAGCAGGCGCCAGGTGACACATGTGAGTTAGATTCGTCTATAAATAGATGAGTTAAAGTAGCTTGGAGGGTGTTCAGGTTTTCAGGTGAGAACAGCCATCGTAGGAGCGGTCTGATGTTGCATCATCTTACAGTCAAAGTCTGTGTTTGCTTTTTGCTGCATGTCGTCTGTCTACAGTCTCAGCCTTTGTGTTGCTGCTCGTCTATCACAGGTTTTACGGTTAATCTGCAGCCTCAGTATGAATCAGGAGAAACTACAGCAGTTTTTGTTGACGGAGGTCAGCGGTTTAAATCGTGAGGAGAGTCTGCAGTCACATGACAACACAAGAGGCTGCAGGAAATCCAACACACTCACACACTCAGGGGTGCTGAGGAGACGATAAAGACAGATTGTAGAAATACCCCCCCATAAAACAATTATAATATTAAGGTCGCCACATTAAATCAAACTGAGCCTCTCAAAGCAAACCAGTTCACACCACATGAGGATTGAGTGCTGGTGCAGGTTTTACTGCCATCAGTGTTTAAACACCAGCTGACACTTCTGAAGCACTTCCCATATTTGCTTAAAAATGTAAACAATTTATTGATTATCAAACAAGCTTGAGAGGAAGATGAACATCTCTGTTGGGAACTGTGTGGGATGTTAGATGTTAGCAAGCTAGCCTGTTTTACAAAGTGGAGATGGAGGTATGAGCCTGGGAGTTACAACAATAGTACTGTTGTGAGTATGAATATTAATGAAGTACATACTAGTGAGCCAAAGGTTAGTCGACCAGAAAGGTCTTTAGTCGGCAATATTTCATTGGTCGCTGAGTCGCAGGAAGAAAAAAGAAAAGTAAACTTTATTAGGAGCTGCAACTTTTCAAACTAAATCCAAACCTATGACACGTGTTACTGTTCAACTGCTTTCAGTGATTAAACGCAAACCAACAACCCAACTGTCTGCAGGGCTTCAACCTCACTCTCAGGACTCAAACTTCACTGGAGAGAAACACTTCAGCTGCTTCCACTTCAAACTACGTCATGATTAATCTTCGTGAAGTGTTGAGACTCAGACTGCAGCTCCCACACAGCTGAGCATCTCACAGGCACAGAAACAACATGTGAAGACGTCTTTACCTGTTTGTTTTTGAGCACATTTAAATCCTCAGAAAGTTTCACCTTTTCCAGTTTGATTTTTATCATCTGTGAAAGTGTAAAGAACACAGTGAGGAAGTGTTATATAAATAAAAATTACATCACAGCCAGTGAATCACTGTGACCATGATTCATCAACGATTAGACCAAACACAGAACAGCTGCAACTTTTCCAGCAGCAAAAATCTGCTGCAGAAACTGAAGAGCACGTGTTTGATCACAACAACACTCACGAAAACTGCTTCCTGCTTGGATAATATTACAAAATATATAAAACGGAATTTTTACTCGAGGGATTAATAAAGCAGGGGTGCATGTTAATATCATCACGTCTGCAATCACATGACCAATGCGCTGACGGCAGTAGACAAGGAAACAGTCCTGAGCGCTTGTAAGGAGGCAGGTTGGATCACAAAAAGACAGACTTTTCCCCGGAGTCACGTGTTCAGATCCGTAACTTTACATTATTTATGTAAATATACGTTAAGGACGTAACATCATTCATAGGGCCCAAATACATAGGATATCATACAGACTGTTCTATACATAGATCTAGGAAATCCCATTAAATTTTGAGTAAAAATTACTTTGTTCACAGAGATCCAAACATGTGACTCCAAGGAAAAGTCAGTTGTTTTTTTGTCCAGACTTTCACCCTTGACATTATCATGAAGTCACATGTTCAGATCTGTATGAACTTTGAGTCATTTTAAGGAACATCCTCACCATTTTTCTTTTCCTAACCCTAACCACAGTAACTTTATGTTAATTACGTAGCTGTACATTAAGGATGTGACGTCATTCTTGCAACACAAATTCGTAGGATATCATACGAACTGTTCTTTAAGAGTGCGTTGGTCGTATGATGGCGGTAAAGCTGTGTTAATTTCATCAACAAACACTGTGACAAAAAAATGTTCGTCAACAACCTTTCTTCCATGACAAAGAAGATAACATGCTAAAAATAGATTTTCATAATAACAATTACGATGATTTCATTTTGTACAAATCTATGACAGAATTTATTTCTTCAACACCCTTTTTTCCATCAAGAAAACAAGCTGAGCTAAAAATAGATGTTGATGATCAAAACCAAATCAAAATCTATGTTTCACTTTCATTGCTGAGACGTGATGTAAATGTTGGTGGTGGACTGTCAGACACTGACAGCTTGTAATGGTCTTCATATGCCTGATGAGCCACAGGCTGGTAAACTCCAGTAAATAGTCTGCACCAGGATGTTTGGGTTGGTGCAAGTTGTGAGCTGTAACTCAGCAGTAAATAATCAGCCGTGTGTGTCTGACTGTGGATGGTGGAGCTGCTGAATGGATCTGTGGAGTTTGTTAGTTGCAGCGGTGGCTGTTAGCAGCTAGCTCCGCTCGCAGCCTTCACAGCTTCACCCCGCAGGACTCCACTCAGTCCGGACTGGAGAAGGTTTGTGGGTTGATGGTGTTTGACAGGCAGGTAGGAGGCTCAGTTATCTGTGAGTGTAGCTGTGCTGTAAGTAAACAGTCTGAACTCAGATCAGTTTTCTCTGACAGAGATGAAAGTTTAGTTTGAATCACCAACTCTGTGAGAGGACACCAGTTTAAACCTCCAGACTAACATGTTGCACATGAAGAAACAAGTTATGTTTCTGCTTCTTAACAGTCACATGGATAAGTCAGAGTTTACAATGAACCTGGGGACAAATCCTAGTTGGCTCACATTAGTTATTTGTTGAGAGCATAAATAGAGAGATGTTGAGCTTTTCAGATGATGATCAGTAAGTGTGTGCTCGTAAATCAGCCCTTAAACCTGTCACACACTGCTGGAGACATGACACACACATTATCTTATACAACCTGTCACCCTGAGTCTGATTTATGAGACATTAACTAGTTTAAAGAGAAAAACACAGACAGAAAACATCTGGACTAAAATGTGACTAAAAATAAAAAGATTTCATCTAAAACAGCTGCCACACTGGACATTGCAGTAAAGTGCATGTTGACAGTGAACACAGTTGCTGAGGTCGTCCATCAGCAGAGACACAGAGTCCACTGAAACTCAACCCGGCTGCTGTAAGACGACCTCAGGTTTGTATTTCAATCTATTTACATCGAACAGCATCATCTCCATTAACAGTGTCAACATCCTGTCAAAGCTTGCTGTCCGTCCCAGCCCAGAGGGACACCAGGACGTCCACACAGACATAGTGTCTCCACAGACTGAGCTGGACCTGTCTGACTACAGGGCATCATGGGAAATAGTTAGGATCTTGGTTTGGTCATGGACTTTCCACGTTCATATATGGCGTCCAAGGTACCCTGGGTGTGTTGGTTGTTGACGTTCTGGGACGCCGTGTCAACTTCAGCCTGTTACATGCATTGTCTGTTTTCAAAATACACTTCTGTTTTCACAGGAAATGTACAGTTTGCATACAGTCTCTTTCAAAATAAAAGCACTACAGTAAATAAACAAATAAAAGAACAACACTGTGAATTGATGTTTTTTCCTTCAACAACACACACATGGTGACGATTAGGAAGAAAGAACAGAGTTTGGCTTTACAGTCTGACAGGAAGCAAATCCCGGGTGAAAGTTGGTGTTTGTTCCTCAACCAGCCCCACTCAGACTTTTGCCCCTTTAGCTTGAGTTGGCGCCCAGCTGCGATCCCCCAGACGCAGCTGGGCGCCATGAAACAATAATGGCGACTGTTTACATGTTTCATGTCATGTTGACATGAAAGGACAGCGTTTTTCGTCCATGTCTGACACCTTAAGTCAGTGACCAAGCGCCGGTATTTGACGACTTCAGAGTGAGAGCGGGTTGTGTGCTCCAGACTTAAGACGGAGGTTTTGATCCACGTCTGCCGCCGTCAGTTTTTTTAACATTATCATTTTCAGGTATCAAAAGTGACTCCTGTTTTTTCCTGGTTTGATGGATTGGGTCTTAAACAGCACAGATGATGGACATTTGCTCAGTGCTGGTTGTCTCTGCCTCCACCTGGATGGTGCGCTGATGTATGATATCATATGCAGAGAAGCCGTTACCTGACACAGGTATGCAGTGACGCTGCAGAGTGAATACGACAGTGAGAGGTTTGGTCCAGTCGGCAGAGAAGAAGAAGAACACAAAGCAGAGAGCTGTTCAGGCCGCTTAAACAGCCACTCAGTGTTTATTGAATTTAGCCTCTCTGCCGCTCAGACATAAGTCCTCATCGTCGTCACGGTAACGTCGACTTTAATCTGATGACCTTGAAAATGGAGCAGGATGACATCTCATGAGCAGAGTTCACGTTTCACTTTAAAACTAATTTAGTGTCAGTGAAATAAAACTAACGAGGTCAAAGTGAACGGCTGAATGTTTTCTTAAACGTCTGGACCAGACAGAGTGAATATTCTGTCCTCTTTATGTCCCAGTGAGACAGACGTCTGCAGACACAAGTGGAGCCCACAGTTTCTGCTTCATGACAGACAGCAGACACTTGAGTGGACGTCTGTCCAACACAGAGAAAATATGTCAGAGGCTCCGTCCAGTGGCGTCCCAGTTAGCCCGTTAGTGAAAGTGTCTGCTCCATTAAAGTGAAGCAATATTGTGAGAAACAGTGCAGCCTCAGGAGGACACCACCAGCTGTGTTTGTGTCTGCGCTGCCACTCTGTCCCTCTGGTGGACAGGCTGCTGAATGATCATATGAGGTGAATAAAATCAGTCATGCACACAGTGTACTGACTGTCAGCTGCAACCTTTACATTTATCTTTCATATCTGGGCTTTTACCAAACAGTGGTGCGGCCACCTACTCATTACATCCCATTCTTTTGAAATATTTGTGTATATGTGACTTAAACGAGAGGAAACTGTTACCACTCTGCTGCTCACAGGTGTAGTTCAGTCATTAGTTCAGTGCTGTAGGTGACTTTACATGTCGGGCACAAACAATAACAATAAATTTGAAAACCAGATGGAGACGAACAAAGCTGAGCGACAAGTGAGCCCAACACCCAAACAGAGACAGCAGGAAACAACACAAGTCATGTCATGTAATATTAGTATTGTGATCATTTTGGTGGTTACCTTCTTTTTTTACAAACTCTCTATTTTAATGTTTTTGTTTGATATTGTCGTAATTGACCTATGGCTAAGCCCCGCCCTCAAACGTGATGAGCCAATCACAGTGCGTATAGCCATTCCCATACACTGGGACATTCTCTGCCTGGACGTCCATTGAAATGCATTACAGAAAGTCAGTTTGTTCGGTTTTATGAGCTTTTTCTGAGATTTGAAGTTTAAAAATGGTCAAACGGTGTGCATGGGGTACATGCAACTCTGACACAAGGTATCCTGAGAGGCTGGGCGACCAGGTGTATTTTTACACTTTAAACCACATCTCAACCGAGAAAAGTGTCTCCTTTGGCTAAAGTTGTGTGGTAACGTTAGCTCTATTACCTATTTTGTTCTAGTTTGTACTTTGGTGATGGTACATCATTGTTAGCTGTTGTCCAAAGGGCTCTAGTTAAGCTGACGTTAACTTGTGGAGCTTAGCTTCATTAACTTATCTGTAATGGCAGAGATAACAAAGGTTGGCAAACGTTATGCTGAATGATTCAGTGTAAATACTGTAGCACCAAACTAACGCAGAGACACTCTTGGTAAAGATGGTAAAAAGGCCGTTATCCTTTTCTCATATTCGGAGCCAAAAACCTTAACTTCAGTGGCACTTTAACTTGTTGTCTTTGATGGTGACGGCAACCAGATGCGGTTCACAAGCGTACACTGTGACCTGTAAATTTTGGCTTGTAATTTAAGCTTTTCATCGACCTTCTCAACAATAAAATGATGAATATATCCCTCCAATGCGTAGTTTAGGCCCTTTTGGTTACTTCGCAATGACATCTGATCGTTATGTCTCCAAAAATCATCAGTTGCCTCCTGTGAAATGCCGTGTACTGTGACACCTGCCATAGCGCCGCTCACTGAATGTTGATAGTTTGTCCAGGTGAGTGGAGGGGGCGGGGCTTAGCCATAGGTCAATTCAACTGACACAATATTCTGTGCAATAATTCAACTGTGCAACATTTTTCACTTCTTGAATGTCAATATTAATTCAACATATAATGCACATAACTACATATTCCTCATGTTTTACTCTGTCCCTGTATATACTCTAGTTAAATCATCTCACTTACAGACTCAGCACAATGACAATGCATATTTTATTTTTAATATCTTAATATCTTAAGTACTAGTCTTAATCATTGTAGCATAATGCACATTTCATTTTTATTTTAATGAACATTTGATTTGATTTCATTGCTTTATATTTACACACTTCTATTTCATACATATTCTCAATTCTCTGTTCTTTATACCAGAGTATACCAGACTATAACGAGTCATAATTTCCCTTTGGGGATCAAAAAATAAAATTCTGATTCTGATTCTGAAATCAAATGTTTGCATATTTAATATCTTCACAATGTTTTTATCTATTTAGAGTTATTGTTGAATATTTGGTAACTCAGTGTTTCCTTAAGAACTGTTTTTGCTTTTTTCCTCAATGAAAGATTTTCTGTTTGGTCTGATGATGAAAATTATTTTCAGTTTTGATTGAGCTTATTCTCAGACTAGTTACTGTCCTGTTTACCTTCATCACCTGTATCAAGTTCTCTTGTCAACAAATATCACTTACATTGTTAATAAATATGCCTGATCTTTGTCAACAAAACACAATTTATGTTGCTCATAAATATCTTATTTTGTTGATATGACTTTTTTGTTAATGATAACTTATTTGATAATACGACTTAAAATATTAACATTTTGACGACACAACTTATTTTGTTAACCGGCCATCCATCACTATTTTGTGTTAATAATTTATTTTGTCAACAAATATCACTTTGTTAGTACACATGACCTAGAGAGTTCATAAATTTGCCTCATAATGTCGACAAAATACAACTTATTTTGGTCACAGATATCATCTATTATTAATAAGTACACCTTGTTTTGTCAGAAAAATAAAACCTCTAATAAATGATTACTTCTTATGCTAATACTATGATTTCTTTTGTCCAAAAAACTTCTTTTTCTAATAAATATGATTTAGTTTGTTAATAAATATCACCTTTATTTTACTGATGAAAATTACTTATTTTTTCAAGATAATTTTGTTTCTTTTGTTTATAAATATGCCTTGTTTCAAATTTCCCATCCAGTATTTTACTTTTTCAGATTTTACAATAGGACATCTGCTAGTCTCATTTTATGTAATGTATTTTTTCTCCCATGCTATGTGTCCAATCTGGGGGTCCTGATGCCTATAAGGGGTCCCAAGATAAACCTGAGGGGTCGGGAGATGATCAGAGGGAAGGAATATAAAATATGTGTTTGCTTTCCTCCTATTTTTTTCTCCTTCGTCCTGTGAAGTATTCAATATTTAACTTGAATCGAGTAAAAAACAATTGTTGGAGTGTTTTCATGCAGCTGTGACACAAACTGTCACAAGTTCAAACCAAATTATAAGACAACATTAAATTTGACTAAATATAACTCAAGATTACTGTGATGTCCCCAGACGTGTTAGCAGCTCCTCCATTTTTGCAGAGTGTTGCATTGTGGGACTCTGGACTCCATTCACAAATCCATAAGTGCTTTTACCCGACCGCTCTCCAGTGTAGGGCTGCAGGTAACAACTGTTTTCACCATAGACTCATGTGTTTTTATTTCTAAATTGATCTATTCATTGATTAGACTGTAAAGAATCAGAAAACTATGAAAATGTCCAGTGTGACGTCTGGTATTGTTTCCAGAGGCTGTGTTAAATTCCTCAGCTGTTTACGTGTATTTGAGTTGACATAATGATAAGCTGTAAACATTATTGAATAATGCTGTTCAAAGCAATCTCACTGTTGGGGTGCGTGGGGCAGGAGCTCACATTTGGTTTAGCTTAGCTTAAAGTAAATGGTAAATGGACCTGCATTTGTACAGCACCTTTCTAGTCATCTGACCACTCAAAGCGCTTTTTACACTATCCAAACTGCTACTCAGTTTTAACACACTCACACACCGATGAAACAGCCACCGGGAGCAATTTGGGGTTCAGTATCTTGCTCAAGGATACTTCAACATGCAGACTGGAGGAGCCAGGGATCGAACCACTGATCTTTCGATTGGTGGATGACCCGCTCTACCTCTGAGCCACAGCCGGTTACCCAAGTAAGCACAAGTTGTGCGGATATACTTTATTTTCATGAGGTTTTGGGGTCTACACATTTGTGTACGGGTTAGGCGTAGGGAAAATATCAGACTAGCTTCTTGTATTTTGTGTTTATACAGTATATATATATGTCACTGTCAAGATTACCGCACGTAGGGAGACTTTCAAGTGACGCAGTTTCTCCAGCTTCATATGATTAACAGTAACGCTGTGTCCCAGTTAAACTGGTGAGTGAGTTGGAATGTTGAATCTCTTAATCACCCTGTAAAACGTAGGAAAGTGTTCAATCATTCAAAGTTTCTTGAAACTGCTGTAGCTTTCCTCCAGGAAACTCATTTGATTAATTCGGGTCACTGTCTGCTAACAGAGGGATGGGTGGGGCTGTCGTTTCACTCCAATTTTCATTCAAAGGCCAGAGGAGCTGCTATAATTATCAGTAAGAGCGTACAGTTTGTGGCAACAAATGTCAAATCTGATTCTTCAGGGCATTTTCCCTGTCATCTTGGCCATGTCTACGCACCCAAATGGGATGACCACATGCTTTTCAGCAACTTCTTTACTAAACTGCCAAACATGACAACACATCACCTTATTAACTGTGTTCTCTCACCTATTTTAGACCGCAGCTCTCCTAAGAAGGCTTCTACTTCAAAATCAGCACAAGCAATTCAACATTTGAACATTTGAGGCCGACTGACTTTACCATTATGTATCTCTAACACACAGTCCAGCTATCGTTCTTGGAGGCTAAATCCAGCTCTTCTCTCAAATGAGGCTTTCGTGACTTATATTATAACTGAAATAGAGTCTTTTCTGAGTACTAATCAAACCCCAGGAATGTCCCCATCAGTAGTGTGGGAAACGCTAAAGGCATATCTAAGAGGCCAAATGATTTCATTCATGCACACAAGAGAAGAGTAAAAAACGAATATCTTAAAAAAATATCAGATCAGATATTGGAGTTAGATTTGTCACATAGTCAGACGCCCTCTCCATTAACACTGAAAAAGCGCCTGATTCTACAAACAGAAAATAATCGTTGAGCAACCCAACAAGCTGAATATCTGATATCTCAATTACAGTGTAACTTTTATAAGCATGGGGAGAAGGCAGGGAAGCTCCTAGCCCACCAGCTGTGCCAGAGAACAGCTGCTCAGTCTGTCCCTGAAATATGTGATGAACAAGGTCTGTAACAAACACATAACACAGAAATTAAGTCATGCTTCTACAGATTTGATCAATCACTGTATTCCACAGATCAAGCTACTAATCCAACAACGTTAGAGGATTTTTTTAAGAAACTGAATGTTCCTTCAATCCAATCAGAAATGGTGGCTAAACTGGAAAGGACGATAACCACCTCGGAGATACGGAGTATGCAGACCAGGAAATCTCCAGGCCCGGATGGATATCCTGCCGAATCCTTCAAAAAATTCTCCACCCAGCTCTCTCCACTACCACTATCTGTTTATGAAGAGTCTTTCTTATCCCACTCCCTTCCCTCTACCATGTCTCAGGCTGTCATCTCATTCATTTTGAAAAAAGATAAAGAGCCCCTTGAATGTAACTCCTATCGCCCAATTTCACTTGAAAATACGTACGAAAAAAAAATTCTCGCAAAGGTTCTCGCCCAATGAATGGAGAAGACCCTGCCACTAATACTACTACTTCTTCAACATCAGGCGATTTACAAATATTCTATATGATCACTCTTCAGCCGGCACTCAGGAAGTAATTCTCGCCTTAGATGCTGAAAAGGCGTTTGATCGGGTGAACTGGGACTTTCTGTTTTATACTTTGTAAAAGTTTGGCTTCGGCCCTAAATTTATATCATGGATTAAGGTTAATTCATCCATAGGCGCTGCAGTGCGTAACTAATAATAACATATCGCCCTTTTACAGGCTACAACGCAGCACTAGGCAGGGATGTCCTTTATCTTTTGTTTGCCACGGTAATTGAGCCACTTGCCATAGCTCTGACAATGTCCGCAGATATCAAAGGGGTTAAACGAGGAGGCCTAGAACATAAAGTGTCATTGTTTCCTGACGACATGTTACTTTATATATCCGATCTGTCATCTAGTTTTCCATACTTAGAGATCTTAAGATCTGCTTAATGAATTTGGTCAATTATGTGGCTATAAAGTCAATTTTCAGAAGAGAGAATTAATGCCAGTTGGGACTGCAAACCAAGATACCTCCCTTTCTTCAATTCCTTTTAAAATCAGTCCTAAAAAAATTAGATATCTGGAGATTTGGATTACACGTGACTATAGAGACCTATACAAAGTTGTCACGCATGAAGCAGGAGGTGATAATTCAATTTCAATTCAATTCAATTTTATTTATAAAGCCCAATATCACAAATCACAATTTGCCTCACGGGGCTTTACAGCATACGACATCCCTCTGTCCTTTGGACCCTCACAGCTGATCAGGAAAAACTCCCCAAAAAAACCCTTTAACAGGGAAAAAATGGTAGAAACCTCAGGAAGAGCAACTGAGGAGGGATCCCTCTTCCAGGACGGACAGACGTGCAATAGATGTCGTAATAATGGAGAGAGCATCCACACAGTTTAATCCCCTATCAATGTTATGTGCTAAATTGCCACACCAAATCCAGTTGTAAAGTATGCTATTAAAATTTTTCATCAGTTCAGACGGCACTTCAAACTAGTGGACCCTTCACTTGCCGCTCCAGTAGCAAAAAAAACCTAATGTTCACTCCGTCTACAAGAGATGCAGCATTTGATATATGGTCAAACAATGGAATCACCTACGTGACCTCTATATTGACAGCCTCTTTCCATTTTTTTTAATCATTTTTTTTAATGTTCATTTTCTTTTTTTCTATATTTATGTGTATATATATTTTAAAAAATCTTTTCTATTATTTTCTTTTTTTTGTTTTGTCTTTTATTTCCACTCACTGGTCTGACTTTCCTCATTTGTTTCTGGGTTGGTTGGTGGGTGAGGCTGATTTTTGTCCTTGTTGGTTTTACATTTGTTAGTTGATGCTTTGTGCATCTTATTGAATAATCAGTAAAAATACCTTGTGCAAAAAATGTTACATTATTCTGTGTTTATTTTACTATAGGTGCATTTTGTACTTTTGTCTTATTTTACTTTTTTTTTCTTCACTGATACATTTTGATTTTAGTGTTGAGGTTATTGAGTCTCAGTATTTGTGAAAATTAACACTAAAAAAATAAATCCCTACACTGGTTGGAGTTTGTGCTTGAAAAATAACCAGGGTTTAGGGTTCCAACGGTAAGAGATTTTCGCAGTATGGTAACTGCGGTTTCACAGTATCACAGAATTTATATTATTATTAGTTATAATGAGCCTTAAAGGAATGAAAACAAAAGGGTCATTGTTGGTTAAACAAATGTTCTATTACTATAATTGAAACTTAAAATCATTTTGTTATTTAAAGTTTGTGTAAAAAAAAAAAATCTTCCTTTAGGAAATAACTCAGGAAAGATTCTCTCTCCAGTTGCATTTTTTTTAATATCAAAGACAAGCAAATGTACACAGTGTGATTAACTGTCAACTTTTATATCATGATACCTTGAAACCAGAATATCTCTGCAACCCTTCGGGGGCTCCTACAGCTGAGCACAAGTGGAATTTAAGACTTTTTAAGACTTTTTTAATGCCACTCAGAGGGAAATTTAAGAAAAAGGAGAACATGACCTGACTTAAGTTTTTTGCCCAAATATTTCTTGTAACATAAAACATGACTTTATGGTGATTTTGATGCAAAAGGTGTTCTGTGGATTATTTTCATCTTTTTTGAAGTTATTTTTTGAGGTTTTACAATACAATGTTAAAAAACATAAAAAGCCTACTTCCCATGTCTTAGTATTTTTGAGAAGTTTTAATGCCAGTTAAGGCCCAATCACATAGAAAGCATTTTGCAGGCTCTAAACACAAAATGCACTGCCTTTTATTTTTAACTGAACGCCACTACTGAGAGGCTGTCAGCAGATAAACAGAGATCTGTGTGGGTACATGAGACCCTAACAATGAGGCTGGATCATGGGGAGTACCACCAGTTGGTCCAGGAGCTTCTCCTCCATCATGGACGTTTACAGGCATATTTTAGGATGACTCAGGGACAGTTTGACAACCTGCTGTCTATCATCAGGCCGTATAGCTCTGGGTATCCAGCAACCACTACCACCAGTTTCTCCTCCATTGTTTACCAACTGTAAACTTGTTGTCGTGACCACCACAGAAGCCCCGCCTCTCAAATCATCCCATTGGACAATGTGGAAAAAGAGGTGACGTGGGTGTTTTTGTTGCTCTGAGTTAAAGGTTTTTCAACTCCAGAGCGCTCCAGGAAAAACGACAGGCACCTAGAGTGCAGAAACATGAGGCGCATCACAACAGTGAGCAAAAAGCTTCATTCTCATTAAAAACTGTTACAAAAAGCCGCCTCCAGCTGCTGAAACACTTCCTGTGTGATCGGGGCCCGAGGCCTTAGAGTTACATTGATGCCTTTTAAGACTTTTTAGGGATCCAAAGAGTCCTGACGAACTGAAACGTCTGTACAGCTATCAAACCTTTTTGTCCACCTGCCACTTTAGCTGGTGGATTCCCAAATCTAGCAGCCACTTGCACATTTTACCAGCTTCTGTCTGGTGTCTGCTGCTAATCTCAACCCTGAAGTTAATCAGCGGCGGCTTCAGCCCCGATTTTGTTGTTTTTATGGCATTCAGCTAAAACAGTGATGAAATAAGAAGCCTCACGTCGGCTGACTTTAATCTAATGCTGAACTCTGCACTCTGTTTACAGTTTACAGCCACGTAACCAGAGGTGTAGTGAAGGGTATACGCAGGTATACGCAGGTATATGCTATACGCTCCTCTTTTAATGGCTGCTTACAGTCTACAAACCTGTCAGCTAGAACACCACGGGAATATAGAGGAGAGTGGACTAACTTCCTGTGAGTACATCAACCACCACCACACCACTGCATCTACATGATTATAACTGGAGGCTGACACCTGAAGAGAGCCTTCACACTGACTTCAGATCAGCTGATTCAACCGTCAACAAAACTTTATTTAGACCCTCAGATGTACAAAAAAAAAAAGCTGGAAACCTTCCTGAAGTCCCGTCAGCCTGCAGGTACAGAGTGTGTGTGACAGACTGATAAGCACACACTTAGAGCCCTACTTTTCCTGGACTCTGCTAATAGGATTCCTCCTCCTCCCCCTCCTCCTCCTCCTCCTCCTCCTCCTCCTCCCAGCATGCACTGCTCAATCCACCAACACACACACACTAATAAAACCACACGTATGCAGACACATGCACCAACACACACACACACACACACACACACAGCAGCTGTAACCTTACCTGCGTGTCCTGGTGTCCTCGCCGCCGCTGCAGCGACGTCCCAGGAGTTGCCGTGGTAACCTCCTTTTTCGCTCTCTCCCGTCCCGTCACTCTCTCCCTCTGTTACAGAGTAACCTGGTTTTATCCTCCCTCTCTCTGTCTGCGCACACTTGTTGTCTGCAGCAGAGCCGGCTCATCGTGGATTTACAGACTCGACTCAGCTGCTCTTCCTCCTCCTCCTCCTCCTCCTCTGACTCCTCCTCTTCCTCCTCCTCCTCCTCTCTATCAATCAGCTGACATCCCCGCCCCTTCTTCCAGGCAGCCTGCCAGCCAGTGTCTTCAGACATTGCTGTCTTCAGCCAATCAGCAGCAGCTCTGACAGATGGCAGGTCAGCTTATTACTGGGTGGGGGGGTGAGTGGGGGGGGGGGGGGTATCAGAGGGTCAGCTGACCTGGTCAGACCTGTCTGGTATCAGGACACTGGAGATGCTTTAAATTAACGTAGAGATACAGGCTGATTAAACAATAAATCACACACTGCTCTACTGACCACGCCCCCAACTGTGATGTCACAGTGCAATGGAGTACGGTGGTATGTAGGGCCGGGCGACAAAACAATCTCAAAAAGGATCACAATAAAACGTATGTCGATGATGATGATAAACTCTAGTCATTTTTCCCGGACATGGACGGACCTAGACTGATCAGCTGTCGGTCAGTGTGCAGTGTTGAGGATGTGCATGTTGTTGTACACGCCCATTTTGTTACTGCAAAGTTTGAGTCGAGGTGAGGAGGAAGTGAGAGTAGCGTGGATGTAACAAAAAGAGAGGAAATGAAGCTGAAGAAGAGCTCGCGTTATCCTCAAAAATGGATGTTGATAAAAAGGTCACACAACCTCAATAATTTAGAAGAGGTTTGGCTAATTGAAAGGCGACGACGCACGGACAGCAGCGGTCGGTAAAACACGTCGTCGGTTGGGGCCAACCAGGACAGGAACGCAACACACCTTTTCCATCACCTGAGAAGGTGGCCTCCCAGTGACTACACTGAGAGCATGGAAATCTGCAGTAAGTTCACCAACAAGTGTTCACTGTAAGTTCACTGTCTGTAATAAACACTGCTCGATATCCACCGTACGACATCACACAGATGATCAATGCTAATCACGCATCACTGGGTTCATAGAGCAGACGCACTAGACTTATGACAAAGGCACTGGCTACTTCCTGTGCAGCGCTCCGTTAACTTGGAAGGGATGAAATGATTTAATCTTATGGCTCTTCCAGACTTTCAAAATGTTATCGGCCTGAATGCCTTGATCCTGAAAGTGGAACGAGTCATTTTGCAGCAGTTGTGACGCTCAAAAAACGTGTCCACTGACTTCCAGACGTCTCTGTCTAAATGTAAGTCAATGGGATCAAGTGTTGTTGGGGTGAAAGACATCACATGATGGACTCAGAAGTTGTAATTTCACTGCTATGAAAAGTTGGCTTCAAAGCCGGATGTGCTTCCTGGAGACCTGGCTGAATCCAAACGTCCACACTTGCAGATTCACGGACTTTGCAAACGCATTCCCTGGAAGTCTGGGAGTGCTGAGGGCTCCAAATCCCCAATTCAACCAGTCCACAGGACTACCCAAGAGGACTTCCTGCAAACCTCCAGAGAGCCCACCTGGGGAGCAGACATCACTGGTTTAATTACCCACGATTCATTGTACTACAGATGTTACATCAGGTGCCTTCTGAATCGCATACTTTGGTCACATTACACACAACTGAAGTCTGTGAGGGCTCAGTCTGCAGGTCCAGAGGATGGACATTTGGATTCAGCCACAGACTGTATAAATACTGGACGTAACCATGGTGACGTCGCCCATTTGTTTAGGGATGTCTGAAACTCCCAGTTCTGCATTTCAGCTGCCGCCGTCTTGTTTTTTTGGAGCCAGAGGTGACTATATTTGGACAAGAGGGTGGAGCTCACCCTAAAGCTAGCTGCGAGCTTGGTTAATATGGTGCATACAGCTGTGGCTAATGCTAATGCTAATTTTTGCTAGTGAAAAAACAGGCTTAAAGCATTTAAATAATATGTACTTACTGTTTTTTGTACACACGTTTACAGACCATAACTCCTGCTGGTTAAAATAACAAACCACCTTCTGACGGCTACAGTCTGCTTCAGTCCGAGTTCTGGTCGGATCGTCTGATAGTGTCGGAAATCTTCTTCTCAATTTATGTAGTTTTTCAATACTGACAAGCCAACAATCCCTCTGAGCTTGAATCCAACTGGAGACCTTTGTTGCATGTTCCCTGTCAGTCACTGTCCCTGTGTGTCTGATGGTACTTTAAAGTTAATTATAAGGAAACAGCATTCACTTCTACGTACTGGAACTGGACAATATATTGATATTACTTTGGTACAATGATATGAGACCAGTTATTGTCTCAGGATTCTGATATTTAATTTCACAGATAAGAAACAATAAATCATGAAGACAATAAAGCCTCCACACACTGTGTGTGATTTATCCTGGCTGAAATATGAGCAGAGGAAATCTCTGCTAGCTGCTAGGCTAATTTATACAAGGTAAAATGCCATAGGCTTGTGCTAATAACATGTTGCATTAGCATGTTGTATTTGTGGGGAAAATGTGTCCAGATAAAGACAAGTGTTTGTCTGTGAATGCTGGGAGTTATAGTGAAGCTGATTTGTGTTTGACACTGTCTCTATTAAGCCATGTTTAATGTGTTAATGTTTTACAGTGAATAAAGTTGTATTCAAATATTAAAAACAAAAGCACAGAGTTGTTGGAGAGAGACAAGGGCTGGGAGGCTTTTCACACTGAAACTCAGCAGGCTCAAGTTTCACATGAATTTAACAGACTTTCTAGGCTCACAGTGACGCTGGACTTGTTGTAGTAAAGTTTAGAGCTGTGTGTTATGATTATTTAATAATGCTGATGGATATTGTGAGGAGGGATGGGAATCGAGAACCACTTTACTTATTCTTTAAACATAAATGTTTTTATTTAGAATTCTTGACTTCAGAGTTCCCACAAATTTCTACCAGAGAATTTTCAAAACTTTTATTATTTTTTTGTTGGCCCACATGTTAACTATCTTTCGTCGCTCATTTGACATACCCGCTGCAGACCAGATGGGCGCATACGGGTACTCTGACAAAACGTCAAGGCCACGGCCTTTTTTTCCTGTAGATTTTAAAGAACTCTGACATGTGTTTGGATTCTAATTTTTACAAACTTGGTGTGCATGTTTTGGGATGTTTATGAACATATTTGAGACAAGACAAAATCATTTACATTCAAAACTTTCCCAAAACATTCTGTTGATTACAAACTATTTCCTGGAAGGATTTTAACCTTTTTCCTGGAATTTTGTGACCATGGGAACCCGGCGACTTCCTGTCTTCTCTCTTATGTTTAATGTCGAGCACCAAAACACCCAAAGGTAAATTCCTCTGATATGATAAACCTGATTCTGATCTTAAGTTTTGAATGTTCAGCTTATCTGAAGCTGACTGACGTCTTTAACACACATACAGCAGACGGACCTGAAACAGAGGTCAACTCAAACCATCCTCTTCTGTGGTGCAAAATAAAATGACAAACTCCATGAACGTCTGTGAGGACCTTTAAAGGATTCAACAGACTGTTCAGGACTCTGCAGGGACGTCTACAGCTGAACAACAAGCATCACTCAGTCTGCATGCTGTGTGTGTGTGTGTGTGTGTGTGTGTGTGTGTGTGTGCTGCAGTACCTCAGGAGGCGGAGTCAAGCAGACAACAGGAAGTCTGAGAGGAGAGAAGAAGTTCAGATCAGTTAAAGCAACATAAACTGCGTCTCAGTCATAAATCACACGTACAGACAAACTGACGATGAACGAGTCCTGATGAGTGACTACAGTCGACTTAATTACATCCTGACAGACTTATTTAAACACACACTGTGTCCCAGGAGATCTGCGACAATGGAAGTTAAATAAATAAATACACAAACAAAACAAAGTGCATGTGTGAGTTCATGTCTGTGAAAACAGACTGATATTATGTGTGAGGATTTTATCCATCGTAACTTATTTACAGCCAGAATAATGTTGGCATCGTGCGTTTCTACAATCTACAGAAACATTACAGTTCTGTGTTTCATACGAATCACATCAAAGTGACAAATTAGATCAGCTGACTTTGTCCTCAGGAGGTGGAGGGGACGGTGGATGGTGGGACACCTCAGAGAGATCACTGTCCACCACCAACAATCAACATTTAGTGAGTCAATGATGTGTTTCCAGTGGCTTTTAGGCCTGCAGAAGTGGATGTTTTGTAGCAACCGGTCACTGTGTTTCCTGCCAGAACAGCGCCATAAAAAAAATGTTTTTTTACCAACACATTGCTGCATTTCCTGCCAGGAAAAAAAGCGGTTGTTTTTCAGCAACCCTTTGCAATGTTTCCAGCACCTTTTCAGCCACCAAACTTGAGTGTTTTGTTGTGACCAGTTGCTGCATTTTCACTGGGGATAGTGCCAAAGCAACACTGCTGCCTTTCCTGCTGGGAGAGTACTATGAAAAGCAGTAGTTTTCAGGTGAGCCTTCACAGTGTTTCCAGCACCTTTTGAGCCTCTAAACATGGGTGTTTTGTAGCAACCTGTCACTGTATTTCCACTGGGGATAGTGCCATGGAAGACAATTGTTTGTGACAGCGACATTGCTGCATTTCCTGCTTGGATAGTGCCACAAATAGGGTTGTTTTTGGGTGACCCTTTGAGGTGTCTCCAGCGGCTTTTAAGCCACCAAACATGGGTGTTTTGTAGTGACCAGTCACTGCATTTCCACTAGGGATAATGCCACACATCTTATTGTTATCTTGTACCAAGACATTGCTGTTTTTCTTTCTTGGACAGTGCCACAAAGATCAGTTGTTTTTTGGTGAGCCTTCAGGGCGACTCTGGCAGCTTTTAAGCCACCAAACATGGGTGTGTTGTAGCGACCAGTCTCCGTGCCACAAAAAAAACAATTGTTTTTCTACTGAGACATTGCTGCCTTTCCAGCAGGGACTGCACTCCACACGTATTTTAAGCCAAAACATGATCTTCCCTGACCAGAATCGTTAGTGTTTCTGTGCCTAAACATTAACCATACATTAACCACGGCAGTGTTGAGATGTGAAGTTTCAACAAATCAGCTACAAAATAAAATAGAAATGTAACGTATCTGTGGTTTAAAGAAATGCACAATACAAACACTTCCTTCTGGCGATTGGGTCGTTAGTTTCTCTCCTCCTGTTCCAGACTTTGAAAATATACATTCATATAATTAAATCAGAATGTTTCTATTAAAGCTCAGTCCTCTCTTCTGATCAAATATAAACCTGGAACATTATTTTAGAGCACTGGTTCCCAACCTGGAGGTCCCGACCCCCACTGGAGCTCACCAGGTCTTTATTTCAGCATTTCATTGCCTTAATTTTTGTGAGGAAAACTAAATTAAATTGTTCATTTTAAAGTTTAGATGAGCACTCCAGATATAAACTTTGAAAAACTCTCCCAGGGTGAGGACGCAGTGAAGACATGAACACAATCTGTCACTCACTGTTAAACTAATTGTCAGTTATATATTTTCCACATTTCTAAAATAAACAGTAACTCCTCCTCTGTTTGGGGTTTTACCAGTTTACATGTTTTCAGCCCCGACATGTTTGGACTCCTCCATATTTATTTCCTGGAGATCCTCAGATCCACATTCTTATGATGAATCAGATATGTCAGCGCACTGTGTGTCTCTACAGGCTGATATCGTCCTCTGTCCTGCTGACACAAACACTCACTACAGCTCCAAATGTGGATTCAATCAATCAGTTTCAATCAATTTTATTTATAAAGCCCAATATCACAAATCACAATTAGCCTCACAGGGCTTCACAGCATATGACATCCCTCTGTCCTTAGGACCCTCACAGCTGATCAGGAAAAACTCCCCAAAAACCCTTTAACGGGGAAAAAACGGTTCATCCACCGCTGGAAATAGTCCCCAGCACAGTCACTATTTCCTCCTGTTAGTCTGATTAAAAAGAAACTGCAGTGAAATTACAGGTGAAACTTTATATTTAGACCCTCCAAGTTGTTGCGATCGCAACAGTCGATCCCTGTCATTTCTACATGACCTTGTAATTTCGTCAAATCACTGCAACTTAACCACAAATGTGACCATTTAAAGCACTAACATCTGGTTTCATTGTAGAGCTGCGTGCGGTGTGTCGATTCTCTCTGTGTTTATCAGTAGGGCGGGTGGGAGGTGTTGGTGTTCGCTTCCTGTGACATTATAAAGCCAAACCTTGTTCTTTTGTCCTGAACGTAACCACTCAGTTCACAGTGTTGTACCGATGTAGTGCTTTTATTCTGGAAGAGACTGTATGCAAACTGTACATTTCCTGTGAAAACAGAAGTGTATTTTGAAAACAGACAATGCATGTAACAGGCTGAAGTTGACACGGCGTCCCAGAACGTCAACAACCAACACACCCAGGGTACCTTGGACGTCATATGTGGACGTGGAAAGTCCATGACCAAACGTGGACATGTGACGAGGTCACAGTGAGGATGTGATGCAGAGTCACACACACATTGACAGGGCTAACTGTTAGCATCAACCAGCTAACGTTACCCAACATTTGTTGGGTAATAGTTGACCAAACATTAGTCAACCAGAAAGGTCATTAGTTGGCGAGACTTCAGTGGTCGCTCAGTCACAGGAAAAACAAACACAAAAGTTAAACTCTATCAGGAGCTGCACCTCGTCACAATAAATCCAAACCTATCTGACTGGAGCATGTGTGACTTTACTTTGAAAGGACAGACACAGGAAGTGTCCACGCTCAGCAGTCAGACAGCAGTCAGGTTAATCTCCAGGGCTGGTACCTGCGGTTATTCCACAGGCTAGTTAATAACATGTCGGACAGGAAATCCAAAGTGTGGGATCATTTTGAGAAGGTGAAGGACGAACCCAAGGTGATATGTAAACTCATCTTCATTGGTCGACTACAAACATGACGTATCATGTGAAACATGGAAGTAGCTACATGCTCATTAGTCCACAGCGTCATTAACAGGCGGCTCGCTCAGTGTGTGACGTGCACTTGAAGATAAAATATAGGCCTATATTAATGAAGGTTCATTAGTACGGTTTGTATTTCTCTGTAATGTAGCACAGTGTTAACAATGTTACTGATACTATTCTTTCTCACACCTTCAACTCAAACCACCAAAATATATCATTTAATCATTACATTCATATCAGAAACATGCAGGAGACTAGTCCACTGATGGACCCTGATGAGGACTGATGGTCCACTGATGGACCCTGATGAGGACTGTTGGTCCACTGATGGACCCTGATGAGGACTGCTGGTCCACTGATGGACCCTGATCAGGACTGATGGTCCACTGATGGACCCTGGTGAGGACTGATGGTCCACTGATGGACCCTGGTGAGGACTGATGGTCCAATGATGGACCCTGGTGAGGACTGATGGTCCACTGATGGACCCTGATCAGGACTGATGGTCCACTGATGGACCCTGGTGAGGACTGATGGTCCACTGATGGACCCTGGTGAGGACTGATGGTCCAATGATGGACCCTGGTGAGGACTGATGGTCCAATGATGGACCCTGGTGAGGACTGATGGTCCAATGATGGACCCTGGTGAGGACTGATGGTCCACTGATGGACCCTGGTGAGGACTGATGGTCCAATGATGGACCCTGGTGAGGACTGATGGTCCAATGATGGACCCTGGTGAGGACTGATGGTCCAATGATGGACCCTGGTGAGGACTGATGGTCCACTGATGGACCCTGGTGAGGACTGTTGCTCCAATGATGGACCCTGGTGAGGACTGATGGTCCAATGATGGACCCTGGTGAGGACTGATGGTCCACTGATGGACCCTGGTGAGGACTGTTGCTCCAATGATGGACCCTGGTGAGGACTGCTGGTCCACTGATGGACCCTGGTGAGGACTGATGGTCCACTGATGGACCCTGGTGAGGACTGCTGGTCCAATGATGGACCCTGGTGAGGACTGATGGTCCACTGATGGACCCTGGTGAGGACTGATGGTCCACTGATGGACCCTGATGAGGACTGTTGCTCCAATGATGGACCCTGGTGAGGACTGTTGCTCCAATGATGGACCCTGGTGAGGACTGCTGGTCCACTGATGGACCCTGGTGAGGACTGATGGTCCACTGATGGACCCTGGTGAGGACTGCTGGTCCACTGATGGACCCTGATGAGGACTGTTGCTCCAATGATGGACCCTGGTGAGGACTGTACGAGGACTGTTGGTCCAATGATGGACCCTGATGAGGACTATTGGTCCACTGATGGACCCTGATGAGGACTATTGGTCCACTGATGGACCCTGATGAGGACTGTTGCTCCAATGATGGACCCTGGTGAGGACTGTATGAGGACTGTTGGTCCAATGATGGACCCTGATGAGGACTATTGGTCCACTGATGGACCCTGATGAGGACTGTTGGTCCACTGATGGACCCTGATGAGGACTGTTGGTCCACTGATGGACCCTGGTGAGGACTGATGGTCCAATGATGGACCCTGGTGAGGACTGCTGGTCCAATGATGGACCCTGGTGAGGACTGCTGGTCCACTGATGGACCCTGGTGAGGACTGCTGGTCCACTGATGGACCCTGATGAGGACTGCTGCTCCAATGATGGACCCTGGTGAGGACTGCTGGTCCACTGATGGACCCTGATGAGGACTGCTGGTCCACTGATGGACCCTGGTGAGGACTGCTGGTCCACTGATGGACCCTGGTGAGGACTGTTGCTCCAATGATGGACCCTGGTGAGGACTGCTGGTCCACTGATGGACCCTGGTGAGGACTGTTGCTCCAATGATGGACCCTGGTGAGGACTGCTGGTCCACTGATGGACCCTGATGAGGACTGCTGGTCCACTGATGGACCCTGATGAGGACTGCTGGTCCACTGATGGACCCTGATGAGGACTGCTGGTCCACTGATGGACCCTGATGAGGACTGCTGGTCCACTGATGGACCCTGATGAGGACTGCTGGTCCAATGATGGACCCTGGTGAGGACTGTTGGTCCAATGATGGACCCTGATGAGGACTGCTGGTCCACTGATGGACCCTGGTGAGGACTGATGGTCCACTGATGGACCCTGGTGAGGACTGATGGTCCACTGATGGACCCTGGTGAGGACTGATGGTCCAATGATGGACCCTGGTGAGGACTGCTGGTCCAATGATGGACCCTGATGAGGACTGCTGGTCCACTGATGGACCCTGGTGAGGACTGTTGGTCCAATGATGGACCCCGATGAGGACCGATGGTCCACTGATGGACCCCGGTGAGGACCGATGGTCCACTGATGGACCCCGGTGAGGACTGATGGTCCACTGATGGACCCTGGTGAGGACTGATGGTCCACTGATGGACCCTGGTGAGGACTGCTGGTCCACTGATGGACCCTGGTGAGGACTGATGGTCCACTGATGGACCCTGGTGAGGACTGATGGTCCAATGATGGACCCTGGTGAGGACTGATGGTCCACTGATGGTCCCTGATGAGGACTGTTGGTCCACCGATGGACCCTGATGAGGACTGATGGTCCAATGATGGACCCTGGTGAGGACTGATGGTCCAATGATGGACCCTGGTGAGGACTGATGGTCCACTGATGGACCCTGGTGAGGACTGATGGTCCACTGATGGACCCTGGTGAGGACTGATGGTCCAATGATGGACCCTGGTGAGGACTGCTGGTCCAATGATGGACCCTGATGAGGACTGCTGGTCCACTGATGGACCCTGGTGAGGACTGTTGGTCCAATGATGGACCCCGATGAGGACCGATGGTCCACTGATGGACCCCGGTGAGGACCGATGGTCCACTGATGGACCCCGGTGAGGACTGATGGTCCACTGATGGACCCTGGTGAGGACTGATGGTCCACTGATGGACCCTGGTGAGGACTGCTGGTCCACTGATGGACCCTGGTGAGGACTGATGGTCCACTGATGGACCCTGGTGAGGACTGATGGTCCAATGATGGACCCTGGTGAGGACTGATGGTCCAATGATGGACCCTGGTGAGGACTGATGGTCCACTGATGGTCCCTGATGAGGACTGTTGGTCCACCGATGGACCCTGATGAGGACTGTTGGTCCACTGATGGACCCTGGTGAGGACTGTTGGTCCACCGATGGACCCTGGTGAGGACTGATGGTCCAATGATGGACCCTGGTGAGGACTGTTGGTCCACTGATGGACCCTGGTGAGGACTGTTGGTCCACCGATGGACCCTGATGAGGACTGTTGGTCCACTGATGGACCCTGGTGAGGACTGTTGGTCCACCGATGGACCCTGGTGAGGACTGCTGGTCCAATGATGGACCCTGGTGAGGACTGCTGGTCCAATGATGGACCCCGATGAGGACCGATGGTCCAATGATGGACCCCGATGAGGACCGTCGGTCCACTCATGGACCCTGATGAGGACTGCTGGTCCACTAGGATTTGTTTAACGTCAAAGTCTTGCTGTTGGTGTGAGACGTTGGGACACTTTAATGGCTCGATGTCGGATGTTAGCCGTTGTTGCTGTGTTAGCTCGTGCTAACCAGGCAGAGAGAGCAGTTCACGGGGACGGACCTTCAGCCCTGCTTCCAACGGCAGCAACAGCTGATCAGCAACAATCAGCTGTTGGCGATTATAGACTCATTCTGAGGGAAACACTGTATGCTCATGATAATAAACTCTGAACAGCACAACTATTTTTGCCATTTTCACTTGCTCCTATAAACCCAGAAACATCACGACATGCATCATAAATTTTTAGAAAAGCTGTCGTAGAATCAGATTTCAGCAACGATGCCAACCAACAGTCTGGTAACTCCTGGAGGGACTGTGACACAGACGGTTTTAACGACTGGGCTCTATTACAGAACAACACCATCCTTTAACCAGTCAGTGTTTCATTCTTTGCTATTTTCATTATTTCTCATGCAACAAACGTCCCGTTACTGAGCCATTAAACATTTATAACACTACTGAAACGTAACATCTGTCAGTGAGGATGTTTACTCTGCTCTGCAGTAAACAACAACAACAACATGTGAAGCTCTCACTGTTTAACAATGTTTATTACTTTGTCTAAACTACATTTTCATATCTGCAGGAACAAACCATCAGAGATGTGTCACCACAGAAACACTTAGAACCAGCATCACTAAATTCGTCATCACTTTGATGCTTTATTATTCATTTTAATGTTTAATTTCATAACCTTTGTTCACCTGTGACATTTTAAAGACCAGCTGATAAAATATGGAGTAAAAGAAAATGATGTGTCGGTTCATTAATTCAGCCCTTTTGTCTTCTGACATGTTTTATATCACCACAGACACATTTCTAAGCACTTTCTAAATGCATACATCTAAATGCATTCATATGTATTTGTGTCTTTTATTTCTAACTCCTTTTATTCCAACACTCAGCAGCAATGCGATGCTTCAAACACTGAGTCATGACCCCCGATCCTGATCCTGATCCTAACTGATGAGGCTCAGTCTATGAATTATCTTTGCAGTTTGATCCATGAAACAAAAATGCAAACATAAAACATGCTCATGTGCAGTCTATCTGAGAGAAACGAGGCGGGTGTGTTGCACAAAAAGACACGTTTTTGCTGCTTTTACGAGCTCCGACACCCGCTGCTCTCTGGAGCTGCGAGCACGCCTGAACTCCTTTCAGAAATGTCTCGGTTTAACGCTGCTCTGGGTGTTTCTCCACCGTAACCTCGGTCTCAGGTGTCAGTCAAAGTGTTTTATAAATGTCATGGCAATACTTTTCAGTACGGCGTGCATATAATCAGCCAACGAGCGCTGCATTCGCTGCAATGTCGACTTTCCGACAGATTCGCGTCGCTGCTGGCCACCGCTCAGCAGGGTGGACCGTGATTTTGAAAAGACAGCAATTAGCGGACAGTGGGTTGTAAAAGTGGACATTTTACCAAAAGAAACCGCAGTTTGCTGGTGTCATATGTGCGCCGATATAACGAGAGGGTGTAAGTCAACCAGGAAACATGTTCATTTATAATAACACGTTTCTAGATTTTAGCTCATTTTTAAAAATGTTTTAAATTGGATGTTTTTCAAAGGAGTTTGGCACTCACCTTCCAGGGAGAGGGTGATGTTGCGGGGTTTGGAGCTTTCTAGTGACCCGTCAAACACCACAGCAGCACCGACGTGGACTCTGAGTTACCCGGTGGGTCCATTGAACATTAACGGTGTCGGTAACGGGCGAACCGACGGCCACACAGCGGGCAGATGTTACGGTTAACTGACCGGAGAGTAACGGCTAGCTAAGTTAACGTTCATGGCGGCGGCGGTGAAAGTGGAGCCGGAGGTGAACCGTCCGCCGTGTTCGGTGTTCACTCCGGTTCTTGTTGTTGTTGTTGTTGTTGTTGTTGTTGTTGTTGTTGTTTCTCTTCTGCTGCTTCTTTTCTCTGTTTTTCAGGCGGCTGCTTGACATTAGTTTACGTTCTCCACGGTGACTTCGACTTCCGCATCGTTGAGGTGACGTCACGGCGACGTAAGGAGACGTCAGACTGGACCCGCCAGAAGAGAAAAGATTTTATTAATAAAGTCGTAAAATTAAAACTTCATCAACAAAATATAACCACTCTTTACTCGTTGTTATGTCCTGTAGTAATGAGAAAAACAAGAATAATTACTAAATGAATTTAAATTAAATTAAATTAAATTAAAACAAGAAAAACATCTTTATTCATTTGCAGAATTTTAAATGAATCAACAAAAGCATTAAAGTTATTCACCTCCTGTTTTGATTAATATGTGAAAAATATTTCATTTCTACATGTTTATTACCGAAGTCGTTAAAATAAAAATTTACTCATGAAATTTTACGTCTTTTTTCATGTTTTTTTTTAATTTGTTTCTTGATATTAAGTTTTTATTCTCTTCCCTGGAGTTCTGTTCAATATTTTGGGTCATCTGTCTGCACGGAGAAAAAAAATAGGAAATCACTATTTGCACATAAAATATTAACTTCCTGTTTAGATTTTTATGTAAAAACAAAAAAAAAAGAACCTAAGAATCCTAACTCAAACCTGAGTTAGGATTATTTCGTCATTAAATTATGATTTAATCTTGAATTATTTTTAATTTATCTCGTAAAATCAAAACTTTCTCCTTATAACATTACAACATTCTCTCTGGTTGAAAGTTCCAGTGAAACATTAGCCGCTTTCACACTGCTGGATTTTCGGCAAATGTTGGGCCGTTTTGCCGCCAAGCTGCGAGTGTTTAGACACACAGAGCCGGATTGGTGAGTTGATCCGAGGTGCCCAATTTTACGCCTTGCAGGGTAGACACCAGCCCTTTTTAAACAGGAATTGTGCCAATTCGCAGGAAAGCCCAATCAGTCTTTTTTTCAGCATTGGCAGTATAAAAACAAAATCAGGGAGTGCAGCAAAATGCCGCCTACCTACTTTTGTTTATACAGAATGTGCCTTTTTAGGGGCAATGGGGGGCGTGAGCAAGTAACAAAACGTGTAGCTCAGCGTGTGACGTAAATAGTGGAGCTGTTGGTGACTTGAGGGAGGAGCTGTTGATGACTTGTGGGAGGAGCTGTTGATGACTTGAGGGAGGAGCTGTTGATGACTTGAGGGAGGAGCTGTTGATGACTTGTGGGAGGAGCTGTTGATGACTTGTGGGAGGAGCTGTTGGTGACTTGAGGGAGGAGCTGTTGATGACTTGCGGGAGGAGCTGTTGGTGACTTGTGGGAGGAGCTGTTGATGATTTGTGGGAGGAGCTGTTGATGACTTGAGGGAGGAGCTGTTGATGACTTGAGGGAGGAGCTGTTGATGACTTGTGGGAGGAGCTGTTGATGACTTGTGGGAGGAGCTGTTGATGACTTGTAGGAGGAGCTGTTGATGACTTGTGGGAGGAGCTGTTGATGACTTGTGGGAGGAGCTGTTGATGACTTGTAGGAGGAGCTGTTGATGACTTGAGGGAGGAGCTGTTGATGACTTGTGGGAGGAGCTGTTGATGACTTGTGGGAGGAGCTGTTGATGACTTGAGGGAGGAGCTGTTGATGACTTGTGGGAGGAGCTGTTGATGACTTGTGGGAGGAGCTGTTGATGACTTGTAGGAGGAGCTGTTGATGACTTGTGGGAGGAGCTGTTGATGACTTGTGGGAGGAGCTGTTGATGACTTGTAGGAGGAGCTGTTGATGACTTGTGGGAGGAGCTGTTGGTGACTTGTGGGAGGAGCTGTTGATGATTTGTGGGAGGAGCTGTTGATGACTTGAGGGAGGAGCTGTTGATGACTTGAGGGAGGAGCTGTTGATGACTTGTGGGAGGAGCTGTTGATGACTTGTGGGAGGAGCTGTTGATGACTTGAGGGAGGAGCTGTTGATGACTTGAGGGAGGAGCTGTTGATGATTTGTGGGAGGAGCTGTTGATGATTTGTGGGAGGAGCTGTTGATGACTTGTGGGAGGAGCTGTTGATGACTTGTGGGAGGAGCTGTTGGTGACTTGTGGGAGGAGCTGTTGATGATTTGTGGGAGGAGCTGTTGATGACTTGTGGGAGGAGCTGTTGATGACTTGTAGGAGGAGCTGTTGATGACTTGTGGGAGGAGCTGTTGATGACTTGTGGGAGGAGCTGTTGATGACTTGTAGGAGGAGCTGTTGATGACTTGTGGGAGGAGCTGTTGATGACTTGTGGGAGGGGCTGTTGATGACGCCGCACGTGCGAGCCACTGGCGGTGGATAAACAGGAAACAGCTGATAGCAGGAATTAGCGAGCAGCTAGTAGCAAGAGGGAAACACAAACCTGACAGACACTGTAAAGATGAGCAACTGGGGAGACGAGGAATTGCGCGCCCTCCGTGTCCTCGCAAACGAAGAGGCCATTAACCGTCAGATGACGGGGACGGTGAAGAACGGGCCGACTTACAAGAGAATCACCGAAGGACTGACCAGCCGCGGCTTCCCTCCCACGGCACTGTTTATGTCACACGCTGAGCTACACGTTTTGTTACTTGCTCACGCCCCCCATTGCCCCGAAAAAGGCACATTCTGTATAAACAAAAGTAGGTAGGCGGCATTTTGCTGTACTCCCTGATTTTGTTTTTATACTGCCAATGCTGAAAAAAGACTGATTGGGCTTTCCTGCAAATTTAATCCCTATCTAAAAAGGGCTTTTGTTAGTTATGTTGTAAATATATTTGTTTAGTAAATCTGTGAATATATTTCTAAAATATTCATATTTCCACATTAAATAACTGTAAACACGTTTTTCTTCTAAAGATGCAGCTTTATCTCTGAATTTCTTCTTATAAAATTCTAACTCTTCTCAGTTTTGTGACTTGTTTCTTAATATTACGTATATATTCTCTTATGATTTCTTTCTTCTTTTTTCACTTCATCGTCTAAATGTCACATTTTATTTCCCTCACAGCGTTCTGTTCAATAACGTATGCTGCTGGACGTGTTTAGGTCAAAACACTGCTGGTAATGACATAATATACAGAGAGCCCATATAGGGTTGGTAGGAGGGGCGGTGGATGGGTCCAACAAACTCTGGACTTTCACCCAGGAGCCGAGTGTTCACTTCCTGAATGTTAAACCAAGTGCTTTTTTTCTAAACGTAACCACATGCTTTTGTTGATGTCATGGTGTTGGTAGAGTGACCTGGAACATCAGCAGCAGACACAGGAGGGTGTGTAACACGTCATATGTGATCGTAAAAGATGGCTGACAAAGTGGTGACATAAGTATGTGTGTGGGGCTTTTGATGTGTAAAGTCGTCACTCTATGATGTGACAGGGCACTCTGGTGGCGACGCTGCGGGACGGCCAGTGACAGAGTTTTAAATGTGTTAATTACTGAGCTGAGATATATCAGTCACAAAATGGTAGATACATCACATCATCCCACCGCGTACGATGTGACCGACCATGAAACACTTTGTCTCCTATTTCTGCATCAAAACTTAAAACAATAATGATGATTGATTATTTCAAAGGGTTATGGATGCAGATGATTTGGAAAGTTTTATATCTGCAGAAAAAATTGAGATTAAACGTCTTTATCTGTAAATTAATGACATTTTGAAGAATTCAGTTCTGTTTTGCGATTAATTCTGATTTTAACAGCTGATTTCTTTGGTATTAAACCTGTGGAGTGTGTTATGGCAGCTGTTCATGATTGTGACCAGCAGGGGGCGTCAGCATTCAACACAACCACAGATTAAAGACGACACAGTTTCTTCTTCACTGCATCACTGAGGGTTTCTGCACAGGAAATAAATCTGCAGGAGAACTTTTTAAATGCTTTTTTTATTTGTAGTGTGAAGTTTCCAGGTGAGAGGAGGCGGAGAGCAGACAGGTGGAGGATGAAGATGATGTTGGAGGATGAAGGCTGGAGACAGCTGGTGGCTTCAGGGGTCACATATGAAATCCTTGATGTCGGCCTCTCCATGTGACATAAAGAACTCAGGGTGACACTGCAATGTCCAGAAAGCACAACAAGCTCTGTCACGAACATATCAAAACAGACGTGTTGTGTTTATACAGGATGTGGTGACAAGACTCCAGGAAGTAGTCCCGTACAGAAGCTCCTGATCTAACTTAAAATCAAAACGTCCTCAGCACACTCCCCAAAACATCAAACTGTCCCCATCCTCGCTGCTGAGACTCACCTGGCGCCGCTCGCCTCTCTCAGGCTGAAGGTCACAGGTGAACAGATTGCTGTAGTCTTGTTTGCGGCAGCCGGTTTTGATCATCTCCAAGTCTACGATGTACCGATACTTGTCTTGAAAAACCTGAAACACAGACGTACAAGAAAAATGCAAGTACCTCAAAACTGTATTTAAGTATAGTAAAGTAAATGTACTCTATTACTCTCATCTGAGTGTTCACACATCAGATTTTTTACTTTTCATAATTTAATTTTGATGCAAATACTTTTTACTGAAACAGAAACAGTGATGATCCTTTAAATTAACTTAACAAATTGTGATTCAACTTAAGTGATTCTTTAAGTTGATGTTGACCTGCCTTTGACCTTTGACCCCACAGACATGATGTCTTTCCTGTCTCGTACCTGCCTCCGTGCTCTGATGATGGTGGAGGGTGTGAAGTAGTAATCACTGTTTGATCCGTGGTTGTTGAAGTAGTGGACGGCGCTGGTGAGACCCTGCTGAAGTTCGTAGTCACTCTCGCTGACATCCGTCCACGGCCCAAGCGACATTGTGCGTCGCTCGCCCTGGGCCAACGGCATGACTGCAGAGTAAGAGGACGGCAGACAGTCAATCCTGCTTTTATCTGACAGCTTCACACATTAAACACACGAAGAGTTCATATAATCTGGTGTTTAGTTATAAATTCAGCTCCAGACAGTTCGTACAAATCATCAGCTCGTACAAATCAGTTCGTACAAATCATCAGCTCGTACAAATCAGCTCGTACAAATCAGTTCGTACAAATCATCAGTTTGTACAAATCATCAGTTCGTACAAATCATCAGCTCGTACAAATCATCAGCTCGTACAAATCATCAGTTCGTATAAATCATCAGCTTGTACAAATCATCAGCTCGTACAAATCATCAGCTCGTACAAATCATCAGTTCGTATAAATCATCAGCTTGTACAAATCATCAGCTCGTACAAATCATCAGCTCGTACAAATCAGTTCGTACAAATCATCAGCTCGTACAAATCAGTTTGTACAAATCAGTTCGTACAAATCATCAGCTCGTACAAATCATCAGCTCGTACAAATCAGTTTGTACAAATCATCAGCTCGTACAAATCAGTTCGCACAAATCATCAGCTCGTACAAATCATCAGTTTGTACAAATCATCAGCTCGTACAAATCAGTTCGTACAAATCATCAGTTTGTACAAATCAGTTCGTACAAATCATCAGCTTGTACAAATCATCAGTTCGTACAAATCATCAGCTCGTACAAATCATCAGCTCGTACAAATCATCAGCTCGTACAAATCAGTTCGTACAAATCATCAGCTCATACAAATCAGTTCGCACAAATCATCAGCTCGTACAAATCATCAGTTTGTACAAATCATCAGCTCGTACAAATCAGTTCGTACAAATCATCAGTTTGTACAAATCAGTTCGTACAAATCATCAGCTTGTACAAATCATCAGCTCGTACAAATCATCAGTCCGTAGCTGACTGAGTCGTATCATATGAGGGCTGCCTCTGCGCTTTGGTGTCTGACGCAGAGATCACTGACAAACAGTGTTGATTGATAAGTTGGGATGAGAAGCGGCTGGTTACCTTCAAAACTTCAGTGAGAGACAAGTGAGAGTTATTTCAGTCTGCAGTCAGTGACACAGACAACGAGGCAGGAAACTATGAATGTCTTTTCAAACTGTGACAGTGTGAGAGCAGGAGTGGGCGGAGACAGTCGCCTGACAGTACACAGGTACTGATCATCATGCTGTAACACCAGCAAATAGTTTGTTCAACTTTTGTTTGAGAGCGTGCTGTCGTGTCAGCTCGTTCTCATTTCCAGTTTGTCAGATACCACCACTGTGTCACGCCCTTTATGAGCGAAATAAGTAGTCAACACCACGACTGAGCGTTTCTGTCTTTGAGCTGCACTGCACCAACCACAGTCTCAAAAGTATGCATTCAAACAGCCACAGTTTGTGACATCACAAACCCCAGGAACCAATCCTGTCAGGTGTAGCTACGTATCGGTCACTTCTACTCTATTCTCACAATCTATGCAACATCAGCAACACATCACCCAACATGTCCTCACACAGTGCTTCGTATCATCCTACGAGTTAGCGCCCCACGAATGACGTTAACGTAAAGCTACGAAGGTTAGGAGAAGAAACATGGCTATGACGGACAATAAAATGACTCCGAGTTCACCACCGGTCTCCTGGGAAAAGTCCAACATGTTCCCTTCACAGACTCGTCAAATACGGCCATTTTGTTGGCAGACTTTCACGTCCACATGACGGGCGAGGTGTCCACGTGATGGGCGAGGTGTCCACGTGACGGGCGAGGTGTCCACGTGACGGGCGAGGTGTCCAACTGCATCTGTTGTTGACGATCCAGCACGCTGTGTCACATTTAGCCTGTTACATGTACTCTTTCTTCTCAAAATACACAGGAACTGTACAGCTTCTGGTTATCAGATGTGCACAGTCAGTAAAACACTTTGTATTTATGTTTATTTGATCTTAGTTTGACTCAACATTCACACAGGAGACAGACGGCAGGCTCCCGAGTAAAAGTCTAGGATCTGTTGGACCCGTCCACCTCCCCTGCCCGCATTATAGAGACTTTCCAGCTCTTTATATCACCTTGTTACCAGCGGTGTTATAAATATGTAGTTCTGACAAGGAGAGACGAGGTTTTAAGGGTTAAATCAGTGAGCGGAGATAAGCTTCAAACTTTACTACTGCTGCTCCATAAATTCACCTTTAAAGGCCCAGTGTGTAAAATGGGTTGAAAACAGTGACATCAGTTGCCAAATTCTAGATTGCAGGGCTCACTCGCTCACCCCTCCCATCGGGTAAATGACGGTGGCCTCGTAGGGACAAAAAGCCTTGCGCACAAGTTTTTCAGGAGTAGGTCTATCTAGTGACAAGGTGAATGTTTATTTAGAAATCTAACCATGTTACGATATTGTAATGAATCCCTCACAAGCAGGAGACCAGAGGAGCGTTCAGGATAAAGGCCAGTTTATTTGAGCACTCCAGAAACTCCGGTAACACTCCAGGGGGTAAAAGACTCCGTCCCAAACTCTGACTCTTCTAGCGTAACACACACACTTCATGCACACATACTCGTTTACCATACTGAGTGGGGACCCCCCTCCCCTCTCTGCTCCACCAATCTCCAGCCCGCACACTGACTGACAGCGTAGCCTGTAAACAGAGCTCAGCTGTTTATTTAGCCTCGCAATATCTCCGGACTATAGTAGCTGCAATGGACGACTTTGAACGCGATTTTGAAGAGTTTCTTGTAGCGGACACAGACCCAGAGCCATACCTGTTTGAGCCGGAGCATACAGATGAGGAACTCCATGTGTTTGATGCTGAGCGGGCGAGAAGAGAGGCTGAATGCACAGAATGGGATTCGGTGCTACTGCTGCCATCGTTGGGGAGATATATCATCAGGAGGAAAAGCGCCGCAGAGAGTGCATCACAAGGAGTGAAGTTACGTCTTCTTTTCCTCGCAGATGACGGTTCGGGTTCATTCTCTCCTGTTGCGTGGTAAGTGTGGTCCATTCGCAAACTTTATAACTAAAAAAACTTTTCACTACTCTCTATTGATGAACTACTAACACTCTCTGCTGTTTCCTCCTCCTTCTTCCTTCCTTCCGCTGTCTTCGTTGGTTCATTTATACACCCGAAACGCGTTCTCTGGTTGGATTGTCCGCTCAGTCTGCCTTACATACATGGCGGTGCAAGATGGCGACCTCTCTAAAGCAAGGCCCTTGCCATATATATATATATATATATATATATATATATAAAAGCATAATTATAAGGCTACGAAAACCAAACGAATTTTATTTTATAGAGATTATACACTTATATAAACATATTAATGGGTAGAATATTCAGATTCAGATCCAGATTGACAATAAACCATGCCAAATATTACACACTGGCCCTTTAACTGAAATATTAAAAAAAAATCAAATCAAAATAAAAAAAAATTTTAAACATAAAAAATTCTGTACGATGAAATAACTTCTCTTCAAACATGAATAAAGGAACAGGAAGTTTCTTACCCAGGACGGCGAGCAGAGAGACAAGCAGCAGCGTCTTCGGTCCCATCACGTCCTCTGTTAGTGTCTCTGTGGGGACTCGTCTGTGTCTCCTGTGAGACGGCGACACTCTGACCTCAGATCATTAACTACCTGAGATATTTATGTCAGGACCAGCTGGTTTTCTTCTTCTGTTTGTGTGACTCAAACATGTGACATCACACAGATCACCTGAGGGTTATGAGTTATGTTTGTATAATTAGTGCTGAAAATTAATGCACAGATGTTTAAGATACGACAGACTGTGAATATATCAAACAGAAACTTCTTTTATAGCGTGACAGTCAGATACTGAGCATCATTTCCATCAGTGTGATCGTGTCCCCGCCCCCACGTGATCATAAATACTGTTAAATGGCCCTCAGACTGGCTCTCTGCCAACACACTGATCCTGGTTCAGTCTGTCAGTTTAACTCAGGACAGGTTTTTCTTCTGCTCGTTTAAATACCCTTTAAAAAGAAGAGCCGGAGGTTGTGCTCCAACAATCGGGGTATCACACAGCTCAGCCTCCCTGGGATAGTTTACTCCAGGGTGCTGAAGGCTCCGATTGATTGTCAGACCTCCTGTTGAGGAGGAGAGATGCGGATTTCCTTCTGGTTATAGAACAGTGGACCAGGTCTTTACCCTCGCAGGGCTGCTGGAAGGGTTATGAAAGTTTACCCATCCAGTTTACACCTTCTTTGTGGACTTGGAAAAAGCTTATGACTGCATCCCAAGGGGAGTCTTTCATTGGGTACTGAGGGATGACAACATACTGGGGTCACTGCTGCGAGCCACCCGGTCCTTGTTTAACCAAAGTGAGACCTGTGTCTGTATACATGGCACAAAGTCAAACATGTTCCCAGTGGGTGTTGTCCCTTGTCTCTGATTCTGTTCGTGATATCCTCCTGAGACCCTGAGACCTCATATGAGGACATCTTATTGGGAATGCACTAATCCATGTCAAAACAAGATGGCAGCCATCACTGCCAAGTCAGTCTGCAGCCGATCTCAAGACAAAAGTGGACATGTTGAAAATTGTTTATTTGTGATTCATAACGTTTGTAGTTTGATACGGCAACAAATTTGACCAATTTCAGCAACAATAGCAAGATAAGACACTGCCAATTAGGAAGTACTTGTTTGAGGACGTTGGGACTTTATCATCATCTGGTTTGAGGACGTTGGGACTTTATCATCGTCTGGTTTGAGGACGTTGGGACTTCATTGTTGACAATATTTCAGTCTTCTGTCCTTCTGATCCCAAATACGTAGGAGAAATTAAAAATACATACCAAACAAAAGTTCAGGTCTCAGGTGGAGATTTATGGACAGGATCCCGAGGTGCTGCCAGGAGGAGGAAGGGGTCTGGTTTGGGGCATCTGCAGTGATGGAGCTGGGCTGGACCGTCGTGGTGAAGAGGGAGCTGAGCCAGAGGGTCAAGCTTTCATTTCCTGGTCCATCTCCGTCCTGAGAGACATCCGGAGGGAGCTCGGAGTAGAGCCGCTGCTCCTCCGCGTTGAAAGGGGTTTCAGGCAACTGACCAGGATCCTCCTGGACGCCTCCTGTTAGATGTGTTCCGGGGCAGAGCCAGAACACACTGGAGGGATTATAGATCTCATCTGGTCTGGGAACACCTCGGGGTCCTCCAGGAGGAGCTGGAAAGTGTGGCTGGTTAAGGAGACGTCTGTGGTGCTTTGGATAAGTAGTTGAACATGGATAGATGGATGAAAGTCTTTAGTGTCTCCAGGGGGAGCAGAGAGGGGTCTGATCAATGTCCTCAAGTGATGTCAGAGAGAAGAAGACCTCTGCAGCTAACCCTCCTCTCTGCTGCAGGAAACATCATGATCTACCATACAGCTGTCAGAGGGAGAGGTGCACTGTGGGTAACGTAGGTCCCAAGTTTCCATCAGGAAGAAGAACCATAGATTTTGATCCTTTTAGTTTGACACTGTCCGTCATGACAGCAGTGACGGAGGGCGGCAACAAGGACCAACAGTCAGACAGTGGAGGCAGCAGGACGACTTCAGTGGTCAAACAGAGGAGAGGACAGTGGACCAGGTGGGGAGGAGGACGGAGTCCAAATTAGTCCTGAAGGTTGGACAGGACATATGAACATTTCCTGCTTTTTTACAAACCAATCAATCAATTGATTTATGGAGAAAACAATCGGCAGATTAATCCACAATAAATATAATCATTAAAAATATATGACAGGAGGTTTCATAATGATTTACATTAATACATGAGCCAGAATCTTCTACTGAGATCAGATATAATAACTATCACTTTAAATACTTTATATTTCATACACCATTTTACTGTCACAGAATATTTCCACAGTGAGGTCTTGGTACCTTCCCTGCAGTACAGGATGTGAAACCTTCCTCTGGTTATCTTCCTCTCTCTGTGTCCAGTGAATCATTTATCTGTCAGATTAACTCTGTACAAAGTGTTTTAAACAAAGTGTGACTCTGTTCTCAGATCTGGAACAAACTGCTCCTCTAATCAGACTGTTAGAAACTGTAATCAGCTGATTCTGTTCTGTGACGACTGAAAACACTGATTCATAATAATCAGTTCAGCCTTGTGACGACGAATCTTCCCGCTGACCCAAGAGGGTTTTTCCTGAGCTTATTTAAAGGTATTTCAAATATGAAATGAACCCAACTCAGTCCCCAGTGCTCCTCTAGACTGAATCACATTCTGATGTTATTCAGTCTAGAGGAGTAAAAATAATTAAAGAAAACAAAAAACAAATAATAAATCCAATCTGCAGACACACAAACTCTAAATAAATTTAAAGAGGAAAGCGTCAGTGAAGTTGTGTCGCACTGTGGCAATGACCAAACTGAGCGTGGGGATCAGAGATAATCAATAAAATGTAGGCTGTAAAGCCACCAGTATAGTCTGATAGACTGACAGTCTGATTTTACTGTGGCCATGACTCTGTGCAACCTACATTATTTTCATTATGAGATATTTAGGAAAAGATGCTGTCTGTTGTCTCTATAAAGAAAAACACACTGTGCATAAAACACAAATCCACGAGTGCAGAACTGAGATTCACAAATGAAAACTAGAATCACAAACATGTTTGAGAAACATATTCACACAACTTTTTCATTTAGTTGTTAACTAATTGAATGTGCTCACAGATTCTTTTTATGTTTATTCATAAAGTTAATATTGAGACAGACCTACCTCCATATTAACACGCTGAAACAAGACAGAACAACACAGTGTGATAAAAACCATCCTGTATGTTATTATGATCAGAAACTTTCTCAAATTAATGACTCAGTGTTGTTTCAAGGAAATATTTTGAGAAAGTTTCTCATTATTTTAGTACACTAACAAATAAAAACAGTATTAATGTGAAAGCCAGTTTTTGCCAGTGTGATAAAAATAAAAATCCTGTGAGGCAATACAATGAGAAGCTTTGTCTTAATGACTCTCTGTTGTTTCTCAGGGTTTTGTTTTTTTGTGGAGGCATTAACTTAAAGTTTGATAAGTTTGTCATTATTTCAACAATGTTTCTGAAATGGGCTTCCGTACAATTTAACGTGGAGAAAATCAGTACATTTATAAAATAAACAAAAATAAATCAAAGTTCTTGATGAGCAGAACAGAGCGCGTTTGTTTGAGAAAGAATAAAAAATAATAACTTTTTATTTAATTTATTATTATTAGTATTGTTGTTGTTTTTGCAGCTTCAGTACCGTAAAATGGGAGAAAATCAGAAAATGAAAAAAATAAGAAAAGGGGCGTGTCTCAGTGAAGCCCCGCCCCCTGTGAGCATGCTTTAACTAGGTGAGACAGGTGAGACAGGTGAGAGGACAGACCGCAGCAGCAGAGACAGAGGAGACACTGACGGGACTCAAAGTTCACAGATTTTATTAAACATAAACTCCTGATAATATTATTAATATAAATAAAGATGCTGCAGGTGAATGAGACGGAGCTTCCGGTCCTGTCGGAGTACAGCTTCGAGCGGCGCTTTGACGAGAGAGGAGCGATTGAGTGGATGCAGGCTAACTGGTGAGCAAACAGACTGAGTTTATATTCTGTCTCAAGTTTCATTCAAACTGTAGCAACTCTTTGATCTGACTGAAACGTTTCTGCGGAGACTTTAGACCCCACAAACTGTCAGGAAGAGCAGTCTCCCCAGTGGAGAAGCTATGCTCCGAATTCCATTACAGTAATCAACACTTTTAAAAATGGCCTCCCCATCCTAAAGTACACACTGTTTAGAATATTTATTAAGGCGGTTTCGGGATTGAGAGGGTCCAGTGTTTGTTTCGGCATACTCCCAGTACTCCAGACGGCACCTGTTGCGACACACACTCACCTCAACCGGTTTGCTCGATACTGAAGTGTCACACAGCAAGCCGTGAGAGGAGGCGGCGGACACAGCGGTGATCGATGTAAATATCATCTAGGTCTGTAGGATTAAAATGTCCTTTCTGTATTTTGTGAATGCCGAACGGGAGAGCTGAGATCACTCATTCAACAGGAAGATTACTGTTTGTGTCCAAAGTATGCCTCATTTACAGGTAAGGTAGAGAACTTTAAATTACGTAATATGTGAAGGGGATTTGGTGCTGCAGGCAAACAGCGCAGCAAGTGTTCTCGGGATTACACAGAGCTCAAAGGAATCAGTGCGCTCAGTGGATGCTGCACGTGCACTACAGGTGAGTCACAGTGATGTCACACTGTGAAGCATTTGAAGTATGTTGGAGTGTTTAAGGTGGATCCGGTTGTTCCGGTTGAAAGCCTCCCAGGCTCAGGGGTCAGGCTCAAGGGTCAGGGGTCAGGCTCAGGGTCAGGGGTCAGGCTCAGGGTCAGGGGTCAGGCTCAGGGTCAGGGTCAGGCTCAGGGTCAGGCTCAGGGGTCAGGGTCAGGCTCAGGCTCAGGGGTCAGGCTCAGGGGTCAGGCTCAAGGGTCAGGGGTCAGGCTCAGGGGTCAGGGTCAGGCTCAGGGTCAGGCTCAGGGGTCAGGCTCAGGCTCAGGCTCAGGGTCAGGCTCAGGGGTCAGGGTCAGGCTCAGGGTCAGGGTCAGGCTCAGGGTCAGGGTCAGGCTCAGGGTCAGGCTCAGGGGTCAGGGTCAGGCTCAGGCTCAGGGGTCAGGCTCAGGGGTCAGGCTCAGGGGTCAGGCTCAGGGGTCAGGCTCAGGCTCAGGGTCAGGCTCAGGGTCAGGGTCAGGCTCAGGGTCAGGCTCAGGCTCAGGGGTCAGGCTCAGGGTCAGGCTCAGGGGTCAGGGTCAGGCTCAGGGGTCAGGCTCAGGGTCAGGCTCAGGGGTCAGGGGTCAGGCTCAGGGGTCAGGGGTCAGGTGATGGAAGAACTACAGATCCTTCTTCGTGGGTTAAAGACAGACATTTATCTTGTGTGATATATTAATGCCTGTGTCACATTAATAAAGCAGCTGACAGTGTTCAACATTCAGTCATGATTAATTATGATTAAAATATATATTTAATGAAACTAAAGAAAAGAGATCAGAGTGAAGCTGTGATGAAACAGCTGACGTGACTCAGTCAGTAAAACACAGGTGTACCTCAGGTGTGACTCTGCACCTGTCTATGAAAACATGACTGTGACAGCATGAAGAGAGACGTCAGACTGGATCAGTTCTTCACACAAATTAATACAATTACAGTTTAATAGTCGAGAGAGCAATCAGATTTATTGTTGTTGTTGTTGTTTTCTTTAAAGAAATATTTTTATGTCAACATTTCAACATCAACTTTTGACATTAGCATTTTGACGTCAAACTTGTAAAGTCAACTTTTTAATATCAATATTTTCACAACTTTTTAGCATTAGCATTTTGATATCAACTTAAACATTAGCAATTTAACCCCAAACTATTAAAGTCAAGTTTTCAGCGTTAGCATTTTAATGTCAACTTTTAAAGTTGGCATTTTAACGTTAACATTTCAACATCAACTTTTTAACATCAATATTTTCACAACTTTTTAGAGTTAGCATTTTAATATCAACTTTTTAACATTAGCATTTTAATGTCAGCATTTCATCAAACTTTTAACATAAATATTTCAGGGTCTGAAGAAGAGCACCTGTAGCCCCAAACGTCACTCCAGGATGGTAGAATAAATGCACCTAAGGGGCGCTGAAGTGTGCACATTAAATGTTAGCTAAACTGCTGTTAGCTTGTTATATAAGTAAATTATCTTTTTTTTTTTAACCTGTCAAAGAAAGTCACGTTAATGTTGATCAAATCTTGATCACCTGACCCGAGTGTCTCCTTCACATGTTTTTATATATTCAACGTTAACGTCTGAACGTGTGTTTCCTCCTGCAGGAGCAAGTCTTTTGTGTTCAGCGCTCTGTACGCCGCCCTGGTGTTCGGAGGTCAGCACTACATGAAGCCTCGACCCAAAATGAACCTGCGGCGGCCGCTCATCCTCTGGTCGCTCAGCCTCGCCCTCTTCAGGTAACGACACAATTTTAACATTTAAAACTCTGTTCGTGGTGATGTTCAACACGTTGGTTTTATTTAAACTCTTTGAAAGGATTTTAATTTTAAATCAGTCGCTGAATTTATGACAGAAGAAAACAAAACGTATCTGAGTCGACCAAAGATCCTCTGAGAGGGAAGACGCTCTGTAACACTGTCGGAGTGAGACCTCCTTCTCTGTAGAGGATCTTTCATCACAGCCATTCATGTCAGATCAATAAATTTTACGTATAAACTTTAAATAAGTGAATTGAGAGTTGTTATTAATGAGTTACACATTAAATCAACATTTAAGTGAATATAAACATCAGATCAATATTAACAGACTGGATTTGGTATCAGGACCAAACAAACGTGATCAGACTTCTGCTCCTAACAAACAAACAAATATTGTTTATATGTGTAAACAGGTTTGTTTGTTTTAACTTCAGTTCTCGATTATAACTAAAATTTAAGAACAAAATCTACTTAAACAATTTTAAACGAGAGTTTCCAGATACATTTAGAGCAATTAACAGGTGTCTGAGGGGGCGTGGCCTGTTTATAAGCACCTGTAATATCAGGTGAGGTGTTTCTGTTATTCTGTCCACCCTGTGCGGGCTGAGGTAACACTCTGCCAACAAATTAAAAACCAACAAAACTAAAAGTCGTTTCCTCAGAGACGTCCTGAAAACACGACCTTTAACCTCCTGTCTCCATGGTAACCAGCAGCGTGCTGTTAGTGATTTCTGTGAACAACAATAAGAGTTGCTGGGGATCAAGACTCTGTCTCCATGGTAACGAACTGTCGGTCATTGTGCCTGAAGATAATTACAGCTCAGGCGTGTTTGTTCTGTGTGACGATGGCTCGTCTGTCACCGTGAGGACGACCACACAGAGCTGTCAGCTGATGTTAAACACCACTCACACCTCGCTGTGTCTCCAAAGGGTCGAGCCACAGAGTCATGCTCTCTGTCTGAGCTGAGGCCTCTGTCAGAAAGAACATGTGACACGCAGGTGGTGATCAGCTGTGAACGCAGGCTTCAGGCTCTGAACGCTCAGATGACGCCACAACGCTGAAACGTGATCGATCTGCCCTGCCCACTTTAAATGATCAGTGAAGAACAGCAGCGTTGCTTCAGTGAAGACGAGCGAGGAGTACAGAGACACATTTGTGTCAAAATTATTTGTGTGTTAGTTTTTGTAAACGCATCATCATCCTCACTGTGACCTGGTCACATGTCCACGTTTGGTCATGGACTTTCCACGTCCACATATGACCTCCAAGGTACCCTGGGTGTGTTGGTTGTTGACGTTCTGGGACGCCGTGTCAACTTCAGCCTGTTACATGCATTGTCTGTTTTCAAAATACACTTCTGTTTTCACAGGAAATGTACAGTTTGCATACAGTCTCTTTCAAAATAAAAGCACTACGTTGGTACAACACCGCAACACACACACATACACGTGGTTAGGTTTAGGAACAAAGAACAGGGTTTGGCTTTACAATCTTACAGGACGTGAACACCGACTTCCTGGGTGAGGGTCAGCGGTGGTCCCACCTGTGCTACTTGGACTTCCTCGGCGTTAATTTACGCTGCGTTTCCCCTGACGGTGCCAGTCGCCAGGCTGCGTATCATGCTGACGTGAAAGGTCGGCTTTTTCCTTGTTGTCTGACCCCAGAAGACACTGAGCAAGCGCCGGTGTTTGACGACTTCAGAGTGAGACTGGGTTGATAAACTTTAAATATAAAACACTTTGCACAAATACAAAAAAGATTTGTAAAGTCAAAAAAATATTTTGCAAAATAAAACAGATCTTCTCGTATTCAAACAAAAAAACAACACATTTCTGGCTATGACAATGTCATTGTAGTGATTTATTTATTATTATTTTTAAAGAAAAAACAAATTGTTTTGTAATTGTTTAAACTTTAAACAAGTTAGAGCTGTACCTTTTGTACCACTGAGAGGGGACTGGTGATGTTTATGGAGGTCTCTCTGTTGTGTGTCTGTAGTCTGACAGATCTTCTTCTTCTTCTCTCAGCATCATCGGTGCAATCCGGACCGGCTCCTACATGTTCCACATCCTGAGCAGCAGCGGCTTCAGACGGTCCATCTGTGATCAGAGCTTCTACAACGGACCTGTCAGCAAGTTCTGGGCCTACGCCTTCGTCCTGAGCAAAGCTCCAGAGCTCGGTCAGTCCACCAAACACACAGGATTATTTACCATGCTGATTCTCCTCTTGTTAAAGCTTCCATTCAAACACACTGACCGTTTCTGTTGACCCTCCCTCCACCATAAATGAGTTGTTGATTTCTTACCCTTTGATGTTTGACAGTTAAATGAAAGAAAAAAATCATCAAACATTTCTTTTAAAAAATCACCAACTAAATGTTTCTTAAAGAAAATCTTCTTCTGGCTCTGATAACTGTGTCACTTTGGTGATGTGTTAAGAAAAAACAAATCGCCCAAAATATTTAAGGTAAGAGAAAAACTGCCAAACTGTTTTCTTTAAAAATTGCCCAACTTCTTTGAGGAAAAAACAAAAATAATAAAAAAAAAAAAGCCAAAAAAGTTTTTTAAAGAAAAAATAGCTTAAAATTATTCTATAGAAAATCAACAGTAAAATAAAAACAAATGTCTTGAATCTCCACTGTGGGACTAATAGAGTAAATGAAATTAAAAAAGAATTGAAAATTAAAATACAATCACTTAAAGCTGTATGCCCCCCCCCCCAGGTTTTATACACACACACACACACACACACACACACACACACACACACACACACACACACACACACACACACACACACACACACCATCTGCAGATATCATGATGACCCATGAGATGAATTAAACCCTGGTTTGTGTCTGGCAGGCGACACAGCGTTCATCGTGCTGAGGAAGCAGAAGCTGCTCTTCCTGCACTGGTACCACCACATCACCGTGCTGCTGTACTCCTGGTACTCCTACAAAGACATGGTGGCTGGCGGCGGCTGGTTCATGACCATGAACTACACCGTGCACGCGCTTATGTACAGCTACTACGCGGCGCGCGCCGCTGGCCTGTGCGTGCCACGGCCGTTCGCCGTGCTCATCACCAGCGTTCAGATCGGTCAGATGGCGATGGGGCTGACGGTGAGCGCACTGGTGTACCGCTGGATGCAGCACGGAGACTGCCACTCCCGCCTTGACAACATCACCTGGGCCGCCATCATGTACCTTAGCTACCTGCTGCTCTTCTCCAACTTCTTCTACCAGACGTACCTGTGCCGCCGCGGGGACGCAAAGACGCGTAAGGCTGAGTAGAGACCAGGGGCATTGTGGGAGATCTGACTGTGTGTCATGTCTCTGAACTGAAGCTGCTAACATTTAAACATCTTTAACGTGACATTTTATATTTCTGATGGGAAACTGGAGCAATCGTTTGTTTGGCTGACCTCAGGAGTCATTTGAATAACTTTATGTGTTCATTCAGAGCAGAAGATCAACTCCACATCCAACATCTGATGAATCAAATCATCAGACACAAACACTTTGACACATAACAAAACTTCAGGCATAAAATAAAACCTAAAATATTTGTTTGTAAATCAACGACTTGTTTTTAAATCTGCAGGAAACATCTGTAACAGTGTCGAATGATGTCACTTCAGATTTTTTTAAAGTTTGACAGACACACAAAGGTCACAGCATCGTAAAAAGTTAATCAGACTAAATGATAAATCAGTTTTATCTCTTCATAATTGCCAGCGACTGATTTTAGTTCACACACACTTGTTTTAAACACGCCTTCATCACTGGGCCCAACGACACATGACGTCATCCTGACTGACGACCTGCTGGAATTTAGTCAAAAGATTTGTTGACGCTCACTTCGATGACTCATCACCCGTCACACCCAGCAGGCTGATGAAACCACCACTCCCACCCCAAACCGCTCGTACTGGTGTAACTGGTTTCCCCTGTCCACACCTCCAGTCCTGTGTGTGAGGAGCCAATCAGGGGGCAGCAGCAGACGGTTTACACAAATCTCACCTGGAGTTTGATGTTTGAGTCACACTGTGTTTACATGAAGTGATTTTAAAGCTCCGTGTTCACAGCGGACACGTCTAAACTGTCACCAGAATCCAACGTGACGTCCTCAAACATCTTGTTCTCAACAGTCTGAAACTGATTTGAGAAGCAGAAACCTGCCACTCGATAAACGTCAACAGTTAAATATCTGTCCATCGACTTTTATTTGAATCGACTCGTCGTTTGAGCTCTTTGCTGCTTTTAAACTTTGTGTTTGGTAAAACCAGTTTGTTTACATGTAAACAAGAACCTAACATTAGTTTTGAGGTTGTTTTTTTTCCATCCACGTTTTCCAGCTGAGAAACAAAAATCTATGATGTGATTTATTTATTAATATTTATTTGACGTATGATGGCAGCCAGTCGGTGGCCGGAGAAGTCTCCAAACACAAATCACTGTTTGTTTATTAATATCACTGACGTGTTGATCACATGTATTTATGAGTTTGTATTTTTTATATTGTTTTTTGCACCACAGAGACTTTTGTTTACTGAAAGCTGTCATCAGGAAACATCTTCCTCACTAACATGTTATTATTATTATTATTATTGTTTTGAAGTGTGTGATGTGAAAGTTTCTGTCTGAGTTTTAAGGAGACGTTCAGCAGCAGAAGCTGTTTGATGAACGAGCCGCATGAACACTGACGATGATTTTCTGTATGAACACACCTTTATATTTCTGCTGTTGATGAATGAGAACATGTGAACACCTTCAGGTTCAAAACATTTTATTTATTGTTTGAAAAATATAATAAAGAAACTGTTTATAAATGTGTTTGTTCATTTGATGTTTTTAAAGCTTGAACTCGATGAAACAGGAGCAGAGAATTCATGTTGACCTAAAGCTAAATATACAGTTATTAACTCTTTATGACCTGGACCAGGCTGCTGTCGGCCCACATGTAAATAATGACACGTTTATTTTACTGACTCTGCATCAACTTAGAGAGCCAGAAACTAAAGAACAAATGTGGAAACAAGATGAAACTACAATCATCACCCTGTGGTTGTATGACTCCGCCCACCAGTCCAGTGTCTCTGACAGTCTGTTGGCATTTGTGCCAAACATGTTCAAGATATTACAGTCACAAAAATGAGAAAGCCAAAGTAAAGTTGCCTTTGACCTATGACCTTCAGAGTCGAATCAGTTCACTGTAAAGTCCAAATTTGAAAAAGATCCCTCAACGTGTTTTAAAAAATATTACATTCATGAGAATAAGAAGGACACGAGTTCAGAGCGATCTCGACCTTCAACCACCAAGTTCTGATCAGTTTGATCACTTCACTGTTGGACCTTTGTGCCAAATTTAAAGAAATTACATCCAGGCGCTTTTGAGATACTGCGTTCACAAGAATGAGATAAATTAAGTCACAGTGACCTATGACCACCAAAATGAGTGAGTCCAAGTGACAATTGTGCCAAATTTAAAAAACAACCCCCTAAAGTTTTTTATTTATTTTTAATATTGCGTTTGTGCCAAATGTAAAGAAACTCTCTCAAGGACTTATTGAGACATTCAGGAGAATATGAAGGATGCAAGGTCACAGTGCTGTTAACCTTTGACCCTCAAAATCTAATCAGTTTGCTGTTAAGTCAAAGTTAACATTTGCGCCAAAGTTTTTTAAAATATCTCATTCATGAGAATAAGATGGATGAGTTCAAAGTGACCTTTGATCACCAAAATCTAATAAGTTAATCGTTGGGTTCAGGTGAACGTTTGTGCCAAATTTAAAAAACAAATCCCTCAAGGTGTTTTTTTATTTAATCTAAATAACTAACATGTACGACGTTAAACAGACCTAACATCAGCTGTTGTTCACTCTACAGTGTTTAAATACCAGAAGAAGAAGAAGAAGAAGAAGACGAAGAAGAAGAAGAAGAAGACTCCAGCTGAACTGAAACAACAGCCTCCCTGTGATTTAAAAACTGAGACCGTTTCCACGTGAATCTGTCTGAATTTTAAAACACCCACATGAATGTTTACAGGTTGTTTATGTAAAGTTGTAAACACAAAGAAATGTGACCTTTGACCTGCGTCAGTAACCTGGGTTCATATTAAAGTCCTTGGTCACGGTCCTCACAGTGTACAAACACGTGTGTGTGTGTGTGTGTGTGTGTGTGTGTGTGTCAGGGTTGCTTCTGTTGCATCTCCCTCCAGCTCTTCCACAGCAGCAGATCTCGACTCTTCCCCAGAGCAACCAGGCAACGAGGCAACCTCAGCCCGTTAAACTGACCCACACCGTCGTCACGGCCCATCGCCAGCAACATGGTGACGTTACCTGGCAACCAGCGACACAGACAAGCAACCAGCAACACTGTCAGTTGACCAGCAATACAGACAGGCAACCAGTGACACAGACACACAGGCAAGGAAACTGGCAACACAACTAGCAACGCAGATAGGCAATTACAAATACAGATGGGCAACTTAAACCACAGACGGACAACTTAAAAAAACAGATAAACAGCTAGCAACACAACCAGCAGCACAGACAAACAATTAAAAACACATGGAGACAGCAAGTCACTCAACTTGCAGCAAAGACGGCAACTAAACAGGCAGACAACTGACATTACAACCAGCAACACAAATGGGCAACTGAAAACACAACTCGCAACATGAACAGGCAACTAAAAAATGCACACAGACAAATAGCAACACAATCAGCAACAAAGACGGGTAACTAAAAAACCAGACACAGGTGTGTGTGTGTGTGTGTGTGTGTGTGTACCTGTGCGATATGAGGTCAGCTCCTTCCCGCTCAGACTGTTGATGATGTTGCTCACGGCGACGGTGGCGTGCAGCCCGGCGTGGTACGCCATCTTGGGCTCGCTGACATTGGCGCAGTCGCCCACAGCAAAGACGTTGGAGAAACCTTCAACCTGCAGGTGATCGTTCACCTTCAGAGCTCCGTTATCAGCCAGGCAGCCCACTGTCAGCAGAACACATCAACTGATCAATCAACTGATCAATCAACCGATTACCTGACATCTATTTGAGGCTGTTTATTAACAGATTCATGAATCAATCACAAACAGCTGTTTTTATGTGACGTAGATTATTTATGTTCGTTAGACAGTGACAGTCGTACGTCATGTGACCTCTGTTCATCAGACGCTCCTGACGGTGGCGCTACAGTTAACATCATCATGACATCATCCTCACAGGATCATGAAGATCCTCAGATGACGTCTGACTGACTGAAACTGATGGACAGAAAAAATAAACAAACACTGACCTCCAGTGGACAAAGCACCAAACTGCATGAGTAACCGAGTACTTGTACTGAGAGCATCAGAGTAACCAAGTACTTGTACTGAGAGTATCAGAGTAACCAAGTACTTGTACTGAGAGTATCAGAGTACTTGTACTCACAGAAGCTCGAGGCGTAGGCGGCAGAGTTGACCCTGAGCCCGGTGCAGCAGATGATCAGATCTGTGGTCAGCGTGTCTCCTCGCTCTGTCCTCACCTCCGTGTTCCTCTGAGTCACGTTCAGTTGCAGCTGCGACAGGTTGGCAACTTTGTCACCTGAAACACAAACTCAGCAGGTTAATGAACCTGACACACACGCACACACACACACACCTATCTCACCTGTCCACAGGTAAACGTCAGGTCTCCATACCCAGCAGCAGCTCCACCCCTTTCTCCAGCAGAACCTCCTTCGCCTGCCGCCTGACGCTGGGCAGCAACTGTGGGTCGGCCAGCACCGTTCGGGAGTGGATCAGAACCACCTGGACACCAGAGGGCAACTTTAGACAGGTGTACCAACAACATGAGCAACAAACATGCAACTAATAACAAAGAACCACCTGAAACACAGAGAGGCAACTTGAGACAGGTATTTCTATTTCAACACCGTGGACAACAAAAAGGCAACCATCAACACACAGAGACAACTAAAGAGATGAACATGCAGCTTTCAGTGAGGTGTACCAACAGTAAAAATGTCTTCACCTTCTTGTCCGGATACTCGGTCTTGATCTCAGCAGCCATCTCCACACCGGTCGACCCTCCTCCCACCACCAACACTGAACCTGCTGCCTGCACCTGAACACACACACACACACACACACACACACACACACACACATGGTGGTGAGTTGCCTCTCTCTACAGAGCTCTCAGTATCTGTCCTGTTATCGTACCTGCTTCACGAAGTCCTCGTATGTCTGGACGGCGGTCTGATACGACGCCACGGTGTTGAACTTCCCGGGGAAGGTTCCATCAGTCCCAGTACACAGGATGAGGTGGGAGTACTGGATCTCCTGTGGCAACAAACTGGACTGTAGGTCATGTTTAAAGACTGGAAGCAGAGGGAAACTGTTAGCCTAGCTTAGCACAGAGACTGGACACAGGGGGAGAGTGTTAGCCTAGCTTAGCACAGAGACTGGAAGCGGAGGGAAACTGTTAGCCTAGCTTAGCACAGAGACTGGACACAGGGGGAGAGTGTTAGCCTAGCTTAGCACAGAGACTGGAAGCGGAGGGAAACTGTTAGCCTAGCTTAGCACACAGACTGGAAGCAGAGGGAAACTGTTAGCCTAGCTTAGCACAGAGACTGGAAGCAGAGGGAAACTGTTAGCCTAGCTTAGCACACAGACTGGAAGCAGAGGGAAACTGTTAGCCTAGCTTAGCACAGAGACTGGAAGCAGAGGGAAACTGTTAGCCTAGCTTAGCACACAGACTGGAAGCAGAGGGAAACTGTTAGCCTAGCTTAGCACACTCTGTCCTCACCCTTCCTCCCTCCAGGACGACTGTCTGTCTGTCGGTGTCGACTTGCTGAACTCGTCCCTGAACAAAACTGTCTCCAAAGGTCTCAGCGTACGGGATGAAGGTCCTCCGAGCAAAGCCTGCAGGACGACAGGGGGTCAGAGGTCACACTCTGCTCTCTGACATCATTACACACACACACACACACACACACTTTGCCCTCTGTGATTATTAGTCAGGAGTGTATTTGTTGGCTGCAGAGTCATGTGTGATAAAGTTCATCTGTCTGAGCCATCGAACAGTCTGAGTTCACTGTGACAGCGATAAGAATCACAACAATAATAATAATAATAATAATAATAATAATGATGATAATAAAAAACACTTAATATAGATCTATAAACAACTTTTTAAAAAAAAATTTAAAAAAGGATCTCTTAAACTTCTAAACAATGAAAAAAACAACAGTAAATACAAATAAAGGGAATATTTTGAGCAAAATTTAAACATATTCTTTTTTTCTTAAAACTACTACTGCAAAAAAGATAAATAAAATATAAAATATAAAATAAATCACTGAAATAAAATAAATAAAAATCAAATAAATAAATGTAGCCTCTCACCGGGCTGTACACATGCTCTGAGCGCCGCCACGTTGTGATGAAAAGCGTCTCTCATGTCGATCAGAGTGAAACAAAGTCCTCCAGATTTTAGTTGCTGAGCCACCGCGATGCCTCCGAATCCACCACCAACGACCACGACATGGACGTCCTCTACTGACGAGGCCTGACCCCCCATCTCTGTGAACACACACACACACACTAAAAAGGGACCAGTGACTGTACATCCTCTGATGGGAGGCGAGTCCCCGTTATGTGCGTAGAATCGTACAACAGCATCACAGAGAGAGACACTCCCTGCAAACTAACAGGACTCGAGCTGATGCTGTCAAATTAAATACTGAACTCTTGTCTAGCCTTTACAGGAGCGTGAAGGATTTCTACAGCATTGGGTTTTTTTAAGACAGAGGTGGAGGAAGTATTCAGATTCTTTACTTATGTAAAAGTACTAATACCAAACTGTGGAAGTAATCCATTACACAGCACTGACAGATGTTGTCACATTTAGAAAAAAAAACAAAAAAGGACTGAAACGATTCAATAAGCAGATTTTGTGCTGTGAAAAATAAATCGCATCATATTTTACAAACTGTTCATGTTTTTAAAGTTGAATCTTCAGATCCAGTGTCACAAACTCACAGTGGAGTCATGTGAAGCACATTTAGGGACTGTTGTTTATTTATCAGAGGAGCAGGGTGGCTGCAGTGTGACCCTTCCTGAAGCCTCCCTGAGTGACCTGAGGAAATTAATGACACTCCCCTCAAACATTAATTAGTCACTCGTGTGGTTCATGCTGGTTAGTTTGTGCAGACAGTCTGTTTTTGGTAATATTTTAAATGAGCCGTAAAATAAAGTGATTTTGATGACATCACTATTTTGAGATCAAGTCTGTTTTTGTTTTTTCCTTACAGAAGTGTTCATCACACATGATGTGTCCAAGGACCGTCAGAAATATGAAAATCCAACAATAATCTGTGTTTTTATAGTTTCTGTCCCCGATGAATGATGTCACTGTGGGGATTTCTAAATGAAATGTGCCTTCCAAACCGTGGGCTCACTCACAACCTGAGCTAAAAGGTTGTGTAAGTCAATGCACCCTTCAACTGTTAGTAAACAGTGTGATGTTTGTTGGTGGGCGGGGCTTAGCTGAAGGCAAAACAGTTCTCCACAGACATTAGCTAGCGCTAGCTAACAAGTTGTGTTGTCTTGTTTTAGACGATGGAGGAAGATGATGTGAGTGGTGCGTTCAGAAACACTCACTGTGAGTGTGGGAGCGCACTCTGACACAAACTGGAGCGCTGATAAATTGGGAGCGCTGTCTGAATGTAGCGTTGGGTTATCCAGAGCAGCGCACTCTCAGAGTGGCAGAGCGCACTCTGGACACTCTGTCTGTGGAGACGGAGCAGCAGAGCGCCGAGCGGAGTGAATGTGTGATTAACTTAACCGTTGGTTCATTCATGTAGAAATATAACGCTGCGTTTCTTCCACCAACAGGGCTCTCATTTTAGTGTAGAGCGTCAGACTGAATTTACCAACGCACCATGTCAGGTCACTCACTCTCCGGGACCGCCAGTGTTACTTGAAGAAGTAAACACTGACCAACGGGACCAGACTGGCCGACCCGACCTGACAGAAGTGGTCCTTGTCGACGTCCACAGCCGGCATGCACTGTCCACCTCGTGGCTCCAGCAGGAGACCGGTTGGGTCCCACTGTACGTCAGAGGCCATGTGACGCTCCGCTGTGTTCATGTAATGTACCAGAGGTTTCTGACGACACATCGAGAGACGCTGTGACGCTGCCAGAGAAGCTGCTGACTGAGTTCCCTCTGAGTCCCCTTTTGTGTGTACTGCAGAGTCCATCATCATTTCACTGTCAGCCATGCTCGTTGTTGCCGTGGGTAACAGTATGACGTCAGTAAGTCAAAATATTGCAATTATCACCATATGAATGTTTCACGTTAAAATTACACCGGTATTTTTACGCAATATTTGGAATCGTCCACTCATTCGGCCCTTTTGGAGTAAAGTTCTTGGACACGTGAGTAAATGACGCGGTGACACATCACCAGTGTCTCTGTGTTTACTGGGGGACAGATCACAAGTGCGTCATGCGTCACAGGATGAACTCTCCGTCACTGTGTCAGGAGTCATTACAGCTGGTGGAACAACACTCAAGCACTGGGAGACAACAAAATGCCCAGAAATAAAAGACTAACCGTGCTCACAGACCGATCTGGGGGGATTTCTTAATGTTTATATTTTGATCTGAAACCCAAATGTCTTCAGTGGACAACAGGAAGCAACAGTTTTGGACGGGGCTGTAGACCCCTGGGGACATTTTGTTAAAGGTGCAGTTAGTGGTGGGTTTGATTTGGTTGAACTGTTAATATTGTGACAGAATCTGAATCTGAGTTACTGTTGTTGTTCACAAACTAAAGAAATGACATCATCATTTTTATTTGGTTTTTACTGTGAAACGTTCACTGACTTTAGTGAAATTTTATCTTCTTAAATTAATAATAATCATTTTATTTATTTATTTACTCATTTGTCACATCAATAATAACTTTATCACAAAAATACTATTGTGATATTATCTCAGGGTCATATCGCCCAGCCCTACTTTTAGCAGAACATAATGACATCATCACACACAGACTACATGGTGACGTGAAAGGCCAAAGTTGTAGATTTCCACTGCAAAATATAAACGTTATAATTTTTATAGTTTTTTAATTTAAGATCAGTTTAAATCAGGACATGAAGACAACGACCTCCACGTCCGCCTGCGGGAGAAGAAATACAAAATACGACCTCCCTTTAAGTCAACATATAAAGATTAGACCCCCCAGTAAGTAACGAACGGTCCCTAACTAACCACACTGCTGCGGTACTTGCACTTTAACGCAGTGTGTATCTGCACATCTTCACACACACTGCTGTGTTGTTCATTCTGTGTGCACACACTGAAAGGACTTCCTGTCTCATAGCACTTTCACACTCGCGGTTTGTTTACAGGTTGTTTACAGGTTGATTATAGGTTGTTTACAGTTTGTTTACAGGCTGTTTACAGTGAGTCTCGTGCCGCAGGACTCTTCCTCACAGTGCAGCATTAAACTGCAGTAAAAGTAGAAATTCCTCCTCCTCAGCTGGACTCAGCAACATGCGGTGTTTCCTCCGCGTGTTGCTTCACACCGACAGAAGCAACCAGCTGTTGTCTCTCTGACGGTCACGTGTCTAACAGCACAAACAGGAAGTGGACTCACCTGCCGCAGGTAGGAACCTTGGATGGACCGAATCTGATCGTCTTTAAATCAGTGTCGAGCCTCCAGCTGGTTCTCTGCTGCTTGTTTCCTGCTGCTCTGCACGAGCCGGAGCTCTCCACCAATCACAGCCCCGCTCTGCCCACCTGAGGGGCGAGGGGCGGGGCGAGCTCCTATGGTGCCTTCAGGTGCCGTAGGAAATGTTAGTGTCTTACATAAAGTTAATTTTCTCGTTTAAATAATAAATAAATAAATAAATAAGTGAAACGAAGAAGAATACATTGAAAAAAATCAAAATTTAAGATCAAATAAATACAAAATAAATAATTTTACAAAGATACAAATGAAAACACATTAAAGACACAACACGTCTGACTCAATAATAAAAGATGGAAACAAAAGTTCTCACAGGTCATCAGATATTAACAGAACCAAACAAAATGTCTTCAAATCAACTTCCACAAACTTACATTAAACTTTTAATTCAGCTGTCTCCCTGTGTTTTAATTATTTACATCACTATATAATTCTTTTAATTTATTTTGGTTATAATCTAATTTTTCTACTCTTTTTCCTTCCAGTGTGTCGGATTTAAGGGGATATCATGGCAGAAATAAATATAATATAATGTAATTTAATTTAATTTAATATAAAATAATATGAATAATATAATATAAATTAAAGTTTTGATTGGTAGGGGTGGGACTTTCTGGTTACATAAAAGTGAGATAAATAAAATAAATAAATAATAAGTCACCTGAAAATATGAATGTTGGTGTTGTCATTATCTTTGAACAGGGATACTCAACTTGCTTTGTTCAGGGGCCATTTTTGCAAAATGCCAGGAAGCCAGGGGCCAGTCGTCCGGTCACTGGTCAGATGTATGCAGTGGTGATCCTGGCACATTTGGGACAATGTGACAAGCCCAGAGAGGAGGAGTAAACAAGCTCTGTTTTGATGCTTTTTATGCACTCTGACACCTTGTTCACAGGAAAGTACAGAAGAATTTCCAGTGTGGATCAGACAGTGTTTGGGAGGCCATCCAGCACCTTGTCGCGGGGCCACATTTGGCCCACAGGCTGTAAGTTGAGTGTCACCGCCGCCTACGGGGTCGACATGAGGAGGACAGTGAGATGTGGCTGAAAGCTCTGGGAAAAAGTCAGTAAATGGATTTTGATTCACGTTTCTCCAGACGTGATGAGCTGACAGACACCTGCAGGTTTTGGGGGAATTTCGCAAGTAAAATTTTCCTAATTAATTTATGAATTAATTACTTTCTTTCAAACAAAACAAATAAATAAAAAACAAGCAAGACAAGGAGAAGGTAGAGGTGAACTTACCCACTGTCTTACATTTCTTCTTTTAACTCATATTTTATTTCAACAAATTCCCAAATTTATTTACAACTAATATACAACTGTCCCCGGTCTGCTTACCAGCTAATTAAATACATAATGAGCCCAGTTTATTTACAGTCCAAGCACCACCCAGTGTTACAGAATAAATACACACTCCCCAGCACAACCTTTCCTCCACTATATATCTGCCAGAAATATATTTTCTGTATTGTTTTTTAAATTGATTTATATTTGTGTTTTGTTTCAACTCATCACGCAGCCTGTTCCACATGTCCACCCCGAACACACACATACACACACACACTCTTCTTAGTTGTTTTTAAAATCTAATTCTCCTCTTAGATCATAACTCCCCTCCCTGTCACAAAACATTATTATCTTTCTTTAACTACACACACACACATTAACGAGCAAGCGGCGAGTATAAAAGCACTTGAAGGGTGATTGTTCACAGCTGTTTCCAACTGATTTGTTGTGTAGACTAGTGTACTGTTGGATGCTAACGTTCTGCGATTAAAGTAACCCTGTTGGTTGCAACTTTTCTCCATGGTTCTCCGAGTCCCTTCATTTCAGTGTTTGCTGAAGTTGAGCATTTTCCCGACAGCCTCTCGAAGGTAAAGGAGCTAAAGTTCGCGTGTTAGCGTGTAGTGTGTTTCCATCACTGCTAATAAATACCCAGAACTACTGCAGAGTCATTGACCCGGGTGTGATCATAACCTTTGCCATTACATCAACACTTCACACCACCGATGAGACATTCCATCAATCCGTATTTTCACTGTCATGCGACAGGGGGCGCTGTTTCACATCTTGCGGAATACAACAGTACTGCTGTGTCCAAACAAACACTGAAGCTGCAGCAGCTTGTAAACTGCACCAAAATGCGGGCGCTGATTGAAAAGTTTACGGTTGTGCAGGCCGCGGAGATATTGATGGACTCAGACTCCAACACTTCCTGTTCTGATCAACGCCCTGAAGCTGACTGGACGAAGAAGCGAATGAGTTTGGTGGGACGAAACAGGATCTCCATTACGGCGATAGACATGCATACAAGACGACCACAGAGGAGACGGGAGCGTGTTCCACCGCTGTACCTCAAAGAGAATATTATTTTCATTATTATTATTATCATTCTTATCATTATCATTATCATTATTATTATCATTATTATTATTATTATTATTATTATTATTATTATGATGCAGTTCGAACCGGCGTAAGGAAATGAGAAAAAAATGTAAATGTGAAATTGATTTTATATTTACAAATAACTCGTTGACAAAAATACATTATTCTCAGCTTTTTGTCTAAAAAGTTGTTTTTTTTCCGAACATGCACGAGTGTTGATAAAAAAAAAAAAAAAATGGAATAAGATAGAATTAAAAACTGAAGGGAAAAGTGTTACAAATCCAGATGTCAGCAGGTGTTGGTGGGTTTCATTTTCTGGGCCGGGAGAAAGAGGCTCACAACTTATAAACTATTCAAACAGAATCTCAGCGAGCTGGTGCACAAGAAAAGTGAGAGAATTAATAAAAGTACATCATGTGACACATCTAAATTCCAGCTGCGTCACACTGACAGCTTCAGAAAATATGTTTGCCCTTATCTTACGTTATGTTAAAGGTTATCCACAGAGATTTTCACAGATTTAATTTCATGACTTTTCCAGGTTTTCCATGATGGTGGCAATCCTGGAAAACCTGGAAATATGTGTGTTTTTGTCACTTCAGTCTCACTGCGAAGTCCTCGAAATCCAGCGCCTGGGCAAGAAACCATTGAAAAAAGGCGTCCTTTAATGTCGGCATAACACACGACCGGTTGCTGTTAGAGTTTAACAGTACAACAGCCGTTATTATCTCCCCTTTTTAAAGAATAATGATAATTATAACAGTATCCTCTTATTTTTTTTTTTTTTTTGGTTTTTATATGAGTATTACTTTATTATCTTATATATTTTGTTTGTCATGTATGATGTCATATGAAAAGTGCTTTATAAATAAAACTGACATGACGTCTTCTTCAGTTGTTCAGGACTCTGAGACATGATGTTAGGTGTGAGGACGCCCCCTGGATGAACAACACCAGAGTCTACAGTAAACATCTCAGCAGCTGGTATACAAATAAACGTGGTGTGGTGAAGTGACAGAGCTCAGCAAACACAGATCAGAGCCAACATTTATTCTTCATCAGTGTCAAACTCAATGAAAACATTAACGTCAGTGAACCTGAACTGAAACTATCAAAGCAGCAGAGTCAGAACATCTCATTCATATCTGCACAACGTCAAATATTTGATGAAAGAAATGTTTAAACTGTGAATGATTAATGTTCTCAGTGATTTACTGACTGTCAGTGAACAAGATAAAATCACTTTACATGTAAATTAACTGTATCATAGTTTCATCTCTTACATTTCTCTGCTGTATTTGTGAGTATGAAGAGTGAAACAATATATTTTACCATCTTCAATGCTTTATAAAAATATATTTAGTGTTTATCATTAAAGATTTGAGCAGTTTTACAGACACTTGTGTCATTCTTCTTATATTTTGAGCTCCCAGCAGCTTTATGCTTTGTTAAAGTGACAGAAGTTCGCCTTACAGCTGACTCTGTGCTGAAGAAAAAGACACCATGCATGTACACACACAGTTTAAAGGAAAGATACTGTAACCTGCATGACAGGGGCCTCAGTAACGACAATAATAATAAACCGTGCAAACAAAATCCGATTTACCAGTTTCTTCTTGCGACATCAGAATATTTGGAGGACCAACAAACCTCCAGCTGTTCTCAGGTGTGATCACAGGTGAACTGATTCATAAGCTACACACACACAGACCAACTCTGCCATCACCCTATAGTAACAAGAGATGCTAAACTAGATGGTGATGCTGATTCAAGCTACTGTCCTGCCGTCTCCAGTAGAGGCTCACAAGTTTTCAGATTTCTGTGGGATTCCCACAGGATGCAAGTCAATAGCTGTGTCTCAGTTCAGGGGCTGCAGCCTTTGAGGACTGCACTCGAGGACGTCACAGCATTGCGACCAAGGCTGCCCTGTTTCAAAGGCTCCTTCAAATGCGGCCGAGAAATGAGGCCCTCTTTCCCCAAATCTGGAGGATGCGACTGAAGAATCCTTTGTGACCCAAGATTCATTGCACGCCGGTGACGACTGTGCGTTTGTTTTTATCTAAGAATATGACGTCCCTAAAAACACCAGCAGCAGCAGCAGAGACTTACAATGAGGTTTCAAAACCACAGTGCCTTCAAATATCAAATTATCGCCCAAACAGTGGGCGATGTTATGACATCTGGATCTGATGTCTAAACAACTCGTTGCCTGCTACCTTCTCTTGTCATGCGCAGCTGGTTTTTAGGTGACAGAAGCTTCAGCGGGCACAACTGAGACCAGCTGCTGACACAAACAAGAAATCCTCCTTCGACCATGAAAAAAGTAAAAGTACCACATGTTCCTCTGAGATGGAGTGCAGTAAAAGTATCAAGTAAATGACTCACTTTAACACAGACAGGAAGTCGAACACTTTATTCTGAAAGGATTCACAGGAAATGCTAGTATGCAGTTGTGTGTATGAATATGAACAGTGTTGTATGGAGAGAGCTGCAGTTACTCACTCTGACCACTGGAGGAAAACTTTGGAGGGAGAATGAAGAGAAATTAGAAGTTGACACAAAAATCATCAATAAAAACAGTCGAGCAGAAAACGAATCATCTGTGGAGTCCAGAGTGTTTTCTTTAGCACAACCCTCAGGACAAACTCACATCCTACACACATTCTCTGAACTACCATCAGCTGTGTGTGATCCTGTACAGACTGAGCTATCTGTTCAGCAGTGAGACAGTTTCTCTAACAGGAGGAGACTCTCCCTCCTACAGAGAACACAGAGACACTGAGGAACCAGGTGACCAGAGCCCAAACCCAGGATAAAGAGGTTCAGTGAATGTGGTGTTGAAGGTGTGGAGGTGGATCAGTGTGTCAGAGGAGACTCTGAAGAAGGACAGAGTGCCAGCAGGACAGTCCACATACACTGCTACTCTACCAGAGACAGAGGAGGAGGAGGAGGAGGAGGAGGAGGAGGAGGAGGAGGAGGTGTTTGTTTCTTTGTTCTTGTGCCAGACATAGTAACTACCATCAAAGAAGCTCAGACTCCAGGACTGATCATTCCCTCCAAACACACAGTCATCACTGCCTCCTCTCCTCCTGATTCCTCTGTAACTCACTGCTATATAAACTCTTCCTCTCCACTCGACCTCCCAGTAACAGCGACCAGTCAGACCAGTTCTACACAGCAGCTGAGCCCAGTAGTCAAACCTGTCTGGATGATCAGGATATGACTGATCCTCCTCCATCAAATATGTCACCTTCCTGTTGTTGTCAGACAGTTTGATCTTTCTGTTCACTGTGTTTGTGTCGATTGTGAGTTCACAGGAATCTGATGGAGAGAAGAAGACACAATACAGCTGCAGTTATTCATCTGTCATCACTCTGATGATGACATCAGAGATTTGAATGAGTGATGTTACAGTTTGAAGATCAAATGAAAAACACACTTACACTTCCTCAGACCTGGTGTCAACCATCGGACTCCAGCAGGCTCCACCCTGAAAGGAGGAGGGGGGTCAGAGCAGCACTTCCTCTTTCACCATGGAAACATGGACATTACATCACTCTCATACACACAGCTTTGTTATTGTCTCCACATGGACTGACATGTTCATCACTTAGTATTAACCAGCTGATCCACTGTCAATATACAAGTATTGATTATTGGAGCTTTGAAACCACCTGTTTTACTCCTGATGAGTGACCTCCTTTGTTTGTGTCATAATGACTGTTGTCTGTCACAAGTAAAGGAGACACAACCTCTGATGGAGGAGGTCGGGGTGGATGGTGGGATGGGTTAGGGTTGCTGTTCACATCCTGTCTCCTAGCAACAGTCAGCACTGGTTTTTATTATCTGTAATCTGGAGCTGAAAATATGACAGCAGTAGTAGTACTACAGTAGTTTCTGTGGTGAGTCCCACAACCAGTCGACTCTTATCAGCCAGGGAACTCTGTCATTATTTGATATGAGCCCACAAACCAGAGGGCTGCACCATGAAGCCAGTTCCACAGAACCAGTCTCTCTTTGTCTGAGCTGACTCAACAAACCCTAAAGTCTAAATTCAGAGATAACAGACACCATGAAGGTGGTTGTCAGTTGTCTGTTAACTCAGGCTTTCTTCTTCAGGCTCTGCACATTCACATAAAACAAGTCAAATGATGCGTTCAGGGCATCAACTGAACTTGAAAAGTAAAACAGTAAAAAGCCACACTGTGGCTTCAGTTACAGCCAGAGAGGAGTGTTCGCATTAATATTACTAACTGTGTGAACTTATACGTGAATATATCTATGTAACCTCTCTGTTTATTTCTGACGTGACAGCTGCTCTTTCTACAGCTCTGAAACTTTAAACTTGATGCAGCAGATTTAAAGCTTTTACTCAAGAACTGCATTTACTGTCCCTTAATGAAGGAGACACGGACATCACTAAAGTTTGGGGGCAAATTAAAATGAAATGAATTTGACTGATTGAATATTATCTGTGATAAATACCAAGGGACTAATTAATGTTCTAATCAGTGTTCTATCAGCTGTATTATATACCAGCAGTGTAAAACAGACTTGAGTCAATCAGGAGCAAACATAAAACCTAATCCACAGTGGTAACGTTATGGTGGTTTGAAGGAATTATGTCACGTCATATGACAGTAAACATCATCCTGATTAATAATATAGTCACCTGTTTGCTACCTGTGATTTTAAAGAAGCTTTTTTCAGAGCCAGCGTGGACAGATGGACCAGAGGACACAAATATATTAAGTAGTTCAGTGAGAGTAACAACAACCTTACAGATAAAATAAAACAATGTTACTCAGATTTTCAGCGTCACTGATGGACTCTAGGTTCCTGTGTTAAAATAAAGTGACCTGATAGAGACAGTAAACACTACTGTAATCACACAGCTTCGTGCGTTGGATAAAGTGCATTTATAACGTTTTCCCTCAGCTAACAATCTGCATCGCTCATATATTCACAGTGATTATAGAGTGACACTACTCAAAGGAGCAGTGAAAGCTGCATTTTAGACGATTTTAAGATGAAACTCGGAGCATAAACTCATCCCAACCAGGTTAGGTTTGCAGCATAAGTTACCATGGCGATCTAGCCAGGTTGAAAGAGCTTCCTTCGTAGTACAGAAAACCCTGGCTTTAGACTCAACTCAACATATCTGGCTAAGCCCCTGATCTTGCTTTGTGGTACAGCCCTCTGCAGCGTGATGATGTTGACGAATGCCAACCCACCATGAACCTCCAACGTGTCAGGATACACCACTGTCCTATTATCCAGTGTTGAAACAAGACAAGGCTCCAGAAACAAACTTTTCCTTTAGTAACAGAAAACATTATTAAAATTGATAATAGTAAGACCTCTTTTTGTATTCAACCCATCTCTGAACTAAAAACTAAGGCAATAATTATTTCCCATAAAACTTCAACAGCCAAGGATATATACAGAATGGATTCAGCAATACTCAAATCTTTGAAAGACCATCTACTTCATCCTATTTCACAAATCATAAATTCATCAATATTGCAGGGTGCTTTTCCAAGTACCTGGAAGACTGCAATCATATCTCCTATTTTTAAATCAGATGACCCCCAGAACATCAGCAATTACCACCCAATTAGCATTTTACCTGTGGTATCCAAGGTTGCTGAAAAGTGGATATCAGAACAGCTTGTCTCTTTCTTGAATACAAGTGAATTTAACCTTCATCACATGCAGTTTGGCTTTAGGGCCAATTACTCCACAGAAACAGTCAACTGCCTTTTCATAGAAAAGGTCTGAGCAATGGTTGACAAAGGAGGTATTGGTGCAGTGTTTTTAGATCTACACAAAGCATTTGACACAGTCAACCATAAGGTCCTTCTGGCAAAACTGTCCACTTTCAACTTTTTCCCATTAGCATTTGCTGGTTTGAATCTTACCTGACTGGTAGACGTCAACATGTTATGGTTAACAACCAACTTTCTCCAGCTCTTGAATTGTACACTGGAGTACCACAAGGGTCAATACTCGGTCCGCTACACTTTTCTTTGTATATCAATGACCTGCCAACCGTCTGCCCTGATGTGGAAACCCAGTTGTATGTGGATTACACCATGATATATGTGCATGCCAGGATAAAGCAGGTGGCAGCTGCTAAACTCACCTCAGCATTAGAGCAGATCTCTAAATGGCTAAACTGTTACCGCCTTCAATTTAATGTAAAAAAAAAAAACAGTAGGAATGTTCTTTTCCAAAAGGCGATGTAACATTTTGCCGAATATAACAATCTCAGGTGATAATATTGCTATTGTGTCAGAGGTCAAATATCTGGGAATCACTATTGACTCCAATCTAACTTTTAAAACACACATAAAAAAGGTCAGTCAAAAGGTTAAGTTTAGTTTAGCAAATTTTAAATACATAAGAAACGCAATGACTTTTAATGCTGCCAAATTATACGTGAATGCCATGATCATGTCACATCTAACATACTGCCTCACAAGCTGGGGACAAACCAAAGCCTCGACACTGAAGCCACTAGAAACCCTGTACAAGCAAACCCTTAAAATCTTGGACCAGAAACCAAACAGCTCACATCATTGTACCATCCTACGCAAACACAAACATCTGAACTGGGAAGATCTAATAAAATATAGGAACATCTGTCTGGTCTTTAAAATCCTGCATAACTTAGCTCCTCCTCCACTTAATTCATTCATAAACCAACACAATAATACTGGTCAGATCACTAGAAGCATCACACGTGGTGACTTATTAGTCCCATTCAGGAAAAGCACATTTGGTCAGTTATCATTCTCTGTTAGAGCAATACAAATTTAGAACTCACTTCCCACTCATATTATAGATACACATACATACTCCACCTTTACAGCCAAGTTAAAAACGTGGTTTGCTGACAATTACACCTGCACAAACTAACCTATGGCTGTGTGTTATTGTGTCATGATCATAAACACTGCCCGTCTATATGTGCTGTCTGTCTGCATCCCTGAATGTGATTGTATGTGCTGACATTTTGTGTGTGATTATATAGCATGCGCTGCTTCTGCATGTCTTGGTTATATGTGCTGTCTCTGTATGATTGTATTGATGTTTTACTGTTCTTTTTATCTTTATTGATCTATCTTTTTCTCCTCACTCTTAACTCTCCCTTTTTTAATGAATGTCCTGTAATGTACTGTTCTTTTTGTCATCAGGCTGGGGACTACAGCTAGGTATGAGCCATGTTGGCTAAAGCTGCCCTTTTTACTGTTATTTCTACAGTCAATTAATTGGGATTGTCCACGATACTATAAACTACACTAAACTAAACTAAACATTTCATCACCTTCCCTCCCTGTTTTGGCCCATCCTGGCTACTGTTCCCTGACTACTTGTGTCTGTATTGATGGTCTGATGTGGGACACAAACAGTTTGATGAGTCAGTGTTTATCAGCTGTGGTTGTTTGAGGTCAGCTTGGTGTGTCAGGGTCATATGAGCCAGGCTGACAGTGTGACAGAGACAAAGTTTCCAGCTCTACCTCCTCTATCAGACTGAGTGTGTGTGGCTGCAGCAGGCCTCTTCATACCTGAGAGTGTCCAGTCTCCAGTGTGGATCCTTCAGTCCAGCCGACAGCAGCTTCACCCCTGAGTCTCCTGGATGATTGTAGCTCAGGTCCAGCTCTCTCAGATGGGAGGGGTTGGAGCTCAGAGCTGAGGCCAGAGAAGCACAGCCTTCCTCTGTGATCAGACAGCCTGACAGACTGCAAACACACAAAACAACACACATGTCACATACTGTGAGGGTGGGTACCACAGTACTGCCATACTGTCGCCTACTGTGGGGTTACATCAACATTATTACTGACTTTTTTCTAGTCCCAACCAAACACCCACTAATGTCCACCAACTATCTGACAACATCACTGATTCCTCTCTGATATTTCAAGTTCCAACAACAGAGAAAAAAACAAGATAAAACATGTTGATGGAAAGAGACTGAAACACAAAACACAACTGGTTTGAAATCATATCAGCAGAGACAATCCTGTGATGGTTATGAGTTTATCAACTAATGTAAATCAGGATTTAAGTGGCCATCAGTTGAACATGTTGATGAATCCTGACCTGAGAGTTTCCAGTGTACAGTGTGAACTCTTCAGTCCATCAGACAGAAGCTTCACTCCTGAATCCTTCAGGTGGTTGTTACTCAGGTCCAGGTGTCTCAGACTGGAGGACTGGGAGCTGAGAACTGAGGACAGAGCTTTACAGCTTCTCTCTGAGAGGCCACAACCACTCAACCTGAAGAAACAATATGATTAAACAAAAGATATTGAGTTGAAAAGACAACAGAGCATTTAAGTTATGATATATGAATCCAACTGTCTCTGTACTTACAGAGCTTTGTTGGAGGCTTTGACCACTGGCAGCAGCCTCAGAAGAGCCTCCTCTGAAGCAGAGTATTTCTTCAGGTCAAACACGTCCAGATCTTCTTCTGATGACAGTAAGATGAAGACCAGAGCTGACCACTGAGCAGGAGACAGTTTATCTGTGGAGAGACGTCCTGAACTCAGGGACTGCTGGATCTCCTCCACTAGAGAACGATCATTCAGTTCATTCAGACAGTGGAACAGATTGATGCTTCTCTCTGCAGACAGATCCTGGTTGATCTTTTTCTTGATGTACTGGACTGTTTCCTGATTGGTCTGTGAGCCACTTCCTGTCTGTCTCAGCAGACCTTGTAGGTGTCTCTGATTGGTCTGCAGTGAGAGACCCAGGAGGAAGCGGAGGAACAAGTCCAGGTGTCCATTTGGACTCTGTAAGGCCTTGTCCACAGCACTCTGGTGGAGATACTTCAGATTCTGTTTGTCTCTGAAGACTTTAGACCACCGGGATGTTGTTTGTTGTTCTTCCATCAGATTGACTCCAGAGTTGATGAAGGTCAGATGGACATGAAGAGCAGCCAGAAACTCCTGAACACTCAGATGGACGAAGCAAAAGACCTTGTCCTGGTACAGTCCTCTCTCCTCTTTAAAGATCTGTGTGAACACTCCTGAGTACACTGAGGCTGCTCTGATATCGATGCCACACTCTGTCAGGTCTGATTCATAGAAGATCAGGTTGCCTTTCTGCAGCTGATCAAAAGCCAGTTTTCCCAGAGACTCAATCATCTTCCTGTTCTCTGGACTCCAGTGATGATCTGTCTCAGCTCCTCCATCATACTTAATGTTCTTCACTTTGGTCTGAACCACCAGGAAGTGGATGTACATGTCAGTCAGGGTCTTGGGCAGCTCTCCTTCCTCTCTGGTCTTCATCACATCCTCCAGAACTGTAGCAGTGATCCAGCAGAAGACTGGGATGTGGCACATGATGTGGAGGCTCCGTGATGGTCAGTGAACCCTCTGACCTCTGTCACCATGTCAACACAGTCAGGAGGGATCTGATTGGCTGCTGCAGGTCGTGTGGTTATCCAGAGGCGAGCAGAGGGAAGCAGTTTCCTCCTGATGAGGTTTGTCAGCAGCACATCCACTGAGGTGGACTCTGTAACATCAGTCAGGATCTCATTGTTGTGGAAGTCCAGAGGAAGTCGACACTCATCCAGACCGTCAAAGATGAACACAACCTGGAACTCTTCAAACCTGCAGATTCCTGCTTCTTTGGTTTCAGTAAAGAAGTGATGAACAAGTTCCACCAAGCTGTACTTTTTCTCTTTCAGCACATTCAGCTCTCTGAAAGTCAATGGAAATGTCAACTGTATGTCCTGGTTGGCTTTGTCTTCAGCCCAGTCCAGAATGAACTTCTGTGTTAAGACTGTTTTCTCAATGCCAGCCACTCCCTTTGTCATCACTGTTCTGATTGGTCCATCTCTTCCAGGTGAGGCTTTAAAGATGTCTTCTTGTCTGATGGTTGTTTCTGGTCTGTGTGGTTTCCTGGATGCTGTTTCCATCTGTCTGACCTCATGTTCATCATTGACCTCTGCAGTCCCTCCCTCTGTGATGTAGAGCTCTGTGTAGATCTGATTCAGAAGGGTTGGGTTTCCTGCTTTAGCGATCCCCTCAAACACACACTGGAACTTCTTCTGCAGGTCAGATTTCAGTTTACGCTGACAGACTGCAGATAGATGTCCTGAATGAACACAACAAAGAAGATCAGTAAGACAAAGAAAATATTTCAACATGTCATTTCCTCAAAGAATGAAACGCTATTCGTCTGTGGGCTAAACTGACAGAAGGTGAAAAAATCGTCGTGTCAGAGACGTGGCTCAAACCATCAATCATGAACAATATGATTCACATTGAAGGATATAATCTCTTTAGGACTGATCGTGTGAATAAAGGAGGGGGAGTAGCCGTATATGCCAAAGCGTAACTGAAGTGTTTTTGTGTCAAAACAATAACAAAGCCGAAGTTCCTCGAACTGTGTGCTATGAAATTAAATCTCCCCAGTGGCGCTGATCTGACTGTGGTAGGATAGTACCGCCCACCCTTGCCTGCAGCTGGAGCAACTGCCCTGCTGTCTGACTTTCTGCATCAACTGACTGACGAGTACATTGTCATGGGAGACCTGAACTGGGACTGGCTATCGACTTTATCAGCATTAAGAGACCTATGTGACGCACTGCACCTGACGCAATTAATACAATCACCTACACGCCTTAAACCTAAACGAATGGACAAGTCAACGTTAATTGATATCATTCTTACTAATGTGCCACCTAAGTACTCTGCTGCTGGAGTTTTTTGCAGTGATGTCAGTGATTAGTGTATAGTTGCCTGTATTAGAAATTGCAAACTGTCTAAAACCAAGCCACGGTTTATTTTTAAATGAAATTATAAATGTTTTAATGAACAGGCTATACTGGATGTCACTAACTCGGCTTCTTCTCCGGAGCCTTTGTGCTCCACTGTCTCTCAGATTAACTCATATCACAGCGGTGCCTGGACAGCGTGACGTGTGTGGTTGTGCTGCTGCCGTGGTCCTGCCAGATGCCTCCTGCTGCTGCTGCTGCCATCATTAGTCATTAGTCATACTTCTACTGTTATTATACACATATGACTATTGTCACACATGTATACTGCCAGATATTAATACATACTTTCAACATATTGTACCACAGTAGCCAGAACTATAACTATAATATTATGACTTTCATTAATGTTGTTGTAAGCTACTGTCATTACCTGCATCTCTCTCTCTCTCTCTCTCTCTCTCTCTCTCTCTCTCTCTCATTGTGTCATACAGATTACTGTTAATTTATCATGTTGATCTGTTCTGTACGACATCTATTGCACGTCTGTCCGTCCTGGAAGAGGGATCCCTCCTCAGTTGCTCTTCCTGAGGTTTCTACCATTTTTTTTCCCCGATAAAGGGATTTTTTGGGGAGTTTTTCCTGATCAGCTGTGAGGGTCATAAGGACAGAGGGATGTCGTATGCTGTAAAGCCCTGTGAGGCAAATTGTGATTTGTGATATTGGGCTTTATAAATAAAATTGATTGAATTGATTGATTGAGATATTGGTCTATAGTTGACTAACACCTCTGGATCCAGGGTGGGCTTTTTTAGTAGAGGTTTAATTACAGCTACCTTAAAAGACTGTGGTACATAGCCTGTTAATAAGGATATATTGATCATATCTAATATATGAGTGTTAACTAAAGGAAAGACCTCCTTAAGTAGCCTAGTTGGGATGGGGTCTAAGAGACACGTTGATGATTTAGATGAGGAAATCACTGCTGTCAATTCTTGAAGAGAAATTGGGGAGAAGCAATCTAAATATATATTAGGTTTTACAGCTGTGTTTGAGGTTAGATATGTACTATCTGATGGCAGGAGGTCATGAATTTTGCCTCTAATAGTTAGAATTTTGTCATTAAAAAAGCTCATAAAATCATTACTGCTAAGGGCTAAAGGAATACAAGGCTCAATAGAGCTTTGACTCTCAGTCAGCCTGGCTACAGTGCTGAAAAGAAACCTGGGGTTGTTCTTGTTTTCTTCTATTAATGCTGAGTAATAGTTTGCTCTGGCATTGCGGAGGCCCCTCTTATAGGTTTTGAGACTGTCTGTCCAGATTAAACGAGATTCTTCCTGTTTGGTTAATCGCCAATTCCTTTCAAATTTTCGCGACATTTGTTTTAACTTACGGGTTTGAGAGTTATACCAAGGAGCGAACTTTCTTTGCTTTGGAGCTACAGAGTCGAGTGTTGTTCGCAGTGAGCCTACGGCGCTATCGACAAGATGATCAATTCGGGAGAGGTTCAAGTCGGTATGGGAAACCTCTGTTACTGAAGGACATGGTATTAAATTTAATGACAGAGGAATCATTTCCTTAAATTTTGCGACAGCACTATCTGATAAACATCTAGTATAGTAACTGTTGCTGAGTGGTGTGTAATCGAGTAAAAAGAAATCAAAAGTAATCAGATAATGATCCGATAGCGAGGGATTCTGTGGAAAGACTTTTAGGTTATCAAGTTCAATTCCATACGTCAGAACTAGATCGAGGGTATGGTTAAAACAGTGAGTGGGTTCATGTACACCCTGACTGAAGCCAATGGAGTCTATTAATGAGATAAACGCGGTAGCCAGGGAGTCATTATCAACGTCGACATGAATGTTAAAATCGCCTACAATAATAACTTTATCTGATTTAAGAACTAAACTGGATAAAAACTCTGAGAATTCAGATACAAATTCAGAATATGGGCCAGGAGCACGGTACACTATAACAAATAAAAGTGGCTGCGAGGTTTTCCAGGTCGGATGTAAAAGACTAAGAACGAGGCTTTCAAATGAATTATAATCTAGTTTAGGTTTAGGGCTGATTAACAGACTAGAGTTAAAAATGGCTGCAACTCCCCCTCCTCGGCCGCTGCCTCGAGGAATGTGGGTATTATTATGACTGGGAGGAGTGGACTCATTTAGACTAACATATTCATCTGGACACAGCCAGGTTTCAGTGAGACTGAGTAAATCAATGTGATTATCTGATATTAATTCATTTACTAACACAGCTTTCGATAATAGAGACCTTATTGATATTTATAAAAGAGTGCTTAGGATTCATACTAAAAGTTGACGTGCGCCCAAAAGCTGAAAATGGCATGCGCCAAAAAATAATCTGATTTTTAAAACCATGCGCACGCACACTTGCACGCAATGTTCTCTTTATAAATCACAGACCTCCTGGAGTTGTGCGCACCCAGATCTGCCTCATATTCCACCCTCTACACGCCCTAGTTCAACCATGGTCATGCAAATCACCTCGTGAATGCAATCTGCATATAAATAAGCCGGCATGCCAGTGTTCTCTCGTTGTGAGTCATGGCGACGGGTGAGAAACAAACAGAAAAAACAGAATTTCTCAGAGACTGAGCTAGAGACCCTTTAACGGGAGGTGGAGGACTGAAGAAAGATTTTATTTGGTGGCCACAGCAGTGGGATCACTTATGAAAGAAAGCAAAAAAAAAGTGGCAACACATCAACGCTGCTGATGCTGTCAGCTGTGTCTGTGGGACTGCACGGACAGTGACAGAGAAAAAAAAAGTGGTCTGATCTAAAGGTAGACCAAATATTTCTACTCCTTTACCAACATGTAGTTATTGTGTTGTTTTTAAATTTGAGGATGTCTGACATTGATGTGCGACATAAAGAATCACATTTATTAAAGGTGGAGGCAAAAAGGAGGATGTGCCAGTGCCATCTTGCGCAATTACGCACAAGGGTCAGCGCAGTATTTATATGTTTATGGCAATCAGTCTGATCAGACACTCGGCCTGAATTACAGCATGAACCAGTGGTATCCCTGTCCCAAAATACAACGTGTAATTTGAAATACAATTCAAAGATCAAAGTGTAACAGGCGAACACGTTTCTTCATGCCGGTTTTGTCATGAACGGCACATGTCTAAGTAGGGCTGATGAAATGAGTGTAACGGTTGTGCGTAATGGCTGTATTTCGAGACATGATAAATGCACTGGAAATATTTAGCTAAATAAATAAACATATTCCATGCAGTTGCACCGTCCTCTCCCCCTCCTGCGCTCACAGAGTGGACAATGAGACGTTAGAGGTAGTGCGGATTAAATACGTATTTAGAAAGAATTTCAATTCAGGATTTGAGTTGGATTTTACAGCATTTTTATGAAACAATTATCACTCACTCCAAGCGCAAAATAAGGCTGCTGGATTTAATTTCAATGCTAACATGGATCTAAGGTGGATATAGCGTGACATTAAATTTGTGTGAGACATCAATAAAAATCTGACTCCACTTCTCCACCTCGCTATCTGTGTCGCCACTTCCCAGTGTCTCCAAAATGTGGCACGCATGACTCAGAGTTTGCTTACAGGTGCGCACATTCTCCCGCCAAGTTTATTTTTATCACAACCTTTGTGTGGGAAGTGGCGTACGCCACTTTCAAGCCCCGTTTTGTGTGTAAGCAAGCTTTATAAATGAGGCCCCAGACCACATTTAATTCTCCTGTTTTGTCTTTCTGTCACAGAAGAGGTTTTAATTTTTATGAGGTTGTTATGCACAACTCCTCTTTGTTTAATTTTAGATTTAGATCATTTAGCTGGTGGGGGGACAGACACCGTTTGTATAAAACTATTGGTGGGTTACTGCACTAGAAGCTCAGAGAAATGTGTAAGACTGTGACTCTAAGTTCTGATCTCAACTCTGAGTTGTCAGGGATTTGAATTACTAATAAACTTTGCCAGGTTTCTAGAAACGAGAGCAGCTCCATCCAAAGTGGGATGAATGCCGTCTCTCCCCATAAGACCACGTTTTCCCCAGAAAGTTTGCCAGTGGTTAATGAAACCCACATTGTTTGCTGGACACCACCTGGACAGCCAGCGATTGTTTGTTTGTTGTTTGTTTGTTTGAAATTTGAAATTTCTTTATTAACGGGATAAACCCCTTGAGATGCAACATCTCGTTTGCGAGGGGGTCCCACAGGTCAATCCAAAACACTAGACAAAAAAATAGTAATAAAATAAAATAAAACTTGACGAAGACAACCATTAACAACCTTAATCTCAACATAAAATAAATAACAAAAGAAAGAGAAAGATAAAATAGATCAGTCTAAAATAATTTTCACATAATCCTAGTAAAAAAAGAGGGGGGGGGGGAGAAGAAGAAGAAGAAGAAGGGAATCTGGGAGTGACAGTGCATTAAATTATGAATAGAAACATTGACAATCAGGTTTTAAATAAGTAAACAAGGTATTTTTAAATAAATGGAGCGAGGACAACAAACGAATACAAACAGGTAGAGTATTCCAGTTGGAAGGGGCCAATGACTTGAAAGCTTTTTTGCCAATTTCTTTAGTGACAAAGGGGACTGTAAAAAAAGACTGGTCTGAACTTCTTAAAGTGTAATTGGAAAGATAAGGAACAAAAAATTGTTTAAGACAATGGGGGAAATTAAAGTGAATGCATTTGAAAATGAACTGAAACCAGTGATATTGCCATCTATTATCTAAAGAAAGCCACCCAAGTGTGTCATATAATATACAATGGTGAGTAAAAAAAAGAACAACCTAATATAAATCTACATAATTTGTTACATGCCACATTGAGGGGCTGGAGATGAGTTTTCGATGCAGTCTGGTAAACAATATCAGCATAATTGATTATAGGCAGAATAAGTTGCAATATGAGTTTTTTCCTGACATTAAATGTAAAACAATGCCTAGAACGAAACAAAACCCCTACACCAAAATTAACTTTCTTTAAAACATATTCAATATGTGGTTAAATGTTAGTCTTGAGTCAATCCAAACACCCAAATATTTATACTTTTCCACTTTCTGGAGAACTCTACCATCATTATAAGTTAGAAACAAGGAATCAGACTTAAGTTTTGTCTCGAACCAAAGAGCATTGCACATGTTTTAGTTTGGTTAAGTAATAATTTATTTTCAGAAAGCCAAGTCTGAAAAATATCAAAGTCATGTTGTAAGGATTCTTGAATTAGTAAAAACAAGGACTTTGAGGTGTAAATAATAGTATCATCTGCATATAATTGGACAGAACAATCAGAAAAAATAAGAGGAAGGTCATTAATGAAAATAGAAAAAAGAAGTGGACCCAGAGTTGATCCTTGAGGAACACCTCTAGGCTGAATAAGTAAATCAGATTTACATCCTTTGAGAGAAACACACTATGTAAATAGCAACTGAACCACAGAAGAGCATGTTTAGATAAACCAACGGCATATAGCTTGTCTAACAACACGTAATGGTCAACAAGATCAAAAGCTTTAGTAAGATCAACAAAAAATGATCCAGTAAGAATACCCTGATCAGATTCTGAAAACACATCATTTGTAAATTTTAAAAGAGCCATAGTCGTGGAGTAGTTGGATCTGAAGCCAAATTGATATTGAGAAAGAATATTATTAGTGTTCAAATAATGATTTAATTGGTTAAAAATAATCTTTTCAAAGACTCTTGCAATGGAACATAAAATTGAAATAGGTCTATAATTATTAGGATCAAGGGTATCACCACCCTTATGAAGAGGAGTAATATGTGCACATTTCCAAATGGTAGGCATTTCATATGTACACAAAGAAAGATTGAATAAATCTGATTATGGAAAACATATAACGTGAGATGCTAATTTAATAAATTTTGTCTCAATTCCATCAAGCCCAGGACCAGTGCTCTCTTTCAACTCAGCAATTACACCAGAAACATCTGCGGGGGTCATAGTCTGAAAATGAAAAGAGCTATGAGCTGGCAGAACAGGGATTGAATTTAAATGTGGGGTATTTGGGATTAAGTAGGAGCAGACAGAGGAGAAATGCTGAATGAATGCAAAAGCAATGGGTAGTGGATCATTAAGTATCAGATCAGAGACTCTGAGCTGATTAATTGAGGAACTGTCTGATGTGTTCATAATGTCCTTAATTTTACTCCAGAATTTTCTGGGGTTTTTGAAATTATTATTTAGGGATTCCCTATAATAGTCAGACTTTGCATTTTCTGTACACTTCCCAATCAGTAGGACTCCTTGTCTGACGAAATTTAGCCCACGCTTTGTCCCTTTCTCTAAAGTGAAATATGATTTCAGCATTGATCCACGGTAGATGAATACCTTTGACATTTGCTTCTCTCCAAGGAGCATGTTTATCTACAACCTTCATAAACTCAGAAGAAAAAAATCCCATGCATTTTGGACATCTGGAATCAAGCTAAATCTTTCCCAATTCAAACTAAGGAGATCAGAAATAAAAGTTATAGGGTCCATTTTCTTACATTGCCTAATTCTAATCAATTTGGGTGGGGATCTTGGTATGGGGTGCCGTTTGTAAAGTGGCTCACGCTGAAAGTAACATCAACATTTTGCCACATTTAGCTTCAAACAATGTTTAAAAAAAGTGTTGTGAATTTTTTAACATCACCTTTTACCACATTTACAGCAATATTTGTTAACCTAGAAATATATTAAATAGTTAAATCTAAATATTAAATGTGACACCTAAATGTTAAATGTTAAATCTAAATATTAAATCTAAATCTAAATCTAAATGTTAAATCTAAATATTAAATCTAAATCTAAATGTTGAATCTAATTGCTAAATATAAATCTAAATATAACTGTTAAATCTAAATGCTGAATCTAAATCTAACTATTAAATCTAAAAAGTACCAAAATAAAAGCTCGAGATGGTCAGACTGTGTTTATAGAATCAATAACGAATTAAAACCAACTTATCGGGGGAAATGAACACTTGAACATACATTAACGTGATAATAACTACCTAAAATAACAAGAAACGTGTTTGGAGAATTTTTTTTTGATGTGTACTTTGAGTTGTTAGTGTCCCTTCAGAGGGAATCACCTTGTTGTTTACAAATACTTCCGGGTAGAAAACCAGCGGAGTTTAGCTACATATATATATGCACATCTCACATTTTTCACGTCACTATATCACCGTTTAGACTAATCTGGTGTTTGTAAAGTCTATAAACACAATGATTGAACAAACATTACTATCACGTTCTGAAATTAAAAACATGGTTATCGTAGATTAGCGGGGCTAACCATTAGCTGTTAGCCCCATTAGCGGTGTCTGTAATGACTCACTAACTCTAAACGGTCCGTGAAAAAAAAAAAAAAATTCCAGCGGATGTCTTAGTTACAACATGATTGAGCTAACTGGAGTAGTTTCATGTGATATCTGACAACGGGAGGCTTTTAACAGATGACGTCCTGATGTTAGCTGTTCCTGTCAGCTGCAGCCACTGATGCTTTCTAGACATCGTGATTTCCCAAAACTGAATAAATACCACACATCACAACACAAAACTGCTAACAGTTGTTAGCTTAGCTTAGGTTGATAGTCCCTCCGAAGGGACACTTACAACACGTCAACAGTAACAGTAACGTCAAATAAAATTTCTCCAAACATGTTTCTTGTTATTTTAGGTAGTTATTATCACGCTAATGTATGTTCAAGTGTTCATTTCCCCCGATAAGTTGGTTTTAATTCGTTATTTGATTCTATAAACAGTCTGACCATCTCGAGCTTTTATTTTGGTACTTCTGGTGACCGGCAGTGTGAATTTGCATATTAGATGAATATTTAGTTTCACCCAGAACATTTAGATTTAACATTTAGATTTATATGATTTATATTTAGCATTTAGATTTAACATTTATATTTATATTTACATTTAATATTTAGATTTAACATTTAGATTTAGATTTAATATTTAGATTTAACATTTAGGTGTCACATTTAATATTTAGATTGAACTATTTAATATATTTCTAAGTTAACACATATTGCTGTAAATGTGGTAAAAGGTGACGTTAAAAAACACAGTACTTTTTCAAACATTGTTTGAAGCTAAATGTGGCAAAATGTTGATGTTATTTTCAGCGTGAGACACTTTACAAACGGCACCCCGTATCTTGGTAGTTTGATCTTCCATATGCAGTAGACTATAGAGTGATCACTAAGACATTCTGATAGGACACCCACATCTGAGATTCTATTTTTATGTGAAACAAGAATCCAATCAAGTAATGTCTGACACATAGGGGTAATCCTAGTGGGGTCCTTAATTAACTGGGTCAAATTCAAATTTGAAAAAGACATTTTATTCCTACTAGAAGACCCATCTAACCAATTCATGTTGAAGTCTCCCAGAATAATAAGTTCATTACTACAGTCTATTGGGCTAATAGTTGCAGACAAGCAGTTAGATGACTCGGCAGGTGCTGTAGGGGGTCTATATACATTTCCTATTGTGATGTATTTGTTTTCATGGAGAATAACTTTAACAAAAATACACTCAAAATGATTTGGTTCTACACGAGGTACAACTAGCTCAGATGCAAGGTTTGATGCAACATATATGGCCACACCACCACCTCTGCTACATCTGTCAGCTTTATATAAAACATAATTAGGGAGTTTGATTTCGTTGTCTGATATTATACTACTTTACCAAGTTTCAGAAATGGTGATAATAGCTGGTTTATGGGAAGTAACCCATGCTCTAAATAAATCCATTTTTGATACAAGGCTCCTAATGTTCATATGTATTATTTTTAATCCTTTGACTCTAACCATTCATAGTCACATAGCAATAAGCACCATCACTACTCAAACATAACCTGATACATATAGCTGATCCTATATGTGAGTTAAGGTTGAAAAACAAAGACATAAACATCACACAGACAGAAAAACAGAAATAAAAAATGGATTGCAACTCAGCAGGCTTAACGGAAGACCAAGCCTGTCTCAAAATAGGTCTAGATGGGTCATTAAAGCACCAACAGACTCTGAGTATGTCAAAAAAAAGAGAAAAAGAAAAAAGAGAAGAGATAACAGACAAATAACTAAACAAATGCCAAAAGATATCCATGAGAAAACAAATCATGTTCACTTTAGCAAGGCAAGGCAAGGCAATTTTATTTGTATAGCACCATTCATACACAAGGCAATTCAATGTGCTTTAAAAGAGAAATACATTAAAAACAATAGATCATTAAAAACAAGAGCTAAAAGCAAGAAAATAAATAGTTAAGAACAGTGCAGAAAATGCATTTAAAAAGCAAACATAAAGCAAAAGCAACAGCAGACAAATATAAAAACAATAGCTACAGATTATCCTAACAATAAGTTACATATCTAGTTCACTGGTAAGCTGCAGTAAATAGTAATGTTTTAAGCCCTGATTTAAATGAGTTGACAGTTTCAGCCGACCTCAGATATTCTGGAAGTTTGTTCCACAGGCGGGGAGCAAAGAAACTAAAGGCTGCTTCACCTTGTTTGGTTTTGATCCTGGGAACACTGAGTAAACCTGTTCCAGATGATCTGAGGGGTCTGGATGCTTCATAACGTACAAGTATATCAGAGATGTATTTAGGCCCGAGATCATTTAGTGATTTACAGACAAGTAACAAGATTTTAAAGTCTATCCTTTGACACACAGGAAGCCAGTGCAGTGACTTAAGCACTGGTGTAATGTGCTCCACTCTCTTGGTGTTGGTGAGGACTCTGGCAGCAGTGTTCTGGACGAGCTGCAGTTGTCTGATTGATTTGTTTCTCAGGCCTGTGAAGACACCGTTACAATAGTCCAGCCTGCTGAAAATGAAAGCATGAACAAGTTTTTCAGTATCTTGTTTAGACAGAAATTCTTTTATTCTTGCTATGTTTTTAAGGTGGTAGTAGGCTGATTTAGTAATTGTCTTAATGTGACTATTGAAATTTAGGTCTGAGTCCAGAACTACACCAAGATTTCTGGCTTGATTTGTAGGTTTTAGTGTCATGTCTGTGTTTAGTTGTAAAAGATTCTGGCACATCCATGTACTGATTTCATCAATGCACTTATTTAGTAGATGTAGGGGACTGTAGTCATGTGGTGACACTGTTATGTGCAGTTGTGTGTCATCTGCATAAGTATGGTAGGAGATATTATGATATTCCATAATCTGAATAAGAGGGAGCATATAGATGTTGAACAGAAGAGGCCCAAGAATGGACCCTTGAGGAACTCCACATGTAATCTTTGTTCGCACAGATTCATAATTGCCAAGTGACATAAAGAAATCCCTGTCTTGTAAATAAGATTTAAACCAATTTAGCACAGTGCCAGAAAGTCTCACAAACTTTTCTAGTCTGTCGAGCAGTATGTTATGGTCAACTGTGTCGAATGCAGCACTGAGGTCCAGTGATACCAGAACCGAAATCTTTGATGCGTGACTGCTCAGATGAATGTCATTTAAAACTTTTACAAGTGCAGTCTCAGTGCTGTGATGTGCTCGAAATCCAGACTGAAAGGCATCAAAGGAATTGTTTTGCTCCAAGAAGGTGTTGCTTGTAGCTTGTAGCTTGTAGCTTGTAGGCAGAGTGTCAAGGCAGCAGGTAGTGGACCTAAGGTTTCTAACTATGTCTGTCAAAGCAGCATAATTTAATGGGTGAAAAAGTGCCAAATTAACTGGAGTAGTCTTATGAGGCACAGGTGAAATAGCCACTGTGTTGGAGTTACAGACTGTCTGTCTTATCTTTAAAATGTTGTCTGTGAAAAAAGAAGCAAAGTCATTGCATGCCTTGGTGGATAGCAGTTCAGGAGGGACTGACGCTGATGGGTTTGGAAGTCTGTCAACAACAGTAAATAAAGTCTGTGCATTGTTGTTATTTTTGTTGATAATCTCAGAGAAAAAGGACTGCCACGTGGTTTTTAGCTCCAAGTCTCGGTTAGTCGCTCACACTCTCAATGGAGAGGCTTAGTTTGGCGGCCAGACTAAACCAAAACCAAAGGGAGGGACACAACTCAAACCACAGAAAATCACTACAAACCTAGTCTTACCACCAGACAATCGGAGATCTCCACCTTCTGATAGTCTGGGGACACTCCTTTCTAAAGTGTGTTTAACACACTGGAGAAAACGGCCGGCAACAAAGCAACGCCTCTTGCATTTTTGAAAAGGACACGCCCTCCTGGAAATGTGCGCTCCCCCTTTTCTCTTCCGCAAGGACACAAACACACAGAGAGCTTGAAAATAGATGCTGAGAGATTTAACTCCGTTTTATCAGTCCAAAAGATTGTGGAAATGAAAGACTTACAGTGACTTGAGCCATTTTGTATCGCTACACGTGTTTCTAGTCGGACTATGTTTACGAGCACAAGAGTTCAGCGAGCTACCGAAGGACCGCCCTGCAGATTTATTATTGGTTCTGCAACGTAGGGAGTTTTTTAAACTCTGAAATTGTATCCGCCCATCTAAACACAAAATCAGGGAGAAAGACATCAGTCTAAGCAAAGCATCTGAAGACTACAAACCAAACCACCACGTGCCACGCCAAATTAAGGGGAGTGACAGGGGAACCACCACAGGGGGAAGTCTGCCGTATACTTCGCCAGCTCCTGTCCTGGAAAAGGAAAGAAACAAAATTGTAATACCTCTTGTGGTGGAACACTCAGGCAGATACAGTAGGTTGTACAGTTAGAACAGGAGACCTATACTAAACACACACACGCACACAGCATTCACACCCACACACAAACAGGAACAGAATAAACTCATTAACTAATTAAATGACTGACACCAACTACAAATACACAAACAAAGAACACAAAGTAACAAGATTATAATGAAACAAAACAACCTTAACCCCAAAATTCAGCTGTGGGTGGGAACCAGGAGTAGTAGCTAGTTGTACTGTAACTTAAGAGCAAACCCACAGCTGAATATTGAACCAAATAAAAAGAAAATAAAACAAAAACAAATAAACTATAAGCAAAAAGAAAGGAATTAATAAAAAACAACAACAAAAGAAGTCATGTTGGGATGGTGAACCCAAAGCTGCGTATGCACATGACAGGGTTATCGGGCGCACTTTAATCAGTGCGCATAAAATACTGTCACTGGCAGCAGCTGAAGACGGAGCGACCCCCGGATGCCCAGCTGGCAGCCCATGTCACCGGGTGGAGCAATGCTGCCCCACACAAGGCGCAAGAGAAAGAGGATCAACCAGCTGTGGCCTCAACAACTACAGCAGGACAGAGAGCAGGACCACTTTAGTAAAGACTGATAAAACTAGCAGAAGGTATTAAAGAAAAGCAGGCTTACCCGAGTTTGTTTGTTTGTTTTGTTTACATTTCATTGAGTGAGTTTGAATATGAATATGTCAAGAAATGGGTCTATATTCTGCAAATTGCCTAATTAACGGGCAGGCTGTAGTACAAAGCAAACTTACCCCTCTCAAGTATACATCTCTTGTAGTGCCATCTGAGGACGAAACACAAACAATACAGTAATGTAATCATATAGCCTATATATATCTTAAAATACACAATGATGAGTCATGAAAAGTTATAAAATGTTTTTATTATTTAATTACACAGAAACCACATGGTAGGTGCTGTTCTCACATCTACAGCGTACTTTCACCAAAACTTACTGGGAAACTAGGCAGTACTTTCCACCTAAGTATATACTAACAAAAGAGACTGGGCTGGATTATGAAGTTTGCACTGTTTGCCTGTCCTTAGTCTGAAAGTACTGGGTAATTTCCCCAAAACTTACAGGGAAACTAGGCAGTACTTTCTACCTAAGTATATTTTAACAAAAGAGACCGGGCTGGATTATGAAGTTTGCACTGTTTGCCTGTCCGTAGTCTGAAAGTACTGGATAATTTCCCCAAAACTTACAGGGAAACTAGGCAGTACTTTCAACCTAAGTATATACCAACAAAAGAGACCGAGCTGGATTATGAAGTTTGCACTGTTTGCCTGTCCTTAGTCTGTAGCGTGGCACTCAGATGTTAACCCTTTAAAAACAGCTAGTTCAATGCTTCACAAGAAAATAATACAAAGACAAATCAAAGTGTCCCTGACAAAAAATAACAGAGTTCCACTGGTTGTCTTGTTCAAGTTCAGTTTTGTTCCTTCTGTTATAAACTGTTCAGTTTATTTTTAATCCTTGATTGTGACAAATGCACTTTGTAAGTCACAAGTCAAGTGGAAAAGGTCGTTGTGATACTACTACTACACTGGAGTGTGATGCTCAAGTGATGGAGATAGAAGAATGGATGGGCTCCTGTGGATAATACGTGATCTTGATCCAACTTCTTGGGTCAAGACAGAGATCAAGTTCATGGGTGGCTTGCCATCAGGTAGAATCTCAAATCCACATGTAATTTTCCATAGGATATCAAAAACAACACCTGTGTAGAAACAGAGCTAGTTCACTCCCTGGAAAGTATGTGGTAAGTGACCGCGAGGAATTATGCTCTAACCCCCGGGAAAGTACATGTAAGTTCCCGGGAGTTAGCATATATGGGCGAGAGGTACACTCTGAAACGCAGGCTGACTTATGAAGTGTTACCAAATACACCTCCCAACCACAATAGTGGCACTGTGGCGCAGTGGAAAGCCGGTGCACTCATTCATTGCAGGACGAAGAAGAGGTGAAGATAATTTCAAGACATCCCAAGAGAAAATACATGTTTATAGAACAATAACGGATATACAGTACAGGCCAAAAGTTTGGACACACCTTCTCATTCAATGTGTTTTCTTTATTTTCATGACTATTTACATTGTAGATTCTCACTGAAGGCATCAAAACTATGAATGAACACATGTGGAGTTATGTACTTAACAAAAAAAGGTGAAATAACTGAAAACATGTTTTATATTCTAGTTTCTTCAAAATAGCCACCCTTTGCTCTGATTACTGCTTTGCACACTCTTGGCATTCTCTCCATGAGCTTCAAGAGGTAGTCACCTGAAATGGTTTCCACTTCACAGGTGTGCCTTATCAGGGTTAATTAGTGGAATTTCTTGCTTTATCAATGGGGTTGGGACCATCAGTTGTGTTGTGCAGAAGTCAGGTTAATACACAGCCGACAGCCCTATTGGACAACTGTTAAAATTCATATTATGGCAAGAACCAATCAGCTAACTAGAGAAAAACGAGTGGCCATCATTACTTTAAGAAATGAAGGTCAGTCAGTCCGGAAAATTGCAAAAACTTTAAATGTGTCCCCAAGTGGAGTCGCAAAAACCATCAAGCGCTACAACAAAACTGGCACACATGAGGACCGACCCAGGAAAGGAAGACCAAGAGTCACCTCTGCTTCTGAGGATAAGTTCATCCGAGTCACCAGCCTCAGAAATCACAAGTTAACAGCAGCTCAGATCAGAGACCAGATGAATGCCACACAGAGTTCTAGCAGCAGACCCATCTCTAGAACAACTGTTAAGAGGAGACTGCGCCAATCAGGCCTTCATGGTCAAATAGCTGCTAGGAAACCACTGCTAAGGAGAGGCAACAAGCAGAAGAGTTTGTTTGGGCCAAGAAACACAAGGAATGGACATTAGACCAGTGGAAATCTGTGCTTTGGTCTGATGAGTCCAAATTTGAGATCTTTGGTTCCAACCGCCGTGTCTTTGTGAGACGCAGAAAAGGTGAACGGATGGATTCCACATGCCTGGTTCCCACTGTGAAGCATGGAGGAGGAGGTGTGATGGTGTGGGGGTGTTTTGCTGGTGACACTGTTGGGGATTTATTCAAAATTGAAGGCACACTGAACCAGCATGGCTACCACAGCATCCTGCAGCGACATGCCATCCCATCCGGTTTGCGTTTAGTTGGACGATCATTTATTTTTCAACAGGACAATGAGCCCAAACACACCTCCAGGCTGTGTAAGGGCTATTTGACCAAGAAGGAGAGTGATGGAGTGCTGCGGCAGATGACCTGGCCTCCACAGTCACCGGACCTGAACCCAATGGAGATGGTTTGGGGTGAGCTGGACCGCAGAGTGAAGGCAAAGGGGCCAACAAGTGCTAAACACCTCTGGGAACTCCTTCAAGACTGTTGGAAAACCATTTCAGGTGACTACCTCTTGAAGCTCATGGAGAGAATGCCAAGAGTGTGCAAAGCAGTAATCAGAGCAAAGGGCGGCTATTTTGAAGAAACTAGAATATAAAACATGTTTTCAGTTATTTCACCTTTTTTTGTTAAGTACATAACTCCACATGTGTTCATTCATAGTTTTGATGCCTTCAGTGAGAATCTACAATGTAAATAGTCATGAAAATAAAGAAAACGCATTGAATGAGAAGGTGTGTCCAAACTTTTGGCCTGTACTGTACAAACACACGGCAACCACCTTCCTAACAACTGTGCCTATGAGGTGAGTACATTACATTTTTGATTTGAACGTTCATCGAGATGTGAATCAGTCTAGACCGGGAACCCCCAAACGAAAAACGGGGTTCATTTTTTTTTTTCATTGCATGAACGTCTTGAAAACGAACCGGCAGCTGTCACACCATGATGCGCTATAAAATTACTCCTATATAGCAGCAACTATGCCTACCTTACAAGTTGCTGTTTTATGCCAACAACCGGAGCACGCCAGACAGAGCCCTCTCCCGATGAACACCAGGCAAATGTGAGCGCACAAGCGAAAGCAGGGCCAATTAAACAGGTAGCACCACTGCGCAATCAGACTCAGGTGACACTGATTGAGAGTGGAGGTGGAGCAGCACTCAACCTGTCACAGTTGCAATGGTAAAAAGTCAAACAGTTTCCCGACAGTTTCCAACCGTCTTCAGTCGGTACAGGAAGTCACAGAAACACAAATCTCACCAACCTCAACCTTCATTTTACATGAATTCTCATGTAAATCAGCACCATATCAGTTTGCTGCCATATACATATCCACTGAGCAGACCTGTCCCCTCAACTACATAAGTAAATTAACAACATCAGCCTAACAATCAAACGCAGAGGAAACAAATACAAGACAACAGCTTTCATCAAAGATCAGTCAGATACAGTCAGGGCTTCACATCTGTATATGTTTTTTGCAAGATTCCTCACATCCTACCGACCACAAGTCTCTGTGATGCTCAATACTTCAATAATTAAAACAATCCAATGTTAATATACAACAGACTCTGTATAGTTTATGATGAATCTATTTTGTCTCTGATGACTAAACATCACCATCAGTCACATAACATGTTTTCTGTTCACAGAGTAAACCTTCAAATCTGACAAATAACATCTGAAACTCAAAAATTCAGAAAAAAGGAAAAGTTTATATTAAACATCATCTTGTTGAGTCAACATCTAAACCAATCAGCCATTAGATCAGGTGAGAGCCAGGCATTTCCCATCATGCCCTGGGTCTTGCAGTTGGTGGAGAGCAGCTGCAGTGCCTGGCTCTAAAAACTGTGGCTGTCTTGTGAGATTTTTAATGTCCACTTTTGCATGACATCAGAGAAAGTCGGGATGAAGTCGGACACAAATCTAACCATCATGCATTGTGTGGCAATCACCAGAGATCGAATCTGCGCAAGCCTGGCTCATCTCGAATGAGCCTCTTTATTCAGACACCACAGACTGACCTCAGAGACCCAGTCATTTGTGCACACAAATTCCCAGTACAACTTCACCGAGCCACCACCTGACTACAGGTCTAATAAGTGATCAAAAACAGCTGTGTGGCTGTGAGGAGACTTTCCTCTGAACAGTAACTGAAGCTGTCAGATAAATGTAGTGCAGTAAAAGTATAACATGTTCCTCTGTGATTTATTGTTCTTGGCCCCAAACAACTCAGACTCTTTATCTGATGACATAGTTTCTCTAGATGGCATTGCTCTGGCCTCTAGCACTACCGTAAGAAACCTCGGAGTAATATTTGATCAAGATTTGTCTTTTAATTCTCATTTAAAACAAACCTCACGGACTGCATTTTTTCATCTGTGTAATATTGCAAAAATTAGGCCTATCCTGACCCGAAAAGATGCAGAAAAATTGGTCCATGCTTTTGTTACCTCTAGGCTGGATTACTGTAACTCTCTATTATCAGGTAGCTCTATTAAGTCCTTAAAAACTCTCCAGCTAATTCAGAATGCAGCAGCACGTGTACTAACAGGAACTAAGAAACCAGATCATATTTCTCCTGTTTTAGCTTCTCTGCACTGGCTCCCTGTAAAATCCAGAATTGAATTTAAAATCCTACTGTTAACTTATAAAGCTCTAAATGGTCAAGCTCCGTCATATCTTAGAGAGCTCATAGTGCCATATTATCCCACCAGAACACTGCGCTCTGAGAACGCAGGGTTACTCGTGGTCCCTAAAGTCTCCAAAAGTAGATCAGGAGCCAGAGCCTTCAGCTATCAGGCTCCTCTCCTGTGGAATCATCTTCCTGTTACGGTCCGGGAGGCAGACACCGTCTCCACATTTAAGACTAGACTTAAGACTTTCCTCTTTGATAAAGCTTATAGTTAGGGCTGGCTCAGGCTTGCCCTGTACCAGCCCCTAGTTAGGCTGACTTAGGCCTAGTCTGCCGGAGGACCCCCCTATAATACACCGGGCACCTTCTCTCCTGCTCTCTCTCTCTCTCTCTCTCTCCCTCTGTTCTGTACAACATCTATTAGACGTCTGTCCGTCCTGGAAGAGGGATCCCTCCTCAGTTGCTCTTCCTGAGGTTTCTACCGTTTTTTTTCCCCGTTACAGGGTTTTTTTGGGGAGTTTTTCCTGATCAGCTGTGAGGGTCATAAGGACAGAGGGATGTCGTATGCTGTAAAGCGCTGTGAGGCAAATTGTGACTGACTGATTGATTGAGATGTAGCGCAGTAAAAGTACAAAATGTACCAACCTGATCTCACAGAAATACGTGAAATGACCACAACCTCTTAACACCGAATTCCGTGGTGGCAGCATGTAATGGGTTGAAATTACATGCTGGTACCACGGACACAATTCCAATGTCAAGTCAATTAGGATCCTTTTTTGTGGTGGACACACAAATTCCTTGATTCTATAACGTCCTGTGTACACACAAAAACATGAAAGTGTTCTTGATTTTAAAACGGCAAATATATTCCTCTGTTATAATTTCCCGCCAGTAATAATAATAATAATAACATGATAGTTCGGCTTTACTAGACATTTGATATATTCAGTAGATTTACTTCTTTACGACACTATTTCACAACTCTACAACCGGAGAGCCAAGTTTCTAGAGAGCTTGCTAAAATATCTGAAATTAACCATCATCCTTACTTTTTCTTAACATATTTCATCTAGGTGCAGTGTCATTACTAGTTCAGCTTTACTAGACATTTGATACATTCAGTAGATGTCTTTTTATGACTCTATTTTACAAGCCGCAAAACAACACTCGCATGATAGCTGAGGTCAAGAGCTCTCTATAACAGTTGGTCCCATGTCTGTACCCCCTTTAGCTGCTGAGTTATAAGCCCTCAAACATGCACTGAGGTCAAGGTTCAAAGGTCAATGGCTGAAAGCAGGAGCCATGTAGAATCTTCATACTGACATATGTTACTCTCCAGGTTGAGACCTTTCCAATGATGTATTTGGTTTAGCTCTACGACAAAGTTTAGATTTTTTCATTTTTTGGACACAAGCCATGCCAGGTGTAGTTTCAGAGAGCACTTTCAATTCAATTCATACTTTATTAAAAACACATCTCAAAGAGAAGTCCATAGCACAGAGCAAGACAAACAACATACACGAACAGAAAATAAAATATAAGAGTCACACACAAGTGTACAGGCAAGATCGCCAGTGACTCCACATCTTAGACGTGAACCTGACTGAGCTGAGTGCAGGGTCAATTAGGCATGAAATAATACAATTTAATGAGTTCGATATTCTACATATGAATCTATTCATCAGATTCCGTATCACTGCAGCAGTGACTATTTTTGCAACCGTTTGCACCGTTGCTGTGGCACCGCCCAGAACGATTGTGATTGGTTGAAAGAAATACAAGCAGCCGGGACGTTTTTTCCTCCAATCTTAAAGTGAGAGTCGGCCCAGCCAGACCTTTCTTTTCTTGAGAAAAGAAAGCGAGACTACTAAAAAGTAAACCAATAATAACAATAATGAAGCCGTGGCCACTGGTTCTGTGGCACTGGCTTGGGGTCCGCTCTCCCCTGTGGAGAGTGGCCGGTGATGGTGTTTCCTCTCTGGTTCTTCCGTGCTCAGCCTTATTTTATTCTTCATTCATTCATTCATCTTCTAACCGCTTCATCGTCTTGAGGGTAGCGGGGGGCTGGAGCCTATCCTAGCTGACACTGGGTGAGAGGCAGGGTTCACCCTGGACAGCTCGCCAGACTATCGCAAGGCTGACACATAGAGACAGACAACCATTCACACTCACATTCACACCTACGGACAATTTAGAGTCACCAATTAACCTGCATGTCTTTGGACTGTGGGAGGAAGCCGGAGTGCCCGGAGAGAACCCACACTGACACGGGGAGAACATGCAAACTCCACACAGAAGGGCTCCCACGCCCGGGATCGAACCGGCAACCCTCTTGCTGTGAGGCAGCAGTGCTAACCACCACACCACCGTGCCGCCTATTCCTTCGTATTTATTTTTTTATCTTTTTATTAGTGGCATTTGGATTCGGTTATGGCAGACAGACGGCAATTTGAAATGGAATGAAGCCCACAGACAGCAGACAGCAGCTACAAAACAGTAGTGGAACGTGCCCCATCCACCCACAGCACAATGCTCTTAAAGCCCTACACTATCAAAAGCTGGCAAAACACACTTATTTTATTGTATGGCCTTGACATTAAGCTGTCATATTGTTGCATTATCAAGGACACTTTCATATTTTTGTGTGTATAAAGGAATGTTAAAGATATCACTGAGGAAAACGAGGTTGACGTGACGTGATTGAATCAGGGAATTCGTGCATACGCCACAAAATGGATCCTAATTGACTTTACATTGGCAACGTTTCCGTGGTACTGGCACGTAATTTTAACCCATTACGTGCTGCCACCACGGAATGTGGTGTTAAGAGGTCGTGGTCATTTCACGTATTTCTGTGATGTCAGGTTGACATGTTCCTCTGAGATGTAGTGCAGTAAAAGTATCAAGTATGTCATAAATGTAGCAGAGTAAATGACTCACTTTAACACAGACAGGAAGTCGAACACTTTATTCTGAAAGGATTCACAGGAAATGCTAGTATGCAGTTGTGTGTATGAATATGAACAGTGTTGTATGGAGAGAGCTGCAGTTGCTCACTCTGACCACTGGAGGAAAACTTTGGAGGGAGAATGAAGAGAAATTAAAAGTTGACACAAAAATCATTAATAAAAACAGTCGAGCAGAAAACGAATCATCTGTGGAGTCCAGAGTGTTTTCTTTAGCGCCACCCTCAGGACAAACTCACATCCTACACACATTCTCTGAACTACCATCAGCTGTGTGTGATCCTGTACAGACTGAACTATCTGTTCAGCAGTGAGACAGTTTCTCTAACAGGAGGAGACTCTCCCTCCTACAGAGAACACAGAGACACTGAGGAACCAGACCAGAACCTAAACCCAAACCCAGGATAAAGAGGTTCAGTGAATGTGGTGTTGAAGGTGTGGAGGTGGATCAGTGTGTCAGAGGAGACTCTGAAGAAGGACAGAGTGCCAGCAGGACAGTCCACATACACTGCTACTCTACCAGAGACAGAGGAGGAGGAGGAGGAGGAGATGGATGTTCCTCTGTTACTGTGCCACACAGTGTAACCACCATCAAAGCAGATCAGACACCAGGACTGATCATTCCCTCCAAACCCACAGTCAGTTCTGTCTCCTCTCCTCCTGATTCCTCTGTAACTCACTGACATATAAACTCTTCCTCTCCACTCGACCTCCCAGTAACAGCGACCAGTCAGACCAGTTCTACACAGCAGCTGAGGCCAGCAGTCAAACCTGTCTGGATGATCAGGATATGACTGATCCTCCTCCATCAAATATGTCACCTTCCTGTTGTTGTCAGACAGTTTGATCTTTCTGTTCACTGTGTTTGTGTCAATTGTGAGTTCACAGGAATCTGATGGAGAGAAGAAGACACAATACAGCTGCAGTTATTCATCTATCATCACTCTGATGATGACATCAGAGATTTGAATGAGTGATGTCACAGTTTGAAGATCAAAAGAAAAACACACTTACACTTCCTCAGACCTGGTGTCAACCATCGGACTCCAGCAGGCTCCACCCTGAAAGGAGGAGGGGGGTCAGAGCAGCACTTCCTCTTTCACCATGGAAACATGGACATTACATCACTCTCATACACACAGCTTTGTTATTGTCTCCACATGGACTGACATGTTCATCACTTAGTATTAATCAGCTGATCCACTGTCAATATACAAGTATTGATTATTGGAGCTTTGAAACCACATGTTTTACTCCTGATGAGTGACCTCCTTTGTTTGTGTCATAATGACTGTTGTCTGTCACAAGTAAAGGAGACACAACCTCTGATGGAGGAGGTCGGGGTGGATGGTGGGATGGGTTAGGGTTGCTGTTCACATCCTGTCTCCTAGCAACAGTCTGCACTGGTTTTTATCATCTGTAATCTGGAGCTGAAAATATGACAGCAGTAGTAGTACTACAGTAGTTTCTGTGGTGAGTCCCACAACCAGTCGACTCTTATCAGCCAGGGAACTCTGTCAGTGCAAAACAAACCAAATCCAGGTGAAGATAAACTCCTTTTAAAACAGCAAAACATTGTGATGATTTATCAAGACTGTTTACACTGATTCACTATTACATGATAATGGTCTTATCTGTTTCTCTGTCTGTGGACAATAGTTTGTAGACTTAAGGGCAACACACACTGGTGTCAGATGATGAGCATCAATGCATTAATATGACTAACTGTGTGAGCTCATGTGAATATATTTATGTAACCTCTTCTCCGAGAACCGTCACCTTATCGTGGTGGAGGACTTTGAGTGCCCTAATGACCCTAGGAGCTATGCTGTCGGGGGCATTTTGCCCCTGGTAGGGTTTCCCATGGCAGATTGGTTCTGGGCGAAGGGTCAGACGAAGAACGGTTCGTCTGACCCGGTTCGTCTACATGGGCTCATCCTCCTGCAGGCCCACCACCCGCAGAGGGATCCAGAAGGGTTCGGTGCAATGTGGATTGGGCAGCAGACCAAGGCGGGGGCCTTGGCGGTCCGATCCTCGGTAACAGAAGTTGGCTCTTGTGACATGGAATGTCACCTCTCTGGCGGGGAAGGAGCCGGAGCTTGTGGAAGAGGTTGAGCGTTACCGGCTAGATATAGTCGGCCTCACCTCGACAGATAGCTCTGGCTCTGGAACCCTAGTCCTTGAGAGGGGTTGGACTCTCTTCTTCGCTGGAGTTGCTCCAGGTGAGAGGCGGAGGGCCGGAGTGGGCTTTCTGATAGCCTCCAGACTCTCTGCCTGTACGTTGGGGTTTACCCCGGTAGACAAAAGGGTTGCTTCCCTGCGCCTTCGGGTTGGGGAACGGGTCCTGACTGTTGTCTGTGCTTATGCACCGAACAACAGTTCAGAGTACCCGCCCTTTTTAGAGTCCCTGGGACGGGTGCTGGACAGTGCCCCAACCAGGGACTCCATTGTTCTGCTGGGGGACTTCAACGCTCATGTGGGCAATGACAGCGGGACCTGGAGGGGCGTGATTGGGAGGAACGGCCTGCCCAATCTGAACCCGAGTTGTGTTCAGTTACTGGACTTCTGTGCGGGTCGCAGTTTGGTCATAACTAACACCATGTTCAAACATAAGGATGTCCATCGGTGCACGTGGCACCAGGACAGCCTAGGTCACAGGTCAATGATTGACTCTGTAGTCGTATCATTTGACCTGCGGCCATATGTTCTGGACACTCGGGTGAAGAGAGGAGCAGAGCTGTCAACTGATCACCACCTGGTGGTGAGTTGGATCAGATGGTGGGGGAAGACGCCGCGCAGACCTGGCAGGCCCAAACGAACAGTGAGGGTCTGCTGGGAACGCCTGGCGGAAGAACCTGTCCAGATGATCTTCAACTCCCACCTCCGGGAGAGCTTCGACCGCGTCCCGAGGGCAGAGGGGGACATTGAGTCCGAATGGGCCTTGTTTCGCTCTGCCATTGTCGAGGCGATGACTGCGAGCTGTGGCCGCAAGGCTGCTGGGGCCAGTCGCGGCGGTAATCCCCGAACCCGCTGGTGGTCACCAGAGGTGAAGGGAGCCGTCAGGCTGAAGAAGGAGGCCTACAGGGCATGGTTGGTCTGTGGGTCTCCGGAAGCAGCTGACAGGTACTGGCGAGCCAAGCGGAGCGCAGCGGCGGCAGTCGTGGAGGCAAAAACTCGGGTGTGGGAGGAGTTCAGTGAGGCCATGGAGGAAGACTATCGATCGGCTCCAAAGAGGTTCTGGCAAACCGTCCGGCGCCTCAGGGGGGGAAGGCGGCAACTTGCTCACACTGTTCACAGTGGGGGCGGGGAGCTGCTGACGTCAACTGGGGACATTGTCGGGCGGTGGAAGGAATACTTTGAGGAGCTCCTCAATCCCACCAACACGTATTCCAGTGAGGAAACAGAGCTGGGGGTCTCGGGGGCGGGTCGTCCAATTTCTGGGACAGAAGTTGCTGAGGTAGTGAAACAACTCCGAAGCGGCGGAGCCCTGGGGGTGGATGAGATTCGTCCTGGATATCTCAAGGATCTGGATGTTGTAGGGCTGTCCTGGCTGACACGCCTCTGCAACATTGCGTGGACATCGGGGGAGTGCCTCTGGAGTGGCAGACCGGGGTGGTGGTCCCCATTTTCAAGAAAGGGGACCAGAGGGTGTGTTCCAACTACAGGGGGATCACACTCCTCAGCCTGCCCGGTAAGGTCTACTCCAGGGTGCTGGAGAAGAGGGTCCGGTCGATAGTTGAACCTCAGATTGAGGAGGAGCAATGTGGTTTTTGTCTCGGACGCGGAACTGTGGACCAGCTCTTTACCCTCGCCAGGGTGCTGGAGGGGGCATGGGAGTTTGCCCAACCAGTCCACATGCGTTTTGTGGATTTGGAGAAGGCTTACGACTGTGTCCCCAGGGGCATCCTGTGGGGTGGTGCTCCGGGAGTATGGGGTTGGTGGCCCTTGCTAAGGGCCATCCAGTCCCTGTACCGAAGGAGCATGAGTCTGGTTCGCGTGGCTGGCAGTAAGTCGGACTTGTTCCCGGTGAGGGTTGGACTCCGCCAGGGCTGCCCTTTGTCATCGGTTCTGTTCATAACTTTTATGGTCAGACTTTCAAGGCGCAGCTGAGTGGGGGAGGGTGTCAGGTTTGGTGACGGGAGCATCTCGTCCCTGCTTTTTGCGGATGACGTGGTCCTCCTAGCTCCATTGAACAGTGACCTCCAGCTCTTGCTGGGACGGTTCGCAGCCAAGTGTGAAGCGGCTGGGATGAGAATCAGCACCTCCAAGTCTGAGGCCATGGTCCTCAGCCAGAAAAGGGTGGATTGCCCACTCCAGGTCAGGGGGGAGGTCCTTCCTCAGGTGGAGGAGTTTAAGTATCTCGGTGTCTTGTTCACGAGTGAGGGTAGGATGGAACGGGAGATTGACAGGCGGATTGGGGCGGCGTCAGCAGTGATGCAGGCGCTTAACCGGTCCGTTGTGGTGAAGAGGGAGCTTAGCCAGAAAGCGAAGTTCTCAATTTACCGGTCGATCTACGTTCCAACCCTCATCTATGGTCATGAACTCTGGGTAGTGACCGAAAGAATGATCACGAGTACAAGCAGCCGAAATGAGTTTCCTCTGCAGGATGGCTGGGCTCAGCCTTAGAGATAGGGTGAGGAGCTCAGACATCCGGGAGGGACTCAGAGTAGAGCCGCTGCTCCTCCACATCGAGAGGAGCCAGTTGAGGTGGTTCGGGCATCTGGCAAGGATGCTGAGGCTGCTGCTCCTGCGACCCGGACCCAGATAAGTGGAGGACGACAAGTACGAGTACAAGTATTTATGTGACCTCTGTTTATTTCTAACATGACAGCTGCTCTTTCTACAGCTCTGAAACTTTAAACTTGATGCAGAAGATTTAAAGCTTTTACTGAAGAACTGCATTTACTGTCCCTTAATGAAGGAGACACGGACATCACTAAAGTTTGGGGGCAAATTAAAATGAAATGAATTTGACTTATTGAAAATTATCTGTGATAAATACCAAGGGACTAATTAATGTTCTAATCAGTGTTCTATCAGCTGTATTATATACCAGCAGTGTAAAACAGACTTGAGTCAATCAGGAGCAAACATAAAACCTAATCCACAGTGGTAACGTTATGGTGGTTTGAAGGAATTATGTCACGTCATATGACAGTAAACATCATCCTGATTAATAATATAGTCACCTGTTTGCTACCTGTGATTTTAAAGAAGCTTTTTTCAGAGCCAGCGTGGACAGATGGACCAGAGGACACAAATATATTCAGTAGTTCAGTAAGAGCAACAACAACCTTACAGATAAAATAAAACAATGTTACTCAGATTTTCAGCGTCACTGATGGACTCTAGGTTCCTGTGTTAAAATAAAGTGACCTGATAGAGACAGTAAACACTACTGTAATCACACAGCTTCGTGCAGGGACATGTCTGTAACGTTATGACTCAACAAGTTGGATAAAGTGCATTCATAACATTTCCCTCAGCTGACAATCTGCATCGCTCATATATTCACAGTGATTATAGAGTGACACTACTCAAAGGAGCAGTGAAAGCTGCATTTTAGACGATTTCAAGCTGAAACTCAGAGCATAAACTCGTCCCAACCAGGTTAGGTTTGCAGCATAAGTTACCATGGCGATCTAGCCAGGTTGAAAGAGCTTCCTTCGTAGTACAGAAAACCCTGGCTTTAGACTCAACTCAACATATCTGGCTAAGCCCCTGATCTTGCTTTGTGGTACAGCCCTCTGCAGCGTGATGATGTTGACGAATGCCAATCCACCATGAACCTCCAACGTGTCAGGATACACCACTGTCCTATTATCCAATGTTGAAACAAGACAAGGCTCCAGAAACATTTCATCACCTTCCCTCCCTGTTTTGGCCCATCCTGGCTACTGTTCCCTGACTACTTGTGTCTGTATTGATGGTCTGATGTGGGACACAAACAGTTTGATGAGTCAGTGTTTATCAGCTGTGGTTGTTTGAGGTCAGCTTGGTGTGTCAGGGTCATATGAGCCAGGCTGACAGTGTGACAGAGACAAAGTTTCCAGCTCTACCTCCTCTATCAGACTGAGTGTGTGTGGCTGCAGCAGGCCTCTTCATACCTGAGAGTGTCCAGTCTCCAGTGTGGATCCTTCAGTCCAGCCGACAGCAGCTTCACCCCTGAGTCTCCTGGATGATTGTAGCTCAGGTCCAGCTCTCTCAGATGGGAGGGGTTGGAGCTCAGAGCTGAGGCCAGAGAAGCACAGCCTTCCTCTGTGATCAGACAGCCTGACAGACTGCAAACACACAAAACAACACACATGTCACATACTGTGAGGGTGGGTACCACAGTACTGCCATACTGTCGCCTACTGTGGGGTTACATCAACATTATTACTGACTTTTTTCTAGTCCCAACCAAACACCCACTAATGTCCACCAACTATCTGACAACATCACTGATTCCTCTCTGATATTTCAAGTTCCAACAACAGAGAAAAAAACAAGATAAAACATGTTGATGGAAAGAGACTGAAACACAAAACACAACTGGTTTGAAATCATATCAGCAGAGACAATCCTGTGATGGTTATGAGTTTATCAACTAATGTAAATCAGGATTTAAGTGGCCATCAGTTGAACATGTTGATGAATCCTGACCTGAGAGTTTCCAGTGTACAGTGTGAACTCTTCAGTCCATCAGACAGAAGCTTCACTCCTGAGTCCTTCAGGTGGTTGTTACTCAGGTCCAGGTGTCTCAGACTGGAGGACTGGGAGCTGAGAACTGAGGACAGAGCTTCACAGCTTCTCTCTGAGAGGTTACAACCATTCAGCCTACAGAGACAACAATAGAGAAAAAAACAAGCAATAGGTTGAAAAGACAACAGAGCATTAAAGTTATGATATATGAATCCAACTTAGGGCTGGACGATATTGCTGAAAAATGTATCACGATATAAGTGTTTCATATCAGTCGATATCGATAATTATTGAATTTTTTAAAACCTATTTGAAATAAGGACCAGAAGAAAAAAATGTTAAATTTAAACACTTTTATTTTAAATGTAACCTTTCCTCAGTCATGAACAAATGAACACAGGGGTAAAAGAGGTAACATAACCATGAAAAACAGTCAAATAAATAAATATACTGGTCAATTACAAAATCCAAAGTACTGCCAAACTGGCAAAGTGACTTTTACTAGACAGCGTCTACTGTATATTAACACTTGAAATAACATGTGTACAGATGTGAAGCCCTGTCTGTATCTGACTGAGCCTTAATGAAAGCTGTTGTCTTGTATTTTTTTTCCTCTGAAAATATTAACCTCATAGTCAAACACTGTGTATTCAGCCTGTGTAGCTGAGGGGACGGGTCAAAATGATATGATGCTAATATACAGAAGAATTCATATCAAATGGAGGTTAAACTATGAACATAAACTACAGATCACCTGTAAAGCATTTTAATAAATGAATCTATCATAATTAAAACAACTAAAGACTGAAAACAAACTGACATACGGGTCTGATCACTTTTTTAATGAACTGACATCATTCCAGACAGGATGTGTGTCTGTGACTTCCTGTACGGACAGAAGGCTGCTGGAAACTGTCCGACTTCACCGCGGCTTTTTGTCACCGCCCCCCCTGCGGCCGCCTGCTCTCGTCTACTTTCCAGGCGAAGCGCAGTTCATCTCGAACGAGCCTATTTTCTCCTTTCACTGTTTTGTTATGAGTTGCAGACATGAGGCACGAAGGCGCAACCAAACATGAAACTGCTAGTGTGCGTCTCACTCAGCAGGTTACAAGCAGTGAGTGAGTGAGTTTGTTTATGCAACCAAACTTGCTTAGCTGGGCCGGGAGCGCCGGGAGAGGCTGAAGCCCTCGCTGGAACTGCATCCCCCAGAATGCCTTGCGGTTCAGGACGGTGATTTTCTTCCTGTTTTATTAGACGTTTTATTGAACGTATTTTCTATTGATATCAATCATGTGTCTATCGCAATAGACATCGCTATCGTTTTATCACCCAGCCCTAATCTAACTGTCTCTGTACTTACAGAGCTTTGTTGGAGGCTTTGACCACTGGCAGCAGCCTCAGAAGAGCCTCCTCTGAAGCAGAGTATTTCTTCAGGTCAAACACGTCCAGATCTTCTTCTGATGACAGTAAGATGAAGACCAGAGCTGACCACTGAGCAGGAGACAGTTTATCTGTGGAGAGACGTCCTGAACTCAGGGACTGTTGGATCTCCTCCACTAGAGAACGATCATTCAGTTCATTCAGACAGTGGAACAGATTGATGCTTCTCTCTGCAGACAGATCCTGGTTGATCTTCTTCTTGATGTGCTGGACTGTTTCCTGATTGGTCTGTGAGCCACTTCCTGTCTGTGTCAGCAGACCTCGTAGGTGTCTCTGATTGGTCTGCAGTGAGAGACCCAGGAGGAAGCGGAGGAACAAGTCCAGGTGTCCATTTGGACTCTGTAAGGCCTTGTCCACAGCACTCTGGTGGAGATACTTCAGATTCTGTTTGTCTCTGAAGACTTTCGACAACAGGGACATCACATTGACTCCAGAGTTGATGAAGGTCAGATGGACATGAAGAGCAGCCAGAAACTCCTGAACACTCAGATGGACGAAGCAGAAGACCTTGTCCTGGTACAGTCCTCTCTCCTCTTTAAAGATCTGTGTGAACACTCCTGAGTACACTGAGGCTGCTCTGATATCGATGCCACACTCTGTCAGGTCTGATTCATAGAAGATCAGGTTGCCTTTCTGCAGCTGATCAAAAGCCAATTTTCCCAGAGACTCAATCATCTTCCTGCTCTCTGGACTCCAGTGATGATCTGTCTCAGCTCCTCCATCATACTTGATGTTCTTCACTTTGGTCTGAACCACCAGGAAGTGGATGTACATGTCAGTCAGGGTCTTGGGCAGCTCTCCTTCCTCTCTGGTCTTCATCACATCCTCCAGAACTGTAGCAGTGATCCAGCAGAAGACTGGGATGTGGCACATGATGTGGAGGCTCCGTGATGTCTTGATGTGGGAGATGATTCTGCTGGCCTGCTCCTCATCTCTGAATCTCTTCCTGAAGTACTCCTCCTTCTGTGGGTCAGTGAACCCTCTGACCTCTGTCACCATGTCAACACAGTCAGGAGGGATCTGATTGGCTGCTGCAGGTCGTGTGGTTATCCAGAGGCGAGCAGAGGGAAGCAGTTTCCCCCTGATGAGGTTTGTCAGCAGCACATCCACTGAGGTGGACTCTGTAACATCAGTCAGGATCTCATTGTTGTGGAAGTCCAGAGGAAGTCGACACTCATCCAGACCGTCAAAGATGAACACAACCTGGAACTCTTCAAACCTGCAGATTCCTGCTTTTTTGGTTTCAGTAAAGAAGTGATGAACAAGTTCCACCAAGCTGTACTTTTTCTCTTTCAGCACATTCAGCTCTCTGAAAGTCAATGGAAATGTCAACTGTATGTCCTGGTTGGCTTTGTCTTCAGCCCAGTCCAGAGTGAACTTCTGTGTTAAGACGGTTTTCCCAATGCCAGCCACTCCCTTTGTCATCACTGTTCTGATTGGTTCATCTCTTCCAGGTGAGGCTTTAAAGATGTCTTCTTGTCTGATGGTTGTTTCTGGTCTGTCTGGTTTCCTGAATGCTGTTTCAATGTGTCTGACCTCATGTTCCTCATTGACCTCTGCAGTCCCTCCCTCTGTGATGTAGAGCTCTGTGTAGATCTGATTCAGAAGGGTTGGGTTTCCTGCTTTAGCGATCCCCTCAAACACACACTGGAACTTCTTCTGCAAGTTAGATTTCAGTTTACGCTGACAGACTGCAGATAGATGTCCTGAATGAACACAACAAAGAAGATCAGTAAGACAAAGAAAATATTTCAACATGTCATTTCCTCAAAGAATGAGTATGAATATATTTTGGTCCGTCTCTTGAGACATTAGTAAACGTCCCATTTATCCATCATGTTAAATCTTTATAGAAATCCTCTTACCGCTCTGCAGACAGTCAGCCAGCTCCTCCTGCTTCATTCTCCTCAGGAAGTTCAGTGTGATCTTCAGAAATGCCTCTCTGCTGCTCCTCCTCTGCTCTTCATCCTCACCATCCAACACCTCCTCATCCTCCCTCTGACTCTCTAAGCATTCTGGGTAATCTGGACTCAGAACCTTCTGGATCTTCTTCAGCTCGTTCTTCACAAAAGTGAGGATGTTCTCCTCCAGCAGCTGGAACAGAATATTATATGAATGACACACTCAAACATCAGATCCATGTTGGACACACTGACAATCCACTGGTGTAAAAAGTGCAGCATGGAGATGATTGTGAAGAGAATAGATGTCAAAGTAGTTGTTGTACATGTACAGACCATAAATATGGAGTCCAGGTGTGTTTGATGCTGCTGGGCAGACTGACCACTGGGAACCTCTGAGCTCTCCTGGTCCACTCTGTGGAAGAATCATCAACAGTGAGCTCACATGATGTTTGCACCAGGAGACTGTAGAACTTATATCATTTACAAAAACACACACAGACCAGTTAGTTAAAGATGTGTTCTGTCATGATTGATCAGAATGAAAAGCAGATGTAAACAACACTGTAAATGATGGACACCTGATTCTGTGTCTCATGACTGAGGATCACAACAGTTAGTTCATCTGCTTCAATCAACAGTTTTATTTACTTACAGCAGGTCAGAAGAAGGACGTCCATCTTTGAAGTTAAACAGACGACCCATAGACTGATCACTCTTCATGGACACACAGCTGGGTACAAGGGACTTTTCTCTCTGCTGCTGGAAACTGATAGAAACACTGACATTTACTGAACATACAAGATTTCTGTCTCTGATTTCACTGGTTGTTTTTGGCAGTGAAAGTTATTTTCTTACAGTTAAAGCATGTTTTTAACAGCAAAGAAGACTCTGCATTTTTATGGCGCTTCTTGGTTGCTTCTTCACCCAACTAAGCAACATCAGCATTTTAAACAAGACGTTACAATAAGAAGTAATAAGTTAAACCGCTGGAGTCACATTACAGCAGTTTGACTTGGAGCCCTGGTACCAGTCAGAGTTGAGGTCCGACACAGATAATGTTTCTTAGTTAGGTACCAGTCACCTCCAGAAAGGACCCATGTCTTTCAGTTTATGAGCCTTGGAATAAGAATTAACCAAACAAGGCACCAGCCGACAACAAAAAATAAAACGCACACAAGAATTTGAAGTTCACCACAGTGTATTAAACATTCAGTACCCATTAAAAAACCTACAAGTCAACCACCAACATAACAAGTCTTTATCTCCAGTCAAATCTCAGCAAGAGTCCACGTCTCAACATGAAATCTCTTCATGATCCCAACAAGCCAAAACAAAAAGCTTTCATATAAAAGTTGGCCAATGAAAACAAAACTGAGTGATGCTTCTTACGACTCAAGCTTAGTGATTCTCCATAAACACCAGAATGACCTCCTGTAGTCCAGTCAGTGTGCTGCAGTCAGCTGCAGAGGATGGACGTCCTTGGAGATGGGCAGTTCGATGGTGGATTTAGAGTTAATCTGGTTCTGTAGAACAAGTGAACTATAAACGACCTTTTCTGTCATTGCCAGGGATTGACAAGCTAACTGACTGTCTGTCTGAGGATGGACTGGACATCTTCTACTGGTGAGTGAATACATACCATTTTGCTTGAAACGCACAGCAGCAATGTCTGATGTGCTACTTGGAATTCTGGAATTTTATACCCATGCCAGGTTAACCCTATGGGCCCTAGGCATTTTTGGGGTATTTTTACTGCCTTTACTTTTAAGCTCATATCACAGTCATTATAAAGCTATATGCTATGTGCTATATCTTGTCTGAGGATAAAACTCTGGTCATTGGCAGCTCTATTCTGAGAAATCTGAAGTTAGCAACACCAGCGGCCATAGTCAAATGTATCCCTGGAGCCAGAGCGGGCGACATCGAGTCAAATTTAAAACTGCTGGCTAAAGCTAAATGTAGATTCAGTAAGATTGTTATTCACGTCGGCGGCAATGACACCCGGTTACGCCAATCGGAGGTCACTAAAATTAATATTGCCTCGGTGTGTGAATTTGCAAAAACAATGTCGGACTCCGTAGTTTTCTCTGGACCCCTCCCAAATCTGACCAGTGATGACATGTTTAGCCGCATGTCATCACTTAATCGCTGGCTGTCCAGGTGGTGTCCAGCAAACGATGTGGGTTTTGTTAATGTTTTGATAATCTGGGGAAAACCTGGTCTTATTAGGAGAGACGGCATTCATCCCACTTTGGATGGAGCTGCTCTCATTTCTAGGAACCTGGCAAACTTTATTAGTAATTTAAATCCCTGACAACCCAGAGTTGAGACCAGGACAGAGAGTCGCAGTCCTAAACACCTCTGAGCTTCTAGTTCAGTTACCCAGCCATAGTTTTCATAGGTTTATACAAACGGTGTCTGTCCCCCGACCACCTAAATTATTTAAATCTAAAATTAAACAAAGAGGAGTTGTGCATAATAACCTCATAAAAATTAAAACCTCTTCTGTGACAGAAAGACAAAACAGGAGAATTAAATGCGGACTGTTAAATATCAGGTCTCTGTCGTCTAAAGCAGTGTTAGTAAACGAATTAATATCAGATAATCATATTGATTTACTCAGTCTCACTGAAACCTGGCTGTGTCCAGATGAATATGTTGGTCTAAATGAATCCACTCCTCCCAGTCATAATAATACCCACATTCCTCGAGGCAGTGGCCGAGGAGGGGGAGTTGCAGCCATTTTTAACTCTAGTCTGTTAATCAGCCCTAAACCTAAACTAGATTATAATTCATTTGAAAGCCTCGTTCTTAGTCTTTTACATCCGACCTGGAAAACCTCGCAGCCACTTTTATTTGTTATAGTGTACCGTGCTCCTGGCCCGTATTCTGAATTTGTATCTGAATTCTCAGAGTTTTTATCCAGTTTAGTTCTTAAATCAGATAAAGTTATTATTGTAGGCGATTTTAACATTCATGTCGACGTTGATAATGACTCCCTGGCTACTGTGTTTATCTCATTAATAGACTCCATTGGCTTCAGTCAGGGTGTACATGAACCCACTCACTGTTTTAACCATACCCTCGATCTAGTTCTGACGTATGGAATTGAAATTGATAACCTAAAAGTCTTTCCACAGAATCCTTCGCTATCGGATCATTATCTGATTACTTTTGATTTCTTTTTACTCGATTACACGCCACTCAGCAACAGTTACTATACTAGATGTTTATCAGATAGTGCTGTCGCAAAATTTAAGGAAAAGATTACTTCATCGTTAAATTCAAGACCAATACCTTCAGTAACAGAGGCTTCCCGTGCCGACTTTAACCTCTCCCAAATTGATCATTTTGTTGATAGCGCCGTAGGCTCGCTGCGAACAACACTCGACTCTGTAGCTCCTCTTAAAAAGAAGTTAAAAAAAGCAAAGAAAGTTCGCTCCTTGGTATAACTCTCAAACCCGTAGGTTAAAACAAATATCGCGAAAATTTGTAAGGAATTGGCGATTAACCAAACAGGAAGAATCTCGTTTAATCTGGACAGACAGTCTCAAAACCTATAAGAGGGGCCTCCGCAATGCCAGAGCAAACTATTACTCAGCATTAATAGAAGAAAACAAGAACAACCCCAGGTTTCTTTTCAGCACTGTAGCCAGGCTGACTGAGAGTCAAAGCTCTATTGAGCCTTGTATTCCTTTAGCCCTTAGCAGTAATGATTTTATGAGCTTTTTTAATGACAAAATTCTAACTATTAGAGGCAAAATTCATGACCTCCTGCCATCAGATGGTAGGCCTACCTATCTAACCTCAAACACAGCTGTAGAACCTAATATATATTTAGATTGCTTCTCCCCAATTTCTCTTCAAGAATTGACAGCAGTGATTTCTGCTTCTAAATCATCAACGTGTCTCTTAGACCCCATCCCAACTAGGCTACTTAAGGAGGTCTTTCCTTTAGTTAACACTCATATATTAGATATGATCAATATATCCTTATTAACAGGCTATGTACCACAGTCTTTTAAGGTAGCTGTAATTAAACCTCTACTAAAAAAGCCCACCCTGGATCCAGAGGTGTTAGTCAACTATAGACCAATATCTAATCTTCCCTTTATGTCAAAGATCCTTGAGAAAGTAGTCGCAGACCAGCTGTGTGATTTTCTCCATGATAATAATTTATTCGAGGAATTTCAGTCAGGATTTAGAGTGCATCATAGCACTGAGACAGCACTAGTTAAAATTACAAATGACCTTCTGATTGCTTCAGACAAAGGACTTGTCTCTGTACTTGTTTTATTAGATCTTAGTGCGGCGTTTGACACAATTGACCATCAAATTCTACTGCAGAGACTGGATCACTTAATTGGCCTAAAAGGTTCTGCACTGAGCTGGTTTAAATCTTATTTATCTGATCGTTTTCAATTTGTTGACGTTCATAATGAATCATCCTTACGTACCAAAGTTTGTTTTGGAGTTCAGCAAGGTTCTGTGCTCGGACCAATCCTATTTACTCTATATATGCTTCCTTTAGGTAACATCATTAGAAATCACTCTATAAATTTCCATTGTTATGCGGATGATACTCAGTTGTATTTATCGATGAAGCCAGAAGAAAGTAATCAATTAACTAAACTCCATAACTGCCTTAAAGACATAAAAACTTGGATGAGCACCAATTTACTGATGTTAAATTCAGACAAAACTGAAGTTATTGTTCTTGGCCCCAAACAACTCAGATACTCTTTATCTGATGACATAGTTTCTCTAGATGGCATTGCTCTGGACTCTAGCACTACCGTAAGAAACCTCGGAGTAATATTTGATCAAGATTTGTCTTTTAATTCTCATTTAAAACAAACCTCACGGACTGCATTTTTTCATCTGCGTAATACTGCGAAAATTAGGCCTATCCTGACCCGAAAAGATGCAGAAAAATTGGTCCACGCTTTTGTTACCTCTAGGCTGGATTACTGTAACTCTCTATTATCAGGCAGCTCTAGTAAGTCCCTAAAAACTCTCCAGCTAATTCAGAATGCAGCAGCACGTGTACTAACAGGAACTAAGAAACAAGATCATATTTCTCCTGTTTTAGCTTCTCTGCACTGGCTCCCTGTAAAATCCAGAATTGAATTTAAAATCCTACTGTTAACTTATAAAGCTCTAAATGGTCAAGCTCCGTCATATCTTAGAGAGCTCATAGTGCCATATTATCCCACCAGAACACTGCGCTCTGAGAACGCAGGGTTACTCGTGGTCCCTAAAGTCTCCAAAAGCAGATCAGGAGCCAGAGCCTTCAGCTATCAGGCTCCTCTCCTGTGGAATCATCTTCCTGTTACGGTCCGGGAGGCAGACACCGTCTCCACATTTAAGACTAGACTTAAGACTTTCCTCTTTGATAAAGCTTATAGTTAGGGCTGGCTCAGGCTTGCCCTGTACCAGCCCCTAGTTAGGCTGACTTAGGCCTAGTCTGCTGGAGGACCCCCCTATAATACACCGGGCACCCTCTCTCCTGCTCTCTCTCTCTCTCTCTCTCTCTCGTATCCTATTACTGCATCTTGCTAACTCGGCCATTCTGGATGTCACTAACTCGGCTTCTTCTCCGGAGCCTTTGTGCTCCACTGTCTCTCAGATTAACTCATATCACAGCGGTGCCTGGACAGCGTGACGTGTGTGGTTGTGCTGCTGCCGTGGTCCTGCCAGATGCCTCCTGCTGCTGCCATCATTAGTCATTAGTCATACTTCTACTGTTATTTTACACATATGACTATTGTCACACATGTATACTGTCAGATATTAATACATACTTTCAACATATTGTACCACAGTAACCAGAACTATAACTATAATATTATTACTTTCATTAATGTTGTTGTAAGCAACTGTCATTACCTGCATCTCTCTCTCTCTCTCTCTCTCTCTCTCTCTGTCTCATTGTGTCATATAGATTACTGTTAATTTATCATGTTGATCTGTTCTGTACGACATCTATTGCACGTCTGTCCGTCCTGGAAGAGGGATCCCTCCTCAGTTGCTCTTCCTGAGGTTTCTACTGTTTTTTTTCCCCGATAAAGGGTTTTTTTGGGGGAGTTTTTCCTGATCAGCTGTGAGGGTCATAAGGACAGAGGGATGTCGTATGCTGTAAAGCCCTGTGAGGCAAATTGTGATTTGTGATATTGGGCTTTATAAATAAAAATGATTGATTGATTGATTGATTTTATCAGGACTATCTGGGCTAACCAGATTTGCCATCACTCCATGTCCTTCTATGTGCCTGTATTTTATATTAATTTTTATATCAATGAAAAAAACAAATCCATGTGACTAAATTCTTACATTTTTACATGTATCTCACCATAGCAAGTTCGAAGTTGACATATTCTGCCATATCTGAAGAGGGGAGACTCTCTGGAATCTGGCAATATAAGAACCATGATGGTGGGACATTCTGTCACTTCACAGCTGTCCAAAACATGTGGTTTGTGCCAGGTGGACAAGCCTGAGCCAGCCCTAACTATAAGCTTTATCAAAGAGGAAAGTCTTAAGTCTAGTCTTAAATGTGGAGACGGTGTCTGCCTCCCGGACCGTAACAGGAAGATGATTCCACAGGAGAGGAGCCTGATAGCTGAAGGCTCTGGCTCCTGATCTGCTTTTGGAGACTTTAGGGACCACAAGTAACCCTGCGTTCTCAGAGCGCAGTGTTCTGGTGGGAAAATAGCATGGCTGCCAGTATTTTTTCATTATTGCAAGAAATTCCATTGACTCATTCACAAGTCAAAAATGTGTTTTATCTGAAAGAAACATGCAATATTTACATTTAAGATCATAGAAAAATAGTCAACCAAGTGCAATGATGTCCTCCAATGTTTGTTTTTCAGTTTCAGTTATATACTGGGGAGACATTTTGGGCATTTGTGGGGGGTGGGGGGGGTGGGGGGGGGCACGTGTCCCCCTCAATGTATATGGTGACTACGGCCCTGTCATGCATGCATAATTAGGCTACAGTTGTCTGGGTGCACAAAGGTGAAATGGCTGGTCTTGTCATACAAAGTTTGATGGAGTGTCAACTGGACAATATGGAGATATTTGCATCTTGAAAGCCGGACTACAAATGTGGATAGACAGGGAGAAAAACATGCAAGCCTAAGACATGATAGTCCTCACCATATGAAGTGACTGATAACAAGATCTGTATAATGAATTGCAAAGATATTCATCAGGTTTTTATTTTGTAGACGATCAATCTGTATTTATAGCATGATGGGATGACAGTACAATGATGTGTGTGGTATCCCTGGAAAGCTCTGCTCCTGCGCTTCCATGTGATATACGTGGCATTTCTGTGCGACTCTGCGTTCGCGAGTAATCGATCCAAGAGTAATGTGTGTGCAGAGCTGTATGAAAGCTCTGTTATACATCATTTAAGTGTGATTTTATCATTTTTTTCCAGTGTGAACACATTGGACTACCAACAAGTGCTTGGCTTTCTCGGAAAGCTACAGTTCTGCTGTTTCACATGATATGCGTGGCTTCTCGCTATGACACACGGTCGCGGAGAAAATCCACAGAGAAGAATGGGTGTGAATTTGGACGCACTATGCCTCGTTCGGGCCCATAGGGTTAAGACTTAATACTCTTGACCTTCCACCCACTTGAAACTGTGGCCTATATTTGGTTTGAATCACAGCACACCTTGGTCTTGGTCATTTGTGGGCGGAGCTTGAACAATGTTCCCTGATTATAATTGCAATTAGCAATCTGAAGCTTTAGCTTTAATCAGAGGGTGTTTCTGGAGACGTCTGCAAAACAAAAAACTAGTTATGAACAAATGGCGACCTTCCAACAGGAAACTCTTTTAAACTACTGACTCTTCATCAATTTGCACTCTTTCACCAGACCTCTGCAGGTAGTCCCCAAAACTGTGGAACTAGTCCCCAGACTACTTAATCTATTCTCAGGTCCTTTGCATCTGGTCCTCAGACTGTTCACAGTTCATCTCTCTCTCTCTCTCTCTCACACACACACACACACACACACACAGACCAGTTAGTTAAAGACGTGTTCTGTCATGATTGATCAGAATGAAAACCAGATGTAAACAACACTGTAAATGATGGACACCTGATTCTGTGTCTCATGACTGAGGATCACAACAGTTAGTTCATCTGTTTCAATCAGCAGTTTCATTCACTTACAGCAGGTCAGAAGAAGGACGTCCATCTTTGAAGTTAATGAAACGACCCACAGACTGATCACTCTTCATGGACACACAGCTGGGTACAGGGGACTTTTCTCTCTGCTGCTGGAAACTGATAGAAACACTGACATTTACTGAACATACAAGATTTCTGTCTCTGATTTCACTGGTTTTATTGGACAGTAACAGTTATTTTATTACAGTAAAGCATTTTTTGAAACACGTCTTGCTTATAATGCTCATTTAACCAACATTACAATGGGATACAACTAGAATCACATCAGGTGGGTGTTCCAGAAAGCGGGTTCAGTGAAAACTCTGAGTATGTTAACCCTGAAATGAGGGAAACTCTGGGTTTTCAGTTCCAGACAGAGGTAAGTCAAACTCTGAGTCAATCACCATGGCAACTGACTCTGTGAACCTAACCTGCTCACTGGCAGGTTTTCTATAAGAAACCCTGAGTTCACCCTGTCTCCTCCCTACTGCCGAGCCTGAAGCAAGCTGGCAGACACACATGGGTTGTTCATATGTAGGAAATCTGATCGAATTAATTCACAATGCTTTACACTGGGAGAGGATCTTCAGAACCCGTCTAGATCTGCTGTCTTTCCCCAATGAATATCTCTTTGAACCGTACCGTTTTTCATTAGACTCAATCATTTACCAGCCACACATGTCAAATCTGAGACACCACAGACGTGCGCTGTTATCAGAGCAAATGTTTTTCATGAACGGTAGCTTTTTATATGATATTGGTGATGTTTTGTGGCCTCTGCCTTCTTTCTGTTGGCTGAGTAGAACTCAAATGTTACTCATTAGGATATTAGGCAAGATGACACACAAGTTGAAGCAGTATTTTGGGGGGGTTTAAATTACTAGTGGCCTACAGTACATAATGACATAGCCACTGAATGAAAGGTTATTGAAGCTACTTTGTTTCATAAATCAAATATGAATCAAACTAAAGGAAGGTACAGTCATAGCCAAGTCAAATGTGCCTTACCTGTTTGAATGATGTTTTCATATTTCATTTGAAGCTGCTTCCAAGTGTGTTTTTCCCCTGTGAGATTGAACCTACATGAAAATCAGATTTTATTCAAAACCACTTTTTCACCTGTAAGCTACGATTTTAATTAAGCGTAGTTGAATGTAAATTAATGGACTAGTGCATTCAAACGTACACGTTGACTCAGGCAGCAGTTTTCTCCCATGGTGCCTCTCTCTCTTTGGCAGCTTTAGTGCTGTTACTTTGTTTATGAAACATATGCTCATATTCACCGTAGCCATTCATGAGCACCTCCATGTCCACAGGTGTAAAATAAGTTGATCGCTTTTTCTCTCTGGTTGCCATAGTGACTCAACTTATCAGGGCTCCACTGATGATGGCTTTTTATTGTGGTTGTGCACGTGCTTAACTCAAGGTGTACCTACTCAGAGTTGACTGAACTAATTCACATCAGCTGTTCTGGAACCGGATACTCAGAGTTTCCCAGCTCAGGGTAAGTCAAGTCAGAGTTCAGGATTAGACTCAGTTTGTTGAACCTCCTACCTGGAATACCCCTCTGATGTGACACTTGTTTGTATTTGGTGAGTGATTGTTTAAGCAGTGTGTTGTTAGTCAGATGTGTTCAGACTTTACACTGTTGACCTGCCACATCACTTCGAATTGAGGTTTGGTTTAGGCCACAGCACACCTGAGGAGACCTCCTCAACAACCCCAATGCTCTGCAGCGTTAGAGTTAGGTCCAGAGGGGTACTTCATGTCTGTCATCAACCCTAATTTAGTTTTCCAACTCCACTTCTCTTCTTTGTTCTCTACACTGACTCCCAGCCTCAGCTCACATCCAGCTCAGGACTCTGGTGCTGGTCTATAGGGAAGTGAGGGGACCAGGGGCCTCATGTACAAGACTTGTGTGGATTTCCAACTGAAACATAGCGTACGCTTCAATCCAGAAAACGTACTCACAAAAATATCCAGATGTATGAATGTGTGCGTACACATGAATCCAAGTACATTTCCTTTGTACATCCCAATCAACGTGGAATTGAGCACACATGTTGGAGTAGCCGACCCCTCCCTGTCTACGCCCCATTTAAATATACAAATCATATTTAAATGAACCCTGCACCTGAGATTCCCCTCTCTGCACGATCAGAAAACTAAAACAAAAGAATGAATAAGATGGGAAAAAAAAGAATATCTTCACAGAATGCAAATTGGAGACGCGACTCACTGAAGTGGAGATGCTACTCACTGAAGTGGAGGTATGCAAAAAATGTACTTTTTGGCACGCTGTCATCTGGCATCAATACTAAACGCAAGAGGAGTGAGTGGGGAGTGTGTGCGAGGCTGTCAGTGCTGTGGGGTCAGAAAAGCGTACACACGCAGAATTTAAAAAGAACTGGTCCGACATTAAGGTGTACGTGAAGCGGAGGACGGCTGCCCACCAGTGACACTGCTCTCTTAGTGGTGGGGGGAGCACATGTGGATGACTCGGATTACCCCCAAGGTAAATACCTATACATTTGTGTAACTCATACGGGTCAGACAACAGCCTGCTCACAGCCCTGTAAGATAGAGGTTCATGCGTAAATGTTGTATGTATGGTATTATTTGGTTTGAAATAAAGCTTTTGAATTTAAATTTAAACATGCCAGTATATCAAAGGTGTGTCAATTGTTCATGTGTCTCTGATGTGCACATCATTCTGAGGACTAACTGTTTTCACATGTATTTATTATAACAGTTTCCCAGCATCACCTCTAAGCGTCGCCAAAGGATCAACAGCTGTAGAAACATGCGTACGCCAGCCATGAAGTTGGCGTGAGGCGCCGCACATTTCCACGGTCATTTCACTCTTGATATACCTGAACTTTGCCGTGGAAAAGGACGTAAACCATGTTTTTGTGCGTATGCACCCTTTGTACATGAGGCCCCTGGTCCTTAATACTAAGAAGCCACGGTCAGACCCTACATTCCTCCTCTACCTCTGGACATTTGTCCACCCTGTCCCTCAGAGGACCCTGTGGTCTCTCATTTCAGTCAAGACTCCTCTCTGTTCTGGTCCCACAGTGGTGGAATAAACTTCCTGCTGAAGTCAGGACAGCAGAGTCACTGAACATCTTCCACCTCAATCTGAAAACCATCTTTCACTCTACATCTTCACACACCTGACAAGTTCTTACAAACATCTCAATTCTGTTAAAATAAAAACCTTCATCACTTGAACTGTAGCTCTCTGACACATGTTCAGTTGTTTATTTGAGACGGATGCACTTTTATTTTCCGTTGACATCGACCTGATGCTGTTCAGTTTGATTGAACCTGTTGTCAGTCACTGTGGACTGTAATGTCCTCTGTCCCTCACTGATTGCCTGTATTCATACAGACTGTGATGACTGTAGTTTGGACACATATCAGATCATAGAATCTCTTCATGTTTTATCCAGGAAGTGACTGATGACCTGACATGTAGTTTTAGTTTGACTCTATGGTCCTTTTCACCCAACAGGACAAAATATCAGCAGCCTCCACTGCCCACTTTTCTTTATAGAGAACTTAAATATCAGCAGTAGGAGACCAGTATACTGGGAAGCTGTCAGCTTCATTTGACATTTAATGTCAGCTTACTGTGCAGCAGAGACTTTTCGTCCTTTAACATCAATGCCATGCTCATGTGACGGGTCAGACTTGGGGGACACACAGCTGGGGTCAGGGTCAGGGTCAGGTTCAGGTTCTGGTCCAGGTGAGTCTGGTCTCTGATGGATCCTAGCACACAGAGAGGAAGACCAGCAGGGAGGGAAACTCAGTTTTTAGTCTTCAGCCTCAGCAGCTGCCGGAGAAACTATTAGATATCAACAGGAAAAAGGATCAACACGGCAACGTTTAACTAGAACTGAATTTACTGAAGAAAATACAGTACAGGCCAAAAGTTTGGACACACCTTCTCATTCAATGTGTTTTCTTTATTTTCATGACTATTTACATTGTAGATTCTCACTGAAGGCATCAAAACTATGAATGAACACATGTGGAGTTATGTACTTAACAAAAAAAGGTGAAATAACTGAAAACATGTTTTATATTCTAGTTTCTTCAAAATAGCCACCCTTTGCTCTGATTACTGCTTTGCACACTCTTGGCATTCTCTCCATGAGCTTCAAGAGGTAGTCACCTGAAATGGTTTTCCAACAGTCTTGAAGGAGTTCCCAGGGGTGTTTAGCACTTGTTGGCCCCTTTGCCTTCACTCTGCGGTCCAGCTCACCCCAAACCATCTCGATTGGGTTCAGGTCCGGTGACTGTGGAGACCAGGTCATCTGCCGCAGCACTCCATCACTCTCCTTCTTGGTCAAATAGCCCTTACACAGCCTGGAGGTGTGTTTGGGCTCATTGTCCTGTTGAAAAATAAATGATCGTCCAACTAAACGCAAACCGGATGGGATGGCATGTCGCTGCAGGATGCTGTGGTAGCCATGCTGGTTCAGTGTGCCTTCAATTTTGAATAAATCCCCAACAGTGTCACCAGCAAAACACCCCCACACCATCACACCTCCTCCTCCATGTTTCACAGTGGGAACCAGGCATGTGGAATCCATCCGTTCACCTTTTCTGCGTCTCACAAAGACACGGCGGTTGGAACCAAAGATCTCAAATTTGGACTCATCAGACCAAAGCACAGATTTCCACTGGTCTAATGTCCATTCCTTGTGTTTCTTGGCCCAAACAAAACTCTTCTGCTTGTTGCCTCTCCTTAGCAGTGGTTTCCTAGCAGCTATTTGACCATGAAGGCCTGATTGGCACAGTCTCCTCTTAACAGTTGTTCTAGAGATGGGTCTGCTGCTAGAACTCTGTGTGGCATTCATCTGGTCTCTGATCTGAGCTGCTGTTAACTTGCGATTTCTGAGGCTGGTGACTCGGATGAACTTATCCTCAGAAGCAGAGGTGACTCTTGGTCTTCCTTTCCTGGGTCGGTCCTCATGTGTGCCAGTTTCGTTGTAGCGCTTGATGGTTTTTGCGACTCCACTTGGGGACACATTTAAAGTTTTTGCAATTTTCCGGACTGACTGACCTTCATTTCTTAAAGTAATGATGGCCACTCGTTTTTCTCTAGTTAGCTGATTGGTTCTTGCCATAATATGAATTTTAACAGTTGTCCAATAGGGCTGTCGGCTGTGTATTAACCTGACTTCTGCACAACACAACTGATGGTCCCAACCCCATTGATAAAGCAAGAAATTCCACTAATTAACCCTGATAAGGCACACCTGTGAAGTGGAAACCATTTCAGGTGACTACCTCTTGAAGCTCATTGAGAGAATGCCAAGAGTGTGCAAAGCAGTAATCAGAGCAAAGGGTGGCTATTTTGAAGAAACCAGAATATAAAACATGTTTTCAGTTATTTCACCTTTTTTTGTTAAGTACATAACTCCACATGTGTTCATTCATAGTTTTGATGCCTTCAGTGAGAATCTACAATGTAAATAGTAATGAAAATAAAGAAAACGCATTGAATGAGAAGGTGTGTCCAAACTTTTGGCCTGTACTGTATGTGTGAGTGCTGACAGCTGAAGATTATGGTTTAACAAGATGGAGTTATGTGTCACATAATGGGAACTCAACACTATATTTTCTGTCACAGCTGGGATTTGAACTGATGATGTTTAGTGAGGTGCACACTGCACCAAGGAAGCTAATGTCTGACATAGAGATACATGTATACTTGCCTTTATGCTGCAACACATGATTAATTCATCGTCAATGAATCTGCAGATGATATTCTCTAAAAACAGTTTAATGTACAAATGTCAGAAAAAAAGATATTCAGTTTGAAGAGTTTATGAACGTGTTGAAGGTAAAACAGGATCAAATGTGACGTCAAGTGTTGAGTGTGATACCTTTTCATGTTGGTGATAACCTGCAGCCTCCTGATGAAGACAGACAGACAGACACAGACAGAAAGACAGACAGACAGGTTCATGATTAAACTTTAAAGTGTTTGTTGTCAGATAAACTTTGTGCTGTGGAGTCTGGATCAAAGACAGGTGGTGAACACATGAACCAACAGAGACACATTAGAGACTGGAATCAATCAAAGGTCCACTTACTCAGTTTCTTCTCATGGACTTCATCACTCTGCAGCTCTCTGCTGTCTGGACCAGGTCTGTGGACACAAAGAGTTTTCTGTTGATCTGAGTGGGACCATGTGCTCCATCAGGACTCAGACTGGAGGCAGACTGGCTCTTTTAAGCCCTCTTCAGACAGGAAATATGTGACACTGCTGACGTCATGGATTTGTTAAAGTGATATTTGCTCATTGAGACAGAGGAGACCTTTACGCTGATGTTTCTTACAGCTTCATTCACACATGGCAGCACATTTATGGACAGAGACTCCATGAGAGAGAGAACAACAGTGAGTGAAATGATGTGAAGGAAGAAGAAGGTTTTCTCAGCCTCTGTTAGAGTTCATAATGTGTCCTCTTCTACACCACAGGGACACACTTCATGTTGCTTTGTCTTTGTCTGTCTTTGGGGATGACCTCACTTTTCACTTGTGTTTGAGCCACTCTGAAAAGCTCTTCAACATTTCAAATGTTCCAATGTGCTCGTCACATCATCCAAAATCAATCCCATCAGCTCCCAGAGACTTTCTACCTTCATCTGTAGAGGAAACACTGAGAGCATCAGTCCAATCATTGATCAGCACGTCATCACTCATTCATCCTTTACATCATTTCTCCTGGACTCAACCTCCTGATTATCACTGATGGACTCTGAGTCACGTGACGTCCACCACTAATGTCTCCTCTCAGTCAGGCTGTTGGTGGATCTGTGGCCCTCTGGTGGCACAAAGGGAAAGTGCAGCATGTCACTTTGAGCTGACACACTCAGTTCACCCAAAATAGTAACAGCCATCATTATTTCTGTGCTGATTGAATATGGCTGATGTGCTTTGAACACCTTCTTTATGCAGACACTCACTTACAAACATAAAACCAGTTTCTCTCTAGATGTCATCGACCAGTAAAAATTTTAATGTCCTGATGGATCATCACCAGGATCACGTTTCTGTCTCAACATGATTAAAGAGGGAAATTAATTCATTTAAAACTGAACTCAACTTTAAAATAAAGTCAGAAACACCAACATGATAAAAACTAGATCACATATTAAATTCTACTGTGGGTGGATTTGTGGCTCTGCACTTGATTTCACTGCAGATGTTACTGAGAGGATGATTGTGGTGACTGATTGAATGGAGCACTATCACACACAAGAAACATGGAAACTGTCGGATGTTCAACGGCTCCAGAAAACTGAGTGGAAGTTAAAAAGAGTGGTCATGTGATCAGTGCAGGATGTTTGTGTTCACATGTGAAACTCTGCAGACAACAAACTGCGTTCCAGTCCCCATCCTACCATACTGTTTAATACGCCAGAAAAAGATTTAGTGTGTCCCAATACACAGTATGTCAAATGCAGTATGCCAAAATTACCAGGATGTTCTACTACATCCTGTCGTGTTTTACAGTTTACAATCCAGCACGCTTTTCTGTTTATTCTGACCCACAACAACTGGAGACGCTCATTTGGTAGATTTGAAAATGAAACCAAACAACACATCAAAAACATCTTCTCCTCAGAAAGTTAGAAGGCTATTCACACCCTCTTTAATATGTGTGTATGAATCAATATTGTCTTCTGGCTCTGTAGCTGTGGATGATAGAGGCGTTTTGCTTTGTCTCCATGGTAACGGGTATAGAAGCAGGAGGGTCAAAGTTCAGGGCGTCCTGTTATGAGACAGTAGTCTGTCCTGATTGTGTGCAGACTGCATGGAACAGGAGTTATTTTTTAAGGGCAGCTGCAGGACCTACTAAAAGTAAAAAGGATGTGATTCGGAACGCACCCAAAGTTTCCTCTGAACAAAAAGGATCCAAAGTGTCCGTGCATCATGACGTGGAGAGCTCTGCGTGTAAAGGGGGTGAAAAGACTGAATGTGATTGGCCATGATCATCTCAGCCTCTATGATATAACCTATCTGATCCCAGCACGCGCCTAAGTGCGCCACAGGTGCGTGAAAGAGCAAATGAACCCAAAGCAAAGAGCATGGATACCAAGGGGCGAAGCTCCGTTGAATTTTTGCCAACAGCCACTAGGGACGCTGCCGCCATTTTGGACTGTTGAGCTTGGACTATTGCGTCCAGACAGCATGCAAGATGTCAAGAAGAGAGGAGAAAAAAGTAAAAGAAAACAGTGTAGTGCAATTAACTGCGACAACTATAGGTGGAACACCCTACACCTGGCCTTCCACCATTTCCCGAAGGATCCCAACAGGTAAGAACTCCTGAGGTGTAAGTTTTAAAGTGTTTTAATATCGATTTAATATGCCAGTTTTCGAGGGAAGATAACGCTTGCAAAACTGCACTTGTCAATGCACTGAAACGGGAGATAGTAATCACATTGTTTTTATTAGTTTATCATTAAAATATACATATTCTTATTTTATTATTACTATCCCCTATGAAAGAACAATCAGCACTTTGTACACTGTACATAGTACTGCATATTATATATATATATATATATATATATATATATATACAGTACAGGCCAAAAGTTTGGACACACCTTCTCATTCAATGCGTTTTCTTTACTTTCATGACTATTTACATTGTAGATTCTCAATGAAGGCATCAAAACTATGAATGAACACATGTGGAGTTATGTACTTAACAAAAAAAGGTGAAATAACTGAAAACATGTTTTATATTCTGGTTTCTTCAAAATAGCCACCCTTTGCTCTGATTACTGCTTTGCACACTCTTGGCATTCTCTCCATGAGCTTCAAGAGGTAGTCACCTGAAATGGTTTTCCAACAGTCTTGAAGGAGTTCCCAGAGGTGTTTAGCACTTGTTGGCCCCTTTGCCTTCACTCTGCGGTCCAGCTCACCCCAAACCATCTCCATTGGGTTCAGGTCCGGTGACTATGGAGGCCAGGTCATCTGCCGCAGCACTCCATCACTCTCCTTCTTGGTCAAATAGCCCTTACACAGCCTGGAGGTGTGTTTGGGCTCATTGTCCTGTTGAAAAATAAATGATCGTCCAACTAAACGCAAACCGGATGGGATGGCATGTCGCTGCAGGATGCTGTGGTAGCCATGCTGGTTCAGTGTGCCTTCAATTTTGAATAAATCCCCAACAGTGTCACCAGCAAAACACCCCCACACCATCACACCTCCTCCTCCATGCTTCACAGTGGGAACTAGGCATGTGGAATCCATCCGTTCACCTTTTCTGCGTCTCACAAAGACACGGCGGTTGGAACCAAAGATCTCAAATTTGGACTCATCAGACCAAAGCACAGATTTCCACTGGTCTAATGTCCATTCCTTGTGTTTCTTGGCCCAAACAAATCTCTTCTGCTTGTTGCCTCTCCTTAGCAGTGGTTTCCTAGCAGCTATTTGACCATGAAGGCCTGATTGGCGCAGTCTCCTCTTAACAGTTGTTCTAGAGATGGGTCTGCTGCTAGAACTCTGTGTGGCATTCATCTGGTCTCTGATCTGAGCTGCTGTTAACTTGCCATTTCTGAGGCTGGTGACTCGGATGAACTCATCCTCAGAAGAAGAGGTGACTCTTGGTCTTCCTTTCCTGGGTCGGTCCTCATGTGTGCCAGTTTCGTTGTAGCGCTTGATGGTTTTTGCGACTCCACTTGGGGACACATTTAAAGTTTTTGCAATTTTCCGGACTGACTGACCTTCATTTCTTAAAGTAATGATGGTCACTCGTTTTTCTTTAGTTAGCTGATTGGTTCTTGCCATAATATGAATTTTAACAGTTGTCCAATAGGGCTGTCGACTGTGTATTAACCTGACTTCTGCACAACACAACTGATGGTCCCAACCCCATTGATAAAGCAAGAAATTCCACTAATTAACCCTGATAAGGCACACCTGTGAAGTGGAAACCATTTCAGGTGACTACCTCTTGAAGCTCATGGAGAGAATGCCAAGAGTGTGCAAAGCAGTAATCAGAGCAAAGGGTGGCTATTTTGAAGAAACTAGAATATAAACCATGTTTTCAGTTATTTCACCTTTTTTTGTTAAGTACATAACTCCACATGTGTTCATTCATAGTTTTGATGCCTTCAGTGAGAATCTACAATGTAAATAGTCATGAAAATAAAGAAAACGCATTGAATGAGAAGGTGTGTCCAAACTTTTGGCCTGTACTGTATATATATTTGTTCTGAATGTGCATAATCATGATATGTTGTTCTTTCTTCCTAGAGTGGAATGGTAGAGTATATATGTATGTATATACAAAAAAACCTGGCATATTAAATTGACATTAAAACACTTTAAAACTTACACCTCAGGAGTTCTTACCTGTCGGGAAATGGTGGAAGGCCAGGTGCGGGGTGTTCCACCTATAGTTTGTTGCAGTTAATTGCACTACACTGTTTTCTTTTACTTCTTTTCTCCTCTCTCCTTGACATCTCGCATGTTGTCTGGGCGCAACAGTCCAAAATGGCGGCAGCGTCCCTAGTGGCTGTTGGCAAAAATTCAACGGAGCTTCGCCTCTTGGTATCCATGCTCTTTGCCCAAGGTGCGTTTTGCGCGCTCTCGATCCCAACGCACTGAACTACCTACGCGCGCCGTCCCCGTGCACATGCGTGGACCTGTAACTTTTCTTTCAGAGTCTAAATAGTTGGTGACAAACTGTGAGAGTAAGAAGTGAAGAGTGTTGAAGTCCAGACTGAAGAGTTTGTGTTCTTCTTCAGAGGGTTTGGAGGGACGTGTCTGTCCGGTCCTCACTGATCCTCCTCTCATGGTGGAAACTGAACTCCACTTTAACAAGTTTCTACAGGAAGTGAACTAACAAAGAGTCATTCAAGAGTCACACAGTGAAAAGTGTCAAAGCTTACAAACCTTTAGATGGAGACAAGAAGCTGCGACACGACGACGAGCACACAAAGTGAAACTAAAGTGGCAACAGGAAGGAAGGGGCGGTGACAAACAGCTGCTCTGACGTCAGTCTCATTCTTCACATCCACCCAGTGCCGCCTCCACACTGCAGGTGGCGCCCTCGGCCCAAATATACAGCAGCTCCAATATGAATGGACAGCAGCAGAATCTTCATGTAGTCAATGAGACATATTAATACACAGCTGCCCAAATGTCTCTTACAGTCCATCTGTCAGTGAGTTCAGACAGATTAAAGCCAGATGTTAGGTGTTAGTATTCTGACTGAGAGGCAAGCTGAGGATTGTTTTATTTATTTTGAGGCTGATGTTGGCCAAAAGTTCATCTGCTCACTACAAGGTATGATCTCCTACACACAAGACATTATCCTGACTGAGGACATATTATCTTCTACATACCACATCATGTCTCCTAACATGTGTTCACTATCTCCTAACCTTATGCACACCCACTTCAGCACTGAGATATTATCTCCTACGTAGGAGATGTTGCTTTTAAAGTCACATGATGTTGAACTTGTGTTTGATGAGAGACTTCTTCAGTGTGAACAGGAAGTGCACAAAGTTCTGTTAGAAAACAAGCAGAGCTCCATCTAAGAATCTGTTTCCATTCTTACTGTCTGCTGACTGTTGGTAATGACTTCATTACACATGTTGCATCAGTCACGTGAGGGTGAACACGTGCACATCAACACCACCACTGCGAATAGTGGCAGAAAAGGAGGCAGCCACTTCCATCAGCTGAGAGCTGGCTGTAAAGATCCTGCCGACACACTGGAATGATCCAGAGGAAACAAACGGCCTCAGTCTGGACTTTAGTTCAGAGTCACAACAGTCGCTGCTTCACACATCTATCAGTGTATAAAACAGCTCATCAGTGTGTAGGAGAAGCACAGAGGGTCAGTTATCATTCATGAAGGTTCCTGCTGTCACATGAAAAACTGGAGATGTCTTCCTGCTGGAAAACAACTTCCTGAAGAACACCAAGTATTTAGTTTTTTTTTTTTACTTCAGTCAAAGTACTTATGAGAGTTTGAACAAAGAACTGTTGTATTATCACAAGTATGAAGAGTAAAAGTACTCTCTGTTCTGTTATTAGATATGATTGACTTCTGCTTACTGATGTAGTTACATCTGAATGTTGTAGCTGCTGCAGATGGAGCTAACGCTAACTACTTCTTCTACTGTTTGCTAGTTGAATCAGCAGTAATGCATCATAGTTCATAAGGAGTGTGAAATCTTAAAGGCCCTGCACACCTGTAGTCCACCTACACAGGTGAGTTCACTTCTGTTGCCTCGTTAGTACCCAGCTTGATTAACAGCTCCCTCAACTTCCATCTGTAAAGTGACTGAAGCTGTCAGATAAATGTAGTGCAGTAAAAGTACCACATGTTCCTCTGAGATGGAGTGCAGTAAAAGTACCACATGTTCCTCTGAGATGGAGTGCAGTAAAAGTACCACATGTTCCTCTGAGATGGAGTGCAGTAAAAGTACATGTTCCTCTGAGATGTAGTGCAGTAAAAGTACATGTTCCTCTGACATGTAGTGCAGTAAAAGTACCACATGTTCCTCTGACATGTAGTGCAGTAAAAGTACCACATGTTCCTCTGAGATGGAGTGCAGTAAAAGTACATGTTCCTCTGAGATGTAGTGCAGTAAAAGTACATGTTCCTCTGACATGTAGTGCAGTAAAAGTACCACATGTTCCTCTGAGATGTAGTGCAGTAAAAGTACATGTTCCTCTGAGATGTAGTGCAGTAAAAGTACATGTTCCTCTGAGATGTAGTGCAGTAAAAGTACATGTTCCTCTGAGATGTAGTGCAGTAAAAGTACCACATGTTCCGCTGACATGTAGTGCAGTAAAAGTACCACATGTTCCTCTGAGATGGAGTGCAGTAAAAGTACATGTTCTGCTGACATGTAGTGCAGTAAAAGTACAACATGTTCCGCTGACATGTAGTGCAGTAAAAGTACCACATGTTCTTCTGAGATGGAGTGCAGTAAAAGTACCACATGTTCATCTGACATGTAGTGCAGTAAAAGTACATGTTCCTCTGAGATGGAGTGCAGTAAAAGTACCACATGTTCATCTGACATGTAGTGCAGTAAAAGTACAACATGTTCCGCTGACATGTAGTGCAGTAAAAGTACCACATGTTCCTCTGACATGTAGTGCAGTAAAAGTACAACATGTTCCGCTGACATGTAGTGCAGTAAAAGTACCACATGTTCTTCTGAGATGGAGTGCAGTAAAAGTACCACATGTTCATCTGACATGTAGTGCAGTAAAAGTACCACATGTTCATCTGACATGTAGTGCAGTAAAAGTACCACATGTTCCTCTGACATGTAGTGCAGTAAAAGTACAACATGTTCCGCTGACATGTAGTGCAGTAAAAGTACCACATGTTCTTCTGAGATGGAGTGCAGTAAAAGTACATGTTCCTCTGAGATGTAGTGCAGTAAAAGTACCACATGTTCATCTGACATGTAGTGCAGTAAAAGTACCACATGTTCATCTGACATGTAGTGCAGTAAAAGTACAACATGTTCATCTGAGATGGAGTGCAGTAAAAGTACCACATGTTCCTCTGAGATGGAGTGCAGTAAAAGTACCACATGTTCCTCTGAGATGGAGTGCAGTAAAAGTACATGTTCCTCTGAGATGTAGTGCAGTAAAAGTACATGTTCCTCTGACATGTAGTGCAGTAAAAGTACCACATGTTCCTCTGACATGTAGTGCAGTAAAAGTACCACATGTTCCTCTGAGATGGAGTGCAGTAAAAGTACATGTTCCTCTGAGATGTAGTGCAGTAAAAGTACATGTTCCTCTGACATGTAGTGCAGTAAAAGTACCACATGTTCCTCTGAGATGTAGTGCAGTAAAAGTACATGTTCCTCTGAGATGTAGTGCAGTAAAAGTACATGTTCCTCTGAGATGTAGTGCAGTAAAAGTACATGTTCCTCTGAGATGTAGTGCAGTAAAAGTACCACATGTTCCGCTGACATGTAGTGCAGTAAAAGTACCACATGTTCCTCTGAGATGGAGTGCAGTAAAAGTACCACATGTTCATCTGACATGTAGTGCAGTAAAAGTACAACATGTTCCGCTGACATGTAGTGCAGTAAAAGTACCACATGTTCTTCTGAGATGGAGTGCAGTAAAAGTACCACATGTTCATCTGACATGTAGTGCAGTAAAAGTACATGTTCCTCTGAGATGGAGTGCAGTAAAAGTACCACATGTTCATCTGACATGTAGTGCAGTAAAAGTACAACATGTTCCGCTGACATGTAGTGCAGTAAAAGTACCACATGTTCCTCTGACATGTAGTGCAGTAAAAGTACAACATGTTCCGCTGACATGTAGTGCAGTAAAAGTACCACATGTTCTTCTGAGATGGAGTGCAGTAAAAGTACCACATGTTCATCTGACATGTAGTGCAGTAAAAGTACCACATGTTCATCTGACATGTAGTGCAGTAAAAGTACCACATGTTCCTCTGACATGTAGTGCAGTAAAAGTACAACATGTTCCGCTGACATGTAGTGCAGTAAAAGTACCACATGTTCTTCTGAGATGGAGTGCAGTAAAAGTACATGTTCCTCTGAGATGTAGTGCAGTAAAAGTACCACATGTTCATCTGACATGTAGTGCAGTAAAAGTACCACATGTTCATCTGACATGTAGTGCAGTAAAAGTACAACATGTTCCGCTGACATGTAGTGCAGTAAAAGTACCACATGTTCCTCTGACATGTAGTGCAGTAAAAGTACAACATGTTCCGCTGACATGTAGTGCAGTAAAAGTACCACATGTTCTTCTGAGATGGAGTGCAGTAAAAGTACCACATGTTCATCTGACATGTAGTGCAGTAAAAGTACCACATGTTCATCTGACATGTAGTGCAGTAAAAGTACCACATGTTCCTCTGACATGTAGTGCAGTAAAAGTACAACATGTTCCGCTGACATGTAGTGCAGTAAAAGTACCACATGTTCTTCTGAGATGGAGTGCAGTAAAAGTACCACATGTTCATCTGACATGTAGTGCAGTAAAAGTACCACATGTTCATCTGACATGTAGTGCAGTAAAAGTACAACATGTTCCGCTGACATGTAGTGCAGTAAAAGTACCACATGTTCCTCTGACATGTAGTGCAGTAAAAGTACAACATGTTCCGCTGACATGTAGTGCAGTAAAAGTACCACATGTTCCTCTGAGATGGAGTGCAGTAAAAGTACCACATGTTCATCTGACATGTAGTGCAGTAAAAGTACCACATGTTCATCTGACATGTAGTGCAGTAAAAGTACCACATGTTCTTCTGAGATGAAGTGCAGTAAAAGTACATGTTCCTCTGAGATGGAGTGCAGTAAAAGTACCACATGTTCCTCTGAGATGTAGTGCAGTAAAAGTACATGTTCTGCTGACATGTAGTGCAGTAAAAGTACAACATGTTCCGCTGACATGTAGTGCAGTAAAAGTACCACATGTTCTTCTGAGATGGAGTGCAGTAAAAGTACCACATGTTCATCTGACATGTAGTGCAGTAAAAGTACATGTTCCTCTGAGATGGAGTGCAGTAAAAGTACCACATGTTCATCTGACATGTAGTGCAGTAAAAGTACAACATGTTCCGCTGACATGTAGTGCAGTAAAAGTACCACATGTTCCTCTGACATGTAGTGCAGTAAAAGTACAACATGTTCCGCTGACATGTAGTGCAGTAAAAGTACCACATGTTCTTCTGAGATGGAGTGCAGTAAAAGTACCACATGTTCATCTGACATGTAGTGCAGTAAAAGTACCACATGTTCATCTGACATGTAGTGCAGTAAAAGTACCACATGTTCCTCTGACATGTAGTGCAGTAAAAGTACAACATGTTCCGCTGACATGTAGTGCAGTAAAAGTACCACATGTTCTTCTGAGATGGAGTGCAGTAAAAGTACATGTTCCTCTGAGATGTAGTGCAGTAAAAGTACCACATGTTCATCTGACATGTAGTGCAGTAAAAGTACCACATGTTCATCTGACATGTAGTGCAGTAAAAGTACAACATGTTCCGCTGACATGTAGTGCAGTAAAAGTACCACATGTTCCGCTGACATGTAGTGCAGTAAAAGTACCACATGTTCCTCTGAGATGGAGTGCAGTAAAAGTACCACATGTTCATCTGACATGTAGTGCAGTAAAAGTACCACATGTTCATCTGACATGTAGTGCAGTAAAAGTACCACATGTTCCGCTGACATGTAGTGCAGTAAAAGTACCACATGTTCCTCTGACATGTAGTGCAGTAAAAGTACCACATGTTCCTCTGAGATGGAGTGCAGTAAAAGTACCACATGTTCATCTGACATGTAGTGCAGTAAAAGTACATGTTCCTCTGAGATGGAGTGCAGTAAAAGTACCACATGTTCATCTGACATGTAGTGCAGTAAAAGTACCACATGTTCTTCTGAGATGAAGTGCAGTAAAAGTACATGTTCCTCTGAGATGGAGTGCAGTAAAAGTACCACATGTTCCTCTGAGATGTAGTGCAGTAAAAGTACATGTTCTGCTGACATGTAGTGCAGTAAAAGTACAACATGTTCCGCTGACATGTAGTGCAGTAAAAGTACCACATGTTCTTCTGAGATGGAGTGCAGTAAAAGTACCACATGTTCATCTGACATGTAGTGCAGTAAAAGTACATGTTCCTCTGAGATGGAGTGCAGTAAAAGTACCACATGTTCATCTGACATGTAGTGCAGTAAAAGTACAACATGTTCCGCTGACATGTAGTGCAGTAAAAGTACCACATGTTCTTCTGAGATGGAGTGCAGTAAAAGTACCACATGTTCATCTGACATGTAGTGCAGTAAAAGTACATGTTCCTCTGAGATGGAGTGCAGTAAAAGTACCACATGTTCATCTGACATGTAGTGCAGTAAAAGTACAACATGTTCCTCTGACATGTAGTGCAGTAAAAGTACAACATGTTCCGCTGACATGTAGTGCAGTAAAAGTACAACATGTTCCGCTGACATGTAGTGCAGTAAAAGTACCACATGTTCATCTGACATGTAGTGCAGTAAAAGTACCACATGTTCATCTGACATGTAGTGCAGTAAAAGTACCACATGTTCCTCTGACATGTAGTGCAGTAAAAGTACAACATGTTCCGCTGACATGTAGTGCAGTAAAAGTACCACATGTTCTTCTGAGATGGAGTGCAGTAAAAGTACATGTTCCTCTGAGATGGAGTGCAGTAAAAGTACCACATGTTCATCTGACATGTAGTGCAGTAAAAGTACCACATGTTCATCTGACATGTAGTGCAGTAAAAGTACAACATGTTCCGCTGACATGTAGTGCAGTAAAAGTACCACATGTTCCTCTGACATGTAGTGCAGTAAAAGTACAACATGTTCCGCTGACATGTAGTGCAGTAAAAGTACCACATGTTCCTCTGAGATGGAGTGCAGTAAAAGTACCACATGTTCATCTGACATGTAGTGCAGTAAAAGTACCACATGTTCATCTGACATGTAGTGCAGTAAAAGTACCACATGTTCTTCTGAGATGAAGTGCAGTAAAAGTACATGTTCCTCTGAGATGGAGTGCAGTAAAAGTACCACATGTTCCTCTGAGATGGAGTGCAGTAAAAGTACCACATGTGCCTCTGAGATGTAGTGCAGTTAAAGTACAACATGTTCCGCTGACATGTAGTGCAGTAAAAGTACCACATGTTCTTCTGAGATGGAGTGCAGTAAAAGTACCACATGTTCATCTGACATGTAGTGCAGTAAAAGTACATGTTCCTCTGAGATGGAGTGCAGTAAAAGTACCACATGTTCATCTGACATGTAGTGCAGTAAAAGTACAACATGTTCCGCTGACATGTAGTGCAGTAAAAGTACCACATGTTCTTCTGAGATGGAGTGCAGTAAAAGTACCACATGTTCATCTGACATGTAGTGCAGTAAAAGTACATGTTCCTCTGAGATGGAGTGCAGTAAAAGTACCACATGTTCCTCTGACATGTAGTGCAGTAAAAGTACCACATGTTCATCTGACATGTAGTGCAGTAAAAGTACCACATGTTCCTCTGAGATGTAGTGCAGTAAAAGTACCACATGTTCTTCTGAGATGGAGTGCAGTAAAAGTACATGTTCCTCTGAGATGGAGTGCAGTAAAAGTACCACATGTTCATCTGAGATGGAGTGCAGTAAAAGTACATGTTCCTCTGAGATGTAGTGCAGTAAAAGTACCACATGTGCCTCTGAGATGTAGTGCAGTAAAAGTACAACATGTTCCTCTGACATGTAGTGCAGTAAAAGTACAACATGTGCCTCTGAGATGTAGTGCAGTAAAAGTACAACATGTTCCTCTGACATGTAGTGCAGTAAAAGTACAACATGTGCCTCTGAGATGTAGTGCAGTAAAAGTACAACATGTTCCTCTGACATGTAGTGCAGTAAAAGTACAACATGTTCCTCTGACATGTAGTGCAGTAAAAGTACCACATGTGCCTCTGAGATGTAGTGCAGTAAAAGTACCACATGTTCCTCTGACATGTAGTGCAGTAAAAGTACAACATGTTCCTCTGACATGTAGTGCAGTAAAAGTACCACATGTGCCTCTGAGATGTAGTGCAGTAAAAGTACATGTTCCTCTGAGATGTAGTGCAGTAAAAGTACCACATGTGCCTCTGAGATGTAGTGCAGTAAAAGTACAACATGTTCCTCTGACATGTAGTGCAGTAAAAGTACCACATGTTCCTCTGACATGTAGTGCAGTAAAAGTACCACATGTGCCTCTGAGATGTAGTGCAGTAAAAGTACAACATGTTCCTCTGACATGTAGTGCAGTAAAAGTACAACATGTTCCTCTGACATGTAGTGCAGTAAAAGTACCACATGTGCCTCTGAGATGTAGTGCAGTAAAAGTACCACATGTTCCTCTGACATGTAGTGCAGTAAAAGTACCACATGTTCCTCTGACATGTAGTGCAGTAAAAGTACCACATGTGCCTCTGAGATGTAGTGCAGTAAAAGTACATGTTCCTCTGAGATGTAGTGCAGTAAAAGTACAACATGTGCCTCTGAGATGTAGTGCAGTAAAAGTACAACATGTTCCTCTGACATGTAGTGCAGTAAAAGTACCACATGTTCCTCTGACATGTAGTGCAGTAAAAGTACCACATGTGCCTCTGAGATGTAGTGCAGTAAAAGTACAACATGTTCCTCTGACATGTAGTGCAGTAAAAGTACAACATGTTCCTCTGACATGTAGTGCAGTAAAAGTACCACATGTTCATCTGAGATGTAGTGCAGTAAAAGTACCACATGTTCCTCTGACATGTAGTGCAGTAAAAGTACCACATGTGCCTCTGAGATGTAGTGCAGTAAAAGTACCACATGTTCCTCTGACATGTAGTGCAGTAAAAGTACAACATGTTCCTCTGACATGTAGTGCAGTAAAAGTACATGTTCCTCTGAGATGGAGTGCAGTAAAAGTACCACATGTTCCTCTGACATGTAGTGCAGTAAAAGTACAACATGTTCCTCTGACATGTAGTGCAGTAAAAGTACAACATGTACCATCAATCAATCAATGAATTTTATTTATAAAGCCCAATATCACAAATCACAATTTGCCTCACAGGGCTTTACAGCATACGACATCCCTCTGTCCTTATGACCCTCACAGCTGATCAGGAAAAACTCCCCAAAAAACCCTTTAACGGGGGGAAAAATGGTAGAAACCTCAGGAAGAGCAACTGAGGAGGGATCCCTCTTCCAGGACGGACAGACGTGCAATAGATGTCGTACAGAACAGATCAGCATAATAAATTAACAGTAATCCGTATGACACAATGAGAGAGAGAGACAGAAAGAGAGACTTTCTTATACTTTATGCCTGTGCCATTTGTAGATACTTATATGGTATATGTAGTGATATGTAAACAATAGACAATTTTACTAGAGAAAACAAACCCTGTTGCAGTTTCCATCTGCACTCTTTACACTTTCTGAGATGCCCTGTAAAATACTGTCATTATTTTATTCTTGTGTGCAGGTCTTTCCCTGCCCATCAATTGTTGTTGACATGTAAGACGCACAGTAAGCATCCAGACTAGACTAATTTGGCAATTCATCATGGTACAGTTTTTGTACTGTCCTCTTATTTTAAAGAACCAATACAGAATGGCAACCATAGTACAAATACTACAAATACTTAGAAACACTTTTTTATTGTACTGGATCAAATTTCCCCATGTCATTCTTTTATGCTGGACTGTAGCAGCCATACATTAGGTTTTAACCTAGTCTTGATTCAATCCTTGAATTTTTTTTTCAAAATGCTGAATACTCAGGCCTCTGTGCCAAGGCCTCTTCCTCTACTTAGACACTTAGACTCTCTCTTAGATCTATGTTTGCAAATAGCAGCACAGAGGTGGCATCTTTTATAGATGGATAGGGACTGATTGCTTATTGAAGAGCTGTGCAAAGTAGTTTCACATAGGTGCATTAGAGATTCCAAATTATGCAAGTGATTACTATCAGATGGGAACAAACACAGTTTTTCCTTTTGTTTAACACTGTTAATCCGAGAGTGTTTTGGGTCTTTCTGTAAGATCTGTGCTAACTGTGTGGAAAAAGGGTGTGACCTCAGCTGTGCTAAGAAGGTGATGATGAAGTATCTGTCTTGAAATGTCGATTTGCAAACTCTCACACAACTCCTGCAGTATAATACAAGTCTCATTTATCCGCTCGTATATTTAGTATTTCCCAAACACATACATTTTCAATTAAACATTACTATTTAAAACATTTAAGCAGAAACAGTCCAATATGTGCCTGAGCAAGCTACATTGGAGGCATATGGGGAAGACTGTCTTCACAAACTCAAGGTAACACCGGGTGAGCCAGATGAACCACATTGTTGAAATTCCACATAATAAAAGTAGTCCAAAATTTTGGAGACATAAGTACTTCCCTCAAAAGACAATACCATCTAAAATCAAACATCCTTCCCTTTATGACGGGGTTATGACACAACAGTTCACACCTGTCTGCCCATTCTAAATCTTCAGTGGTCTGTGTTCTACCTTCCTGGTTTGAAATACGAAGGAGAAGACTTTTCCAACACAAAACTGCGTAAGAAACTATGAAGAACACCAAGCTGGCAGACACAAGCTAAGAGATCAAGCTGCGCTCCCTGCCAAAAAGCTTGAGTACCTCTCATAGTAATCTAAAAGACAGAGCCCATCACCAGATAGAAACACTTAATTAAAAGTATAATGAAGTATTTTATTTAAATTTTTGCCGACATGCTATACTATGACGTTTTTTCATATTTTTTGACGACATGCTATACTATGACGTTTTTCATATTTTTTGACGACATGCTATACTATGAGGTTTTTCATATTTTTTGACGACATGCTATACTATGACGTTTTTCATATTTTTTGACGACATGCTATACTATGAGGTTTTTTCACGTTTTTTGACGACATGCTGTACTATGACGTTTTTCATATTTTTTGCCGACATGCTATACTATGAGGTTTTTTCACGTTTTTTGACGACATGCTGTACTATGACGTTTTTCATATTTTTTGACGACATGCTATACTATGAGGTTTTTTCACGTTTTTTGACGACATGCTGTACTATGACGTTTTTCATATTTTTTGACGACATGCTATACTATGAGGTTTTTTCACGTTTTTTGACGACATGCTGTACTATGACGTTTTTCATATTTTTTGACGACATGCTATACTATGACGTTTTTCATATTTTTTGACGACATGCTATACTATGAGGTTTTTTCACGTTTTTTGCCGACATGCTATACTATGACGTTTTTCATATTTTTTGACGACATGCTATACTATGACGTTTTTCATATTTTTTGACGACATGCTATACTATGAGGTTTTTTCACGTTTTTTGACGACATGCTGTACTATGAGGTTTTTTCACGTTTTTTGCCGACATGCTATACTATGACGTTTTTTCATATTTTTTGCCGACATGCTATACTATGACGTTTTTCATATTTTTTGACGACATGCTATACTGAGGTTTTTTCACGTTTTTTGACGACATGCTGTACTATGACGTTTTTTCATATTTTTTGACGACATGCTATACTATGAGGTTTTTTCACGTTTTTTGCCGACATGCTATACTATGACGTTTTTCATATTTTTTGACGACATGCTATACTATGAGGTTTTTTCACGTTTTTTGACGACATGCTGTACTATGAGGTTTTTTCACGTTTTTTGCCGACATGCTATACTATGACGTTTTTTCATATTTTTTGCCGACATGCTATACTATGACGTTTTTCATATTTTTTGACGACATGCTATACTGAGGTTTTTTCACGTTTTTTGACGACATGCTGTACTATGACGTTTTTTCATATTTTTTGACGACATGCTATACTATGACGTTTTTTCATATTTTTTGACGACATGCTATACTATGACGTTTTTCATATTTTTTGACGACATGCTATACTATGAGGTTTTTTCACGTTTTTTGACGACATGCTGTACTATGAGGTTTTTTCACGTTTTTTGCCGACATGCTATACTATGACGTTTTTCATATTTTTTGACGACATGCTATACTGAGGTTTTTTCACGTTTTTTGACGACATGCTGTACTATGACGTTTTTTCATATTTTTTGACGACATGCTATACTATGAGGTTTTTTCACGTTTTTTGCCGACATGCTATACTATGACGTTTTTCATATTTTTTGACGACATGCTATACTATGACGTTTTTTCATATTTTTTGCCGACATGCTATACTATGACGTTTTTCATATTTTTTGACGACATGCTATACTGAGGTTTTTTCACGTTTTTTGACGACATGCTGTACTATGACGTTTTTTCATATTTTTTGACGACATGCTATACTATGAGGTTTTTTCACGTTTTTTGCCGACATGCTATACTATGACGTTTTTCATATTTTTTGACGACATGCTATACTATGACGTTTTTCATATTTTTTGACGACATGCTATACTATGAGGTTTTTTCACGTTTTTTGCCGACATGCTATACTATGACGTTTTTTCATATTTTTTGACGACATGCTATACTGAGGTTTTTTCACGTTTTTTGACGACATGCTGTACTATGACGTTTTTCATATTTTTTGACGACATGCTATACTATGACGTTTTTCATATTTTTTGACGACATGCTATACTGAGGTTTTTTCACGTTTTTTGACGACATGCTGTACTATGACGTTTTTCATATTTTTTGACGACATGCTATACTATGACGTTTTTTCATATTTTTTGACGACATGCTATACTATGAGGTTTTTTCACGTTTTTTGCCGACATGCTATACTATGACGTTTTTCACATTTTTTGACGACATGCTATACTATGAGGTTTTTTCACGTTTTTTGACGACATGCTGTACTATGAGGTTTTTTCACGTTTTTTGCCGACATGCTATACTATGACGTTTTTTCACATTTTTTGACGACATGCTATACTATGACGTTTTTCATATTTTTTGACGACATGCTATACTATGACGTTTTTTCACATTTTTTGACGACATGCTATACTATGACGTTTTTCATATTTTTTGACGACATGCTATACTATGACGTTTTTTCATATTTTTTGACGACATGCTATACTGAGGTTTTTTCACGTTTTTTGCCGACATGCTATACTATGACGTTTTTTCATATTTTTTGCCGACATGCTATACTATGACGTTTTTTCATATTTTTTGACGACATGCTATACTATGAGGTTTTTTCACGTTTTTTGACGACATGCTGTACTATGAGGTTTTTTCACGTTTTTTGCCGACATGCTATACTATGACGTTTTTTCATATTTTTTGCCGACATGCTATACTATGACGTTTTTTCATATTTTTTGACGACATGCTATACTATGAGGTTTTTTCACGTTTTTTGACGACATGCTGTACTATGAGGTTTTTTCACGTTTTTTGCCGACATGCTATACTATGACGTTTTTTCATATTTTTTGCCGACATGCTATACTATGACGTTTTTTCATATTTTTTGCCGACATGCTATACTATGACGTTTTTTCATATTTTTTGACGACATGCTATACTATGAGGTTTTTTCACGTTTTTTGACGACATGCTGTACTATGAGGTTTTTTCACGTTTTTTGCCGACATGCTATACTATGACGTTTTTTCATATTTTTTGCCGACATGCTATACTATGACGTTTTTTCATATTTTTTGACGACATGCTATACTATGAGGTTTTTTCACGTTTTTTGACGACATGCTGTACTATGAGGTTTTTTCACGTTTTTTGCCGACATGCTATACTATGACGTTTTTTCATATTTTTTGACGACATGCTATACTATGACGTTTTTTCATATTTTTTGACGACATGCTATACTATGAGGTTTTTTCACGTTTTTTGCCGACATGCTATACTATGACGTTTTTCATATTTTTTGACGACATGCTATACTATGAGGTTTTTTCACGTTTTTTGACGACATGCTGTACTATGAGGTTTTTTCACGTTTTTTGCCGACATGCTATACTATGACGTTTTTCATATTTTTTGACGACATGCTATACTATGAGGTTTTTTCACGTTTTTTGACGACATGCTGTACTATGAGGTTTTTTCACGTTTTTTGACGACATGCTATACTATGACGTTTTTCATATTTTTTGACGACATGCTATACTGAGGTTTTTTCACGTTTTTTGACGACATGCTGTACTATGACGTTTTTTCATATTTTTTGACGACATGCTATACTATGACGTTTTTCATATTTTTTGACGACATGCTATACTATGAGGTTTTTTCACGTTTTTTGACGACATGCTGTACTATGAGGTTTTTTCACGTTTTTTGACGACATGCTATACTATGACGTTTTTCATATTTTTTGACGACATGCTATACTATGACGTTTTTCATATTTTTTGACGACATGCTATACTATGAGGTTTTTTCACGTTTTTTGACGACATGCTGTACTATGAGGTTTTTTCACGTTTTTTGCCGACATGCTATACTATGACGTTTTTTCATATTTTTTGACGACATGCTATACTGAGGTTTTTTCACGTTTTTTGACGACATGCTGTACTATGACGTTTTTCATATTTTTTGACGACATGCTATACTATGACGTTTTTCATATTTTTTGACGACATGCTATACTATGACGTTTTTCATATTTTTTGACGACATGCTATACTATGAGGTTTTTTCACGTTTTTTGACGACATGCTGTACTATGACGTTTTTCATATTTTTTGCCGACATGCTATACTATGAGGTTTTTTCACGTTTTTTGACGACATGCTGTACTATGACGTTTTTCATATTTTTTGACGACATGCTATACTATGAGGTTTTTTCACGTTTTTTGACGACATGCTGTACTATGACGTTTTTCATATTTTTTGACGACATGCTATACTATGACGTTTTTCATATTTTTTGACGACATGCTATACTATGAGGTTTTTTCACGTTTTTTGACGACATGCTGTACTATGACGTTTTTCATATTTTTTGACGACATGCTATACTATGACGTTTTTCATATTTTTTGACGACATGCTATACTATGAGGTTTTTTCACGTTTTTTGCCGACATGCTATACTATGACGTTTTTCATATTTTTTGACGACATGCTATACTATGACGTTTTTCATATTTTTTGACGACATGCTATACTATGAGGTTTTTTCACGTTTTTTGACGACATGCTGTACTATGAGGTTTTTTCACGTTTTTTGCCGACATGCTATACTATGACGTTTTTTCATATTTTTTGCCGACATGCTATACTATGACGTTTTTCATATTTTTTGACGACATGCTATACTGAGGTTTTTTCACGTTTTTTGACGACATGCTGTACTATGACGTTTTTTCATATTTTTTGACGACATGCTATACTATGAGGTTTTTTCACGTTTTTTGCCGACATGCTATACTATGACGTTTTTCATATTTTTTGACGACATGCTATACTATGAGGTTTTTTCACGTTTTTTGACGACATGCTGTACTATGAGGTTTTTTCACGTTTTTTGCCGACATGCTATACTATGACGTTTTTTCATATTTTTTGCCGACATGCTATACTATGACGTTTTTCATATTTTTTGACGACATGCTATACTGAGGTTTTTTCACGTTTTTTGACGACATGCTGTACTATGACGTTTTTTCATATTTTTTGACGACATGCTATACTATGACGTTTTTTCATATTTTTTGACGACATGCTATACTATGACGTTTTTCATATTTTTTGACGACATGCTATACTATGAGGTTTTTTCACGTTTTTTGACGACATGCTGTACTATGAGGTTTTTTCACGTTTTTTGCCGACATGCTATACTATGACGTTTTTCATATTTTTTGACGACATGCTATACTGAGGTTTTTTCACGTTTTTTGACGACATGCTGTACTATGACGTTTTTTCATATTTTTTGACGACATGCTATACTATGAGGTTTTTTCACGTTTTTTGCCGACATGCTATACTATGACGTTTTTCATATTTTTTGACGACATGCTATACTATGACGTTTTTTCATATTTTTTGCCGACATGCTATACTATGACGTTTTTCATATTTTTTGACGACATGCTATACTGAGGTTTTTTCACGTTTTTTGACGACATGCTGTACTATGACGTTTTTTCATATTTTTTGACGACATGCTATACTATGAGGTTTTTTCACGTTTTTTGCCGACATGCTATACTATGACGTTTTTCATATTTTTTGACGACATGCTATACTATGACGTTTTTCATATTTTTTGACGACATGCTATACTATGAGGTTTTTTCACGTTTTTTGCCGACATGCTATACTATGACGTTTTTTCATATTTTTTGACGACATGCTATACTGAGGTTTTTTCACGTTTTTTGACGACATGCTGTACTATGACGTTTTTCATATTTTTTGACGACATGCTATACTATGACGTTTTTCATATTTTTTGACGACATGCTATACTGAGGTTTTTTCACGTTTTTTGACGACATGCTGTACTATGACGTTTTTCATATTTTTTGACGACATGCTATACTATGACGTTTTTTCATATTTTTTGACGACATGCTATACTATGAGGTTTTTTCACGTTTTTTGCCGACATGCTATACTATGACGTTTTTCACATTTTTTGACGACATGCTATACTATGAGGTTTTTTCACGTTTTTTGACGACATGCTGTACTATGAGGTTTTTTCACGTTTTTTGCCGACATGCTATACTATGACGTTTTTTCACATTTTTTGACGACATGCTATACTATGACGTTTTTCATATTTTTTGACGACATGCTATACTATGACGTTTTTTCATATTTTTTGACGACATGCTATACTGAGGTTTTTTCACGTTTTTTGACGACATGCTGTACTATGACGTTTTTCATATTTTTTGACGACATGCTGTACTATGACGTTTTTCATATTTTTTGACGACATGCTATACTATGACGTTTTTTCATATTTTTTGACGACATGCTATACTATGAGGTTTTTTCACGTTTTTTGCCGACATGCTATACTATGACGTTTTTCACATTTTTTGACGACATGCTATACTATGAGGTTTTTTCACGTTTTTTGACGACATGCTGTACTATGAGGTTTTTTCACGTTTTTTGCCGACATGCTATACTATGACGTTTTTTCACATTTTTTGACGACATGCTATACTATGACGTTTTTCATATTTTTTGACGACATGCTATACTATGACGTTTTTTCATATTTTTTGACGACATGCTATACTGAGGTTTTTTCACGTTTTTTGACGACATGCTGTACTATGAGGTTTTTTCACGTTTTTTGCCGACATGCTATACTATGACGTTTTTTCATATTTTTTGCCGACATGCTATACTATGACGTTTTTTCATATTTTTTGACGACATGCTATACTATGAGGTTTTTTCACGTTTTTTGACGACATGCTGTACTATGAGGTTTTTTCACGTTTTTTGCCGACATGCTATACTATGACGTTTTTTCATATTTTTTGCCGACATGCTATACTATGACGTTTTTTCATATTTTTTGCCGACATGCTATACTATGACGTTTTTTCATATTTTTTGACGACATGCTATACTATGAGGTTTTTTCACGTTTTTTGACGACATGCTGTACTATGAGGTTTTTTCACGTTTTTTGCCGACATGCTATACTATGACGTTTTTTCATATTTTTTGCCGACATGCTATACTATGACGTTTTTTCATATTTTTTGACGACATGCTATACTATGAGGTTTTTTCACGTTTTTTGACGACATGCTGTACTATGAGGTTTTTTCACGTTTTTTGCCGACATGCTATACTATGACGTTTTTTCATATTTTTTGACGACATGCTATACTATGACGTTTTTTCATATTTTTTGACGACATGCTATACTATGAGGTTTTTTCACGTTTTTTGCCGACATGCTATACTATGACGTTTTTCATATTTTTTGACGACATGCTATACTATGAGGTTTTTTCACGTTTTTTGACGACATGCTGTACTATGAGGTTTTTTCACGTTTTTTGCCGACATGCTATACTATGACGTTTTTCATATTTTTTGACGACATGCTATACTATGAGGTTTTTTCACGTTTTTTGACGACATGCTGTACTATGAGGTTTTTTCACGTTTTTTGACGACATGCTATACTATGACGTTTTTCATATTTTTTGACGACATGCTATACTGAGGTTTTTTCACGTTTTTTGACGACATGCTGTACTATGACGTTTTTTCATATTTTTTGACGACATGCTATACTATGACGTTTTTTCATATTTTTTGACGACATGCTATACTATGACGTTTTTCATATTTTTTGACGACATGCTATACTATGAGGTTTTTTCACGTTTTTTGACGACATGCTGTACTATGAGGTTTTTTCACGTTTTTTGACGACATGCTATACTATGACGTTTTTCATATTTTTTGACGACATGCTATACTATGACGTTTTTCATATTTTTTGACGACATGCTATACTATGAGGTTTTTTCACGTTTTTTGACGACATGCTGTACTATGAGGTTTTTTCACGTTTTTTGCCGACATGCTATACTATGACGTTTTTTCATATTTTTTGACGACATGCTATACTGAGGTTTTTTCACGTTTTTTGACGACATGCTGTACTATGACGTTTTTCATATTTTTTGACGACATGCTATACTATGACGTTTTTCATATTTTTTGACGACATGCTATACTATGACGTTTTTCATATTTTTTGACGACATGCTATACTGAGGTTTTTTCACGTTTTTTGCCGACATGCTATACTATGACGTTTTTCATATTTTTTGACGACATGCTATACTATGAGGTTTTTTCACGTTTTTTGACGACATGCTGTACTATGAGGTTTTTTCACGTTTTTTGCCGACATGCTATACTATGACGTTTTTCATATTTTTTGACGACATGCTATACTATGAGGTTTTTTCACGTTTTTTGACGACATGCTGTACTATGAGGTTTTTTCACGTTTTTTGACGACATGCTATACTATGACGTTTTTCATATTTTTTGACGACATGCTATGCTGAGGTTTTTTCACGTTTTTTGACGACATGCTGTACTATGACGTTTTTTCATATTTTTTGACGACATGCTATACTATGACGTTTTTTCATATTTTTTGACGACATGCTATACTATGACGTTTTTCATATTTTTTGACGACATGCTATACTATGAGGTTTTTTCACGTTTTTTGACGACATGCTGTACTATGAGGTTTTTTCACGTTTTTTGACGACATGCTATACTATGACGTTTTTCATATTTTTTGACGACATGCTATACTATGACGTTTTTCATATTTTTTGACGACATGCTATACTATGAGGTTTTTTCACGTTTTTTGACGACATGCTGTACTATGAGGTTTTTTCACGTTTTTTGACGACATGCTATACTATGACGTTTTTCATATTTTTTGACGACATGCTATACTATGACGTTTTTCATATTTTTTGACGACATGCTATACTATGAGGTTTTTTCACGTTTTTTGACAACATGCTGTACTATGAGGTTTTTTCACGTTTTTTGCCGACATGCTATACTATGACGTTTTTTCATATTTTTTGACGACATGCTATACTGAGGTTTTTTCACGTTTTTTGACGACATGCTGTACTATGACGTTTTTCATATTTTTTGACGACATGCTATACTATGACGTTTTTCATATTTTTTGACGACATGCTATACTATGACGTTTTTCATATTTTTTGACGACATGCTATACTGAGGTTTTTTCACGTTTTTTGCCGACATGCTATACTATGACGTTTTTCATATTTTTTGACGACATGCTATACTATGAGGTTTTTTCACGTTTTTTGACGACATGCTGTACTATGAGGTTTTTTCACGTTTTTTGCCGACATGCTATACTATGACGTTTTTCATATTTTTTGACGACATGCTATACTATGAGGTTTTTTCACGTTTTTTGACGACATGCTGTACTATGAGGTTTTTTCACGTTTTTTGACGACATGCTATACTATGACGTTTTTCATATTTTTTGACGACATGCTATACTGAGGTTTTTTCACGTTTTTTGACGACATGCTGTACTATGACGTTTTTTCATATTTTTTGACGACATGCTATACTATGACGTTTTTTCATATTTTTTGACGACATGCTATACTATGACGTTTTTCATATTTTTTGACGACATGCTATACTATGAGGTTTTTTCACGTTTTTTGACGACATGCTGTACTATGAGGTTTTTTCACGTTTTTTGACGACATGCTATACTATGACGTTTTTCATATTTTTTGACGACATGCTATACTATGACGTTTTTCATATTTTTTGACGACATGCTATACTATGAGGTTTTTTCACGTTTTTTGACGACATGCTGTACTATGAGGTTTTTTCACGTTTTTTGACGACATGCTATACTATGACGTTTTTCATATTTTTTGACGACATGCTATACTATGACGTTTTTCATATTTTTTGACGACATGCTATACTATGAGGTTTTTTCACGTTTTTTGACGACATGCTGTACTATGAGGTTTTTTCACGTTTTTTGCCGACATGCTATACTATGACGTTTTTTCATATTTTTTGACGACATGCTATACTGAGGTTTTTTCACGTTTTTTGACGACATGCTGTACTATGACGTTTTTCATATTTTTTGACGACATGCTATACTATGACGTTTTTCATATTTTTTGACGACATGCTATACTATGACGTTTTTCATATTTTTTGACGACATGCTATACTGAGGTTTTTTCACGTTTTTTGACGACATGCTGTACTATGACGTTTTTCATATTTTTTGACGACATGCTATACTATGAGGTTTTTTCACGTTTTTTGACGACATGCTGTACTATGAGGTTTTTTCACGTTTTTTGCCGACATGCTATACTATGACGTTTTTTCATATTTTTTGACGACATGCTATACTATGACGTTTTTTCATATTTTTTGACGACATGCTATACTATGACGTTTTTTCATATTTTTTGACGACATGCTATACTATGAGGTTTTTTCACGTTTTTTGCCGACATGCTATACTATGACGTTTTTCATATTTTTTGACGACATGCTATACTATGAGGTTTTTTCACGTTTTTTGCCGACATGCTATACTATGACGTTTTTCATATTTTTTGACGACATGCTATACTATGAGGTTTTTTCACGTTTTTTGCCGACATGCTATACTATGACGTTTTTCATATTTTTTGACGACATGCTATACTATGAGGTTTTTTCACGTTTTTTGCCGACATGCTATACTATGACGTTTTTCATATTTTTTGACGACATGCTATACTATGACGTTTTTCATATTTTTTGACGACATGCTATACTATGAGGTTTTTTCACGTTTTTTGACGACATGCTATACTATGACGTTTTTTCATATTTTTTGCCGACATGCTATACTATGACGTTTTTCATATTTTTTGACGACATGCTATACTGAGGTTTTTTCACGTTTTTTGACGACATGCTGTACTATGACGTTTTTTCATATTTTTTGACGACATGCTATACTATGAGGTTTTTTCACGTTTTTTGCCGACATGCTATACTATGACGTTTTTCATATTTTTTGACGACATGCTATACTATGACGTTTTTCATATTTTTTGACGACATGCTATACTATGAGGTTTTTTCACGTTTTTTGACGACATGCTGTACTATGAGGTTTTTTCACGTTTTTTGACGACATGCTATACTATGACGTTTTTTCATATTTTTTGACGACATGCTATACTATGACGTTTTTCATATTTTTTGACGACATGCTATACTATGACGTTTTTCATATTTTTTGACGACATGCTATACTATGAGGTTTTTCGTGTTTTTTGATGACATGCTATAATATGTCATTTTTCATGTTTTTTTACAACATGCTATACTATGACGTTTTTTCATGTTTTTTGATGACATGCTTTACTATGATGTTTTTTCATTTTCTTTTGGACAACATGCTATACTATGAGGTTTTTTCACGTTTTTTGACGACATGCTGTACTATGAGGTTTTTTCACGTTTTTTGCCGACATGCTATACTATGACGTTTTTTCACATTTTTTGACGACATGCTATACTATGACGTTTTTTCACATTTTTTGACGACATGCTATACTATGACGTTTTTCATATTTTTTGACGACATGCTATACTATGACGTTTTTTCATATTTTTTGACGACATGCTATACTATGACGTTTTTCATATTTTTTGACGACATGCTATACTATGAGGTTTTTTCACGTTTTTTGACGACATGCTGTACTATGAGGTTTTTTCACGTTTTTTGCCGACATGCTATACTATGACGTTTTTTCACATTTTTTGACGACATGCTATACTATGACGTTTTTCATATTTTTTGACGACATGCTATACTATGACGTTTTTTCACATTTTTTGACGACATGCTATACTATGACGTTTTTCATATTTTTTGACGACATGCTATACTATGACGTTTTTTCATATTTTTTGACGACATGCTATACTATGACGTTTTTCATATTTTTTGACGACATGCTATACTATGAGGTTTTTTCACGTTTTTTGACGACATGCTGTACTATGAGGTTTTTTCACGTTTTTTGCCGACATGCTATACTATGACGTTTTTTCATATTTTTTGCCGACATGCTATACTATGACGTTTTTTCATATTTTTTGACGACATGCTATACTATGAGGTTTTTTCACGTTTTTTGACGACATGCTGTACTATGAGGTTTTTTCACGTTTTTTGCCGACATGCTATACTATGATGTTTTTTCATATTTTTTGACGACATGCTATACTATGACGTTTTTTCATATTTTTTGACGACATGCTATACTATGACGTTTTTTCATATTTTTTGACGACATGCTATACTATGACGTTTTTTCACGTTTTTTGACGACATGCTATACTATGACGTTTTTTCATATTTTTTGACGACATGCTATACTATGACGTTTTTTCATATTTTTTGACGACATGCTATACTATGACGTTTTTTCATATTTTTTGACGACATGCTATACTATGAGGTTTTTTCACGTTTTTTGCCGACATGCTATACTATGACGTTTTTCATATTTTTTGACGACATGCTATACTATGAGGTTTTTTCACGTTTTTTGACGACATGCTGTACTATGAGGTTTTTTCACGTTTTTTGCCGACATGCTATACTATGACGTTTTTCATATTTTTTGACGACATGCTATACTATGAGGTTTTTTCACGTTTTTTGACGACATGCTGTACTATGAGGTTTTTTCACGTTTTTTGACGACATGCTATACTATGACGTTTTTCATATTTTTTGACGACATGCTATACTGAGGTTTTTTCACGTTTTTTGACGACATGCTGTACTATGACGTTTTTTCATATTTTTTGACGACATGCTATACTATGACGTTTTTTCATATTTTTTGACGACATGCTATACTATGACGTTTTTCATATTTTTTGACGACATGCTATACTATGAGGTTTTTTCACGTTTTTTGACGACATGCTGTACTATGAGGTTTTTTCACGTTTTTTGCCGACATGCTATACTATGACGTTTTTTCATATTTTTTGCCGACATGCTATACTATGACGTTTTTCATATTTGTTGACGACATGCTATACTGAGGTTTTTTCACGTTTTTTGACGACATGCTATACTATGACGTTTTTCATATTTTTTGACGACATGCTATACTATGACGTTTTTCATATTTTTTGACGACATGCTATACTATGAGGTTTTTTCACGTTTTTTGACGACATGCTGTACTATGAGGTTTTTTCACGTTTTTTGCCGACATGCTATACTATGACGTTTTTTCATATTTTTTGACGACATGCTATACTGAGGTTTTTTCACGTTTTTTGACGACATGCTGTACTATGACGTTTTTCATATTTTTTGACGACATGCTATACTATGACGTTTTTCATATTTTTTGACGACATGCTATACTATGACGTTTTTCATATTTTTTGACGACATGCTATACTGAGGTTTTTTCACGTTTTTTGACGACATGCTGTACTATGACGTTTTTCATATTTTTTGACGACATGCTATACTATGAGGTTTTTTCACGTTTTTTGACGACATGCTGTACTATGAGGTTTTTTCACGTTTTTTGCCGACATGCTATACTATGACGTTTTTTCATATTTTTTGACGACATGCTATACTATGACGTTTTTTCATATTTTTTGACGACATGCTATACTATGAGGTTTTTTCATATTTTTTGACGACATGCTATACTATGACGTTTTTCATATTTTTTGACGACATGCTATACTATGACGTTTTTCATATTTTTTGACGACATGCTATACTATGACGTTTTTCATATTTTTTGACGACATGCTATACTATGACGTTTTTCATATTTTTTGACGACATGCTATACTATGAGGTTTTTTCACGTTTTTTGCCGACATGCTATACTATGACGTTTTTCATATTTTTTGACGACATGCTATACTATGAGGTTTTTTCACGTTTTTTGACGACATGCTGTACTATGAGGTTTTTTCACGTTTTTTGCCGACATGCTATACTATGACGTTTTTCATATTTTTTGACGACATGCTATACTATGAGGTTTTTTCACGTTTTTTGACGACATGCTGTACTATGAGGTTTTTTCACGTTTTTTGACGACATGCTATACTATGACGTTTTTCATATTTTTTGACGACATGCTATACTGAGGTTTTTTCACGTTTTTTGACGACATGCTGTACTATGACGTTTTTTCATATTTTTTGACGACATGCTATACTATGACGTTTTTTCATATTTTTTGACGACATGCTATACTATGACGTTTTTCATATTTTTTGACGACATGCTATACTATGAGGTTTTTTCACGTTTTTTGACGACATGCTGTACTATGAGGTTTTTTCACGTTTTTTGCCGACATGCTATACTATGACGTTTTTTCATATTTTTTGCCGACATGCTATACTATGACGTTTTTCATATTTGTTGACGACATGCTATACTGAGGTTTTTTCACGTTTTTTGACGACATGCTATACTATGACGTTTTTCATATTTTTTGACGACATGCTATACTATGACGTTTTTCATATTTTTTGACGACATGCTATACTATGAGGTTTTTTCACGTTTTTTGACGACATGCTGTACTATGAGGTTTTTTCACGTTTTTTGCCGACATGCTATACTATGACGTTTTTTCATATTTTTTGACGACATGCTATACTGAGGTTTTTTCACGTTTTTTGACGACATGCTGTACTATGACGTTTTTCATATTTTTTGACGACATGCTATACTATGACGTTTTTCATATTTTTTGACGACATGCTATACTATGACGTTTTTCATATTTTTTGACGACATGCTATACTGAGGTTTTTTCACGTTTTTTGACGACATGCTGTACTATGACGTTTTTCATATTTTTTGACGACATGCTATACTATGAGGTTTTTTCACGTTTTTTGACGACATGCTGTACTATGAGGTTTTTTCACGTTTTTTGCCGACATGCTATACTATGACGTTTTTTCATATTTTTTGACGACATGCTATACTATGACGTTTTTTCATATTTTTTGACGACATGCTATACTATGAGGTTTTTTCATATTTTTTGACGACATGCTATACTATGACGTTTTTCATATTTTTTGACGACATGCTATACTATGACGTTTTTCATATTTTTTGACGACATGCTATACTATGACGTTTTTCATATTTTTTGACGACATGCTATACTATGACGTTTTTCATATTTTTTGACGACATGCTATACTATGACGTTTTTCATATTTTTTGACGACATGCTATACTGAGGTTTTTTCACGTTTTTTGACGACATGCTATACTATGACGTTTTTCATATTTTTTGACGACATGCTATACTATGACGTTTTTCATATTTTTTGACGACATGCTATACTATGACGTTTTTCATATTTTTTGACGACATGCTATACTGAGGTTTTTTCACGTTTTTTGACGACATGCTGTACTATGACGTTTTTCATATTTTTTGACGACATGCTATACTATGAGGTTTTTTCACGTTTTTTGACGACATGCTGTACTATGAGGTTTTTTCACGTTTTTTGCCGACATGCTATACTATGACGTTTTTTCATATTTTTTGACGACATGCTATACTATGACGTTTTTTCATATTTTTTGACGACATGCTATACTATGACGTTTTTTCATATTTTTTGACGACATGCTATACTATGAGGTTTTTTCACGTTTTTTGCCGACATGCTATACTATGACGTTTTTCATATTTTTTGACGACATGCTATACTATGAGGTTTTTTCACGTTTTTTGCCGACATGCTATACTATGACGTTTTTCATATTTTTTGACGACATGCTATACTATGAGGTTTTTTCACGTTTTTTGCCGACATGCTATACTATGAGGTTTTTTCACGTTTTTTGCCGACATGCTATACTATGACGTTTTTCATATTTTTTGACGACATGCTATACTATGACGTTTTTCATATTTTTTGACGACATGCTATACTATGAGGTTTTTTCACGTTTTTTGACGACATGCTATACTATGACGTTTTTTCATATTTTTTGCCGACATGCTATACTATGACGTTTTTCATATTTTTTGACGACATGCTATACTGAGGTTTTTTCACGTTTTTTGACGACATGCTGTACTATGACGTTTTTTCATATTTTTTGACGACATGCTATACTATGAGGTTTTTTCACGTTTTTTGCCGACATGCTATACTATGACGTTTTTCATATTTTTTGACGACATGCTATACTATGACGTTTTTCATATTTTTTGACGACATGCTATACTATGAGGTTTTTTCACGTTTTTTGACGACATGCTGTACTATGAGGTTTTTTCACGTTTTTTGACGACATGCTATACTATGACGTTTTTTCATATTTTTTGACGACATGCTATACTATGACGTTTTTCATATTTTTTGACGACATGCTATACTATGACGTTTTTCATATTTTTTGACGACATGCTATACTATGAGGTTTTTCGTGTTTTTTGATGACATGCTATAATATGTCATTTTTCATGTTTTTTTACAACATGCTATACTATGACGTTTTTTCATGTTTTTTGATGACATGCTTTACTATGATGTTTTTTCATTTTCTTTTGGACAACATGCTATACTATGATGTTTTGTCATGGTTTTTAATGACATGCTATGCTATGACGTTTCGTCATGTTTTCAGAAGACATACTATTCTATGACGTTTTTTCATGATTTTTTGACGACATGCTATACTATGATGATTCTTGTACTATGATGTTTGATGACAATCTGTACTGTGATTTTTTTTTTCATGTTTTCTAACGACATGCTATACTATAACATTTTTTCCGGATTTTGACAACCTTCTATACTATGACGTTTTTCATGTTTTTTGACGGCATGCTATACTATAACGTTTTTTCATGATTTTTGACGGCATACTATACTATGATCTTTTTTCATAATTTTTGACCACAGATCTCTATCATCGAAAGCAGTGTTAGTAACTGAATTAATATCAGATAATCATTGATTTACTCAGTCTCACTGAAACCTGGCTGTGTCCAGATGAATATGTTAGTCTAAATGAGTCCACTCCTCCCAGTCATAATAATACCCACATTCCTCGAGGCAGCGGCCGAGGAGGGGGAGTTGCAGCCATTTTTAACTCTAGTCTGTTAATCAGCCCTAAACCTAAACTAGATTATAATTCATTTGAAAGCCTCGTTCTTAGTCTTTTACATCCGACCTGGAAAACCTTGCAGCCACTTTTATTTGTTACAGTGTACCGTGCTCCTGGCCCATATTCTGAATTTGTATCTGAATTCTCAGAGTTTTTATCCAGTTTAGTTCTTAAATCAGATGAAGTTATTATTGTAGGCGATTTTAACATTCATGTCGATGTTGATAATGACTCCCTGGCTACCGCGTTTATCTCATTAATAGACTCCATTGGCTTCAGTCAGGGTGTACATGAACCCACTCACTGTTTTAACCATACCCTCGATCTAGTTCTGACGTACGGAATTGAACTTGATAACCTAAAAGTCTTTCCACAGAATCCTTCGCTATCGGATCATTATCTGATTACTTTTGATTTCTTTTTACTCGATTACATGCCACTCAGCAACAGTTACTATACTAGATGTTTATCAGATAGTGCTGTCGCAAAATTTAAGGAAATGATTCCTCTGTCGTTAAATTCAATACCAAGTCCTTCAGTAACAGAGATTTCCCGTACCGACTTAAACCTCTTTAATTGATCATTTTGTTGATAGCGCCGTAGGCTCGCTGCGAACAACACTTGACTGTGTAGATCCTCTTAAAAAGAAGTTAACAAAGCAAAGAAAGTTCGCTCCTTGGTATAACTGTTGCAAAAATTTGAAAAGAATTGGCGATTAACCAAACAGGAAGAATCTCGTTTAATCTGGACAGACAGTCTCAAAACTTATAAGAGGGGCCTCCGCAATGCCAGAGCAAACTATTACTCAGCATTAATAGAAGAATGTACTATGATGTTTTTTTATGTTTTCTAACGACATGCTATACTATGATGTTTTTCCGGATTTTGACAACCTACTATAGAATGACGTTTGTCATGTTTTTTGATGACATACTATTCTTTGATGTTTTTTCATTTTTTCTAACGACATGCTATACTATCACGTTTTTCCCAGATTTTGACAACCTACTATACTATGACGTTTTTTTTCCTGAATTTTGACAACATACTATACTATGTCATGTTTCTTGTTTTTTGACGACGTATTATACTATGACATTATTCATGATTTCAGACGACATACAATACTATAATGTTTGTTCATGATTTTTGACGGCATACTATACAATTACCTTTTTTCACGATTTTTGACGACATGCTATAGTGCGATGTTTTTTCATGTTTTTTGGCAACATGCTATGCTATGACATTTTTCATGATTTTGGACGACATGCTATACTATGACTTTTTTTCAACATTTCTGATGACATGCTATACTATTAAGTTTTTCATGATTTCCGATGACATACTATATTATGATGTCTTTTAAACATTTTTGACGACCTGCTATAGTATGACGTTTTTTAATATTTGATCACATATTATACCATGACTTTATTTTGGCATATTTTTAGAGCATAATATAAAATGCCTTTTTACATCACATTTTTATGACATGAGATTTTTTATTTATTTATTTTTTTAATTTTTTAGCATTTCAATTTTTTTTCACTTTTCTAGTATATATTATAATTTGACTTTCAATTATTTCATTTTTCTTATTTTCTCTATTTTTTCACGTGATGAATATTTCTGTAATAAAGGCTCCCAATCAAAGAGTCACTTTGTGAGTTTTATTATCACATTTAAAGGTTCACACAATCAGCGTTCAGCAGAGTCTCAGACTCAGGTGGGCGTCTCCTTCATTTTTTAGCACTTCAGTACATTTGTGGTGAGGTCACCTGTGATGTCAGTGCATCAAACAAAGCAGACAGTCTGTCACTGGATATTTTGTACACAGAGTTCTGTCTTTGTTGGTTTGACACCATCATACTTGCTCAATCAGAACACTGAACACTTGGCTAATAAGAACATGTATGTTCGGACATCAGGTCACCCAAAGGTTAACAGTAGGTTACAGGTCTTCCTGTACACCAGGGGAAGGGCAGCATGGTGTCCACCATATGACCACACTGAGGAGATGTATGTGTAACGTATCATCATAACCTGCAGGTACAGAAGTGGCTTTCTTACATGAACTGCGTCCAGGACCACACCCTGGAGCACAGAACTATTTCTGAAAGGATCCACAGGAAGTGTTAGTATGTTGTTGTGTGTATAAATATTAACAGTGTTGTCATGAGAGAGCTGCAGTGTCTCATTGTCTCCACTGGAGGGAGCTGTTCCCTCTCTGGTCTCCTCCTCTGAAGTGTTTTCTCCCCTCTGCTGGTCACTCTGAGGAGCTGCAGCACCAGGACTGACAAACTCTTCTTTGTGAATTTTGTGTTCTCCCCAGGCCTTCCTCAACAACAGCGTCTTTGGAACTGTGGGTTCAGATAAATAAATAAATAAACAAACAAATAAATAAGTGGGTAGGGAGCCAGGGTGATAGTCAGAAAAAAATGTTAAGAATACTCAAGAAGTGGTAAAGTGGTAAATTTACGAGACAATAAAATCGTGTATTTACAAAAAAAAAACATATTTTCATAGCATATTTTCCCTGAGATTAATGATGTATTCTTGTGAGAAAGCAAATCTAAGGCTACTATCTCAAAGTTGTAAATTTACAAGGAAAAAAGACTGAGACATTAAAGACGTAAGTCTACAAGAAATATCTCTAATATTCGCTGAGGTTTAAGAGGTGTACTTACAAGAAAAGTTAGGACACTTTCTCTGAAAATAAAATTGTAAATTTACAAAAAATAAAATCTGGGATATTTTCTGACATGGTGAATTTATGTGAAATATGTCGGATATTCTCTGAGATTAAAGTAGGAAGGACGAAGGACACTTTCAGGGTTGAGACTGAGTGAAGACACACAACAGAGGACACTGGTTTTAAAGCTTTATTACAAAACGCAAGACAAAACATGTCAACTGGGTTTATTTCTATTGGCAAACACGACACAATGACGAACAACCTTCTATCTGTAGGTGAAGCTTCGCTGAAACCACGAACCGAAGAGAAAACAAACCAACACAACGTGGATCCAAAAACGGTGGACCAAAAGAGGAGAGCGGCAGCTTTAAGGCCCGAAACTGAGGAAACAAAAAACCAAAAGGATGAAGAGCAGGAGCAAGAAGAGGAGGAGAAGGAGGAGGAGGAGGAGGAGCAAGAGGAGGAGGAGGAGGAACTTCTTCTTAGTTTTTTTCTACGGGAGGTTCGTAGTGCGACAGTCTGCCGCCTACACACACGTATAAATAGTTCACCATTAAATTAAGTCAAATCCAATTCACACAGTAAAATGTTATTCACAAACTCAAAGTGTCCGCCGCTGTCAGACGGCTCGACGGGCAGGAAACAGGAAGTGAAGGGGGGGGGGGGGGGGGGGGGGGGGGGGGGGCTTCAGGGTCTGGAGGTTTCACTTTGACTGAAGCTTCTCCGTCTGTCAGGGAGGAAGACGACGACGACGATGACGTCCGACAGGATTAAAACTTTCATGTCACTGATTAGTTTTTGTCCAAATGTCGTCAAAACTTCACGTTTCAGTTTGTAAAAACGAGTGAGTGATGAAAACAGCATTTTGTCTCCGGAAGTTTCTTCAGACGGAAGTTTGACGGCTTTTTGTCTCAGAATCTTTTTTTTAACAAATGATGATTCATGTACTTTGTGTTTAATAAACTCATTTGAAGGATTTAACTTTGAAAATCTGGGCGTCTGAGTCGTTTCCTGTGTGCTTGACAACGACGAGGCTTAACGATGAAGGTGGCGGCGGTGTTGCTACGGTAACGAGGGCAGCTCTGTAGTTTTAACTGGTGAGTCACATTTAAATATTTATACATTACAACAATGTTCCAAATTCATAAATAAGTAGTGCAGTTTCCCCATCGACCTCCGCGTCACGACCGCACGCTGCAGATCAGTCTCCACGCACGCACGCACGCCCACACACACACACACACACGCACCACCACCAAAAAACTACAAATATGGCCGACGAGCTGCAGGTTATAGTCTTCATGCATGTGTTGAGGAACGCCAGCTCAGACCGATCAGCTCCATTTTCACATTTTAAAAGTATCAAAGCTATAAACACAGTTAACCAATCAGAGCTTCAGCCAATCAAAATACACTCTGATGAAAAAAAACATGGAGGAAGTGAGCGCTGATGTCAGAGAGGAACTTGGTCAGACCTGTACGGAGGGTTAGCGATGACAAAACTAAGTCCAGATGATCAGCTGATCATATTCATTATTATTAACATTATTATTATTATTATTATTATTATTATTATTGACGGAGCGTACTCAGCTGTCGACCAATAGGATTCAAAGACAGAGTGGCGCTGATCTGATTGGAGGAGCAGAGGGTCGGAGTTTGAGAGTTTGTCGTTAATAATCGTCTGCACGGTGGAAGCGACCGGCTGCTGTCTGAACCCACAGGTCTGACTGTTCTTCATGAGCCTCAGTTTCCCAGAATGCTCTGAGCTCTGACAGGTCCTGTAGCTCTCAGCTCTCTCCCCAGGTGGCTGATGGGAGATGGAGTGTATAGAGGGCAGAATGAAAGCGAACAGCGTCCGTGTGCAACCTGACAGGTGGAGGGGGTGGGGCACAGGGCATAGGGCGGGGCATGGGGCAGGGGGGCAGGGCATGTGACAGGGGTAACACTTTAAATCTAATCCCATCCTTTAAGAGCAATTAGCTAACGGTCAGTTATGACCATATATGGAAATGACCATATGTGGAGATCCCCCCGTCATATGACCATATATGAACGTCCTGCTGCTATCTACACCAGAGAAGAATCAACCAGGTCCAGTTCCCAAAACCAGCAGCCCAGAATCCGTCCCAACTGGTCCAGAACCTGTGGAGAACTGGTCCAGAACTTTTCCAAATTAGAACTTTTCCAGAACTGGCCCCAAACCAGTCCAGAACCAGTCCAGAGCCGGGTGACGTCACTCAGAGTCGGACTCCAGCGGCGCGGTCTCGTCTAAGACAACTCTCTTCCTGCGCTTGGCAGCAGCGGCTCGGGCCCGCTGCTCCTCCTCCAGGTGGGCCTTCTTGTGGCGGGAGAAGCTGGATGAGTGCATGAAGGTCTTGTTGCAGGCGGAGCAGGTGTAGGTCTTGGTCTTGGCGGCGGGGAGTCCGGCCTTCTGGTGGTGGTGCTGCTGTAGCTTCCCCCGCCCGCCGCCGTCCACCACCCTGTGGGTCTGCTGGTGCCGTGCCAGGCTGGAGGCGTGGCTGAATCGCTTACCACACTGGCTGCAACCGTGGCGACCGGCTCCTCCTCCGCCACCATCCTCCTCAGAGGTGGCGGGGCCCCGTTTGGCAACCCGCCCCCCTCGGCGACGGCGATTCTTCTTGCAGAGGGTGTAGAAGTTGGGCTTGTCGCGGGAGCAGAGCTTGAGGCGGATCTTAAGGTCTGACGAGCTCTCGCCCAGGTTCTCCTTGCCGGGTGTGTAGTTGTCCAGCAGCTCCTTGACGTGGGTCACCTGGTGTTTGGACAGCTGCGTGGACGTCCTGAAGCTCATGTCGCACTGCGGGCAGGCGTAGAACTTGTCTCCGCCCTGGCTCTGAATGACGGCAGCCGCCACATGCTGCTGCTGCCTCTTGGTCTTCTTGTTCTTGCTGCCAGCCTTCAGCGAGTGGCGCAGGGCGGCCATGTTGGGGCTGAGCGCCACGTCCTTGGGGAGGCCTTTTCCTTTCTTGTGGATGAGGCGGTGACGCGACAGGCTGGAGCTGTGGTTAAACTCCTTCCCACAGATGTTGCAGGGGTGGATCCTCCGCTTCCCATGCAGCCGCAGGTGACTCCCCAGCATCCTGACGGGAACACAAACACACAGTGACATCACGACACGAGAAAACTTTATTGATTTAGACAGGAAACCAAACAACAACATGCCAGAGCTGACATCACCGCTTCACTGTTTCAGTCACTTTTTATCCTCTGCTGTCAGGTGTGGACCCAAGGCCATGACGGTACCTCTAGATTTTATTCTGTTTTCAAACAGGAGGGGGCGCCGCTGTTACACCCAGCTAAGGTTCAGTTTTAGAAATGCATATCTTTTTTTTTTTTTTTAACAGTCTCAGGACCAAAACTGTTGCTCAGGTTCAGACTCAAGTCAGGCCTGATTTTTTTTTAGCTTAATCTAAGCTCCAATAAAAACAGGTGTGATTCATTCAGCTGCACGTGTCAGGGTTCACACATCTTCACAGATACAATTTCAAAACTTTCCCATGACGTCTCAAGGACCCACAGTCAAAGAAAATGTTTTCTTGACAGACCTGCGTTACCGCCGTTTCTTAACAATACCAGATTCAAACTGTTCAGACATATTTCTGTCTGACTGGAAACCATGAAGAGAGAGCCGGGGCGTCAGGAGACACTGACGAGACGTTCGAAACAGTTAACAAAACGCTGTCACACATCGATGCGTGTTAGAGGGACGCCATGTTGACGGCTACAAAAATACAACTGTTGCTAGGCTACATTATGTTGATGGTTACCCACCTGGTTACTGAAATAATTTTATCACACACAAAGAAATTCCAGGACTTGTCCATGTTTACCATGACCGAGGGCACCCTGATGTGTTCACTGGATCAGTTTATTAGGGACGGATATCGATTAGATTTTATGGATCTACGGTCACAGATACTGACGCCAGCAGGGTCGTCTTTAGGCAAACGGCAAAATCCAGTTCATCATATTTCCACGTGTATTGTGTATCTACTGTGTGTTAAGGCCAGAGCTTCACATTAAAGTCACACATGCTCCAGTGATATAGGTCTGGATTTATTCTGACGAGGTGCAGCTCCTGATACAGTTTCACTTTTGTTTTTTTTTCTGCGACTAAGCGACCAATGAAATCTTGCCGACTAATGACCTTTCTGGTCGACTAAGGTTGGCTGAAATATTAGCGGGCAGCCATAGTTAAACCTTATTTTCTTGTTTTGAAAAGCAGAGGAAGTCGTGTGCCTGTGTGTGTGTGTGCCGGGGCCTGTATCACGAAGCAGGATTAATGTCTTAGCGAGGTAACTTCAGGGTTAACCCTGGGTTTTTGGTCTCACGAAGCCGGTTCAGTTCTTATCGGGGTAGATCACCGTGGTAACTTACTCTGAACGGCTATCCTGCTCCGGAGCAGGGTAAGTTCAGGGTTGAATCTGATCCTATAAAAAGCACCACCCACTGGTCAATCAGCTGTTGATGGCTGACAGAAATGCAGCCCAGTCATGACGGGAAGTTTAATTCATTTGATTGATTTTGATTTGAAAGTTTATTTTGAACATTAAAAAAGAAAAGAAAGCAACAACAACAGACAATGAAAAGATTGTTCAAAAAGGAGTGGAAAGAAGTGGAACTTTCATCCCACCCCTTCATAAGAAAGAAACGGATCATTTGCGGACACTTAATAGCACCATTAATTAGTGCCAACATTTTGTTTTGTTGGAGGAAATGATCCCTGTTAAAGATAATGGGCCTAATTGACAGCTTTGCTGCTGCAAATATGGAAAGTAGCCTATCATGTCTACACTTGATGGTGTTTGAGGGATTTTCCTTTTTGTTTTTTAAAGAGGGACACTAGGTATATTTCTGTGCAGCTGTTAATTTCTAACACAGCTCAATATCAGGACGATTTTATTCAGACTATCAGTTTGGTGTTGATATGATTTAATTGTGGCGTCAGCTTTAAGCTTTATTGTAGCATATATAACGTTATGACAAAGAAGACCAGTTTATCAGACGCAATGATGTTAGACGATAATTGTAATACACGCAATTCATCTGCGCAGCATTGATTTCATGGGATTCAAGGGTGTGATCAGTGTCAGATGTACAGGTACAGGTACTGTAGCTACTTGAACCAGTGATGAGTCATTTAACCTACACATCATTTTATTTGCTGCCTTGTTTTGTCTTGATTTTTCCCTCTCTCCTCCTCTATTTCTTCTTTCCTCACCCATTTCTTTTCTTCTCTATTATGTGATTTCATTGATGTTTTGACAGGGGAATTTCTTTGATAAGCTTTTAGTGGCTTCTAACCTCTCTGGCACTTTTCTTTTTTTAATCTTGTAAATGTTATACTGTCTGTTTTTAACATTATGTGCAAATAAACTAATCTAAACTAAAACTAAACATTCATCCTGTTATGCGTTGCCATGCATTTTTCCTCCTCCTGCAGCTGCCACGGTGTTGGCCTTTTCTGTAATGTTACTTTTCTCCTCCTCATATTTTAGTAGAATTAATCTCTGATCCTCACATGAGAAATACTTTTTTCCCCTCACATACGGCGCTCTGTGAGGACGCTCAGTGACGCTCAGTGACGCTGCGCTTCTCTCATGATTATGATTGGTCCGCTGCGTGCGCGTTCACAGCTCTTGACAAAGCAACTCTGGGTTGAGTTACCGAGTTGATATCCAGCGTCGTGATACCGATTATCCTGATTGCCATTGTTAGGGTTAGTCAACCCAGGACAGGTCTGGGTAACCCAGGAAAGGCTGATCTCGCTTCGTGATACAGGCCCCTGGTTGGAGAAAAGTCAAATGAATGTTTTTATTTTGAGCAAAACAAAAAATAAAAACAAAACATCAACATGTTTCAAGAAAATCACCAACACATGAAGAAATAGTGTTAAATTCATTTCATTCATGTGTTCATCATGTATTTGTTCAGTTTTGAGGCCACTTGAATCAAATATTGAGTGAAGAGCACATGATTGTCAGCTCGCAGTTTCACAGTCAAACCCAATATTTGTCGTTTAAAGACGGTTCAGTGGATGATGACATGGTAAAATCCACCATTTTGAAAAAGGGCAATGTTGTTTTTTTCCCTTGCCAAATTTTAGCTGAACTTTAGAGCATCATTTGGTATCACTGGATACTTCGCAATTAATTTGTAATTTAAAAAGAGAACAAACCAAAATTTAACCATTTTCTCCTTTTAAACCAAAAAAGAAAACAAAGCTGTTTTGTTTTTGTTACAGAATCAAAAGAAACAAAAAACAATCCAAAGTGCTCTGTTTTTGGTTTAAGATGAAAAACTGATGTCACCAGGGCCCACAACAAACTCTGAGCCTGATCCTGATCTCTGGGCTGACTGAGCCTGAGCTGAGAAACAGAACAGCTAATCAGAATCAGTTCAATCAACTCTGAGTATGTTCAGCCTTAGAGAGGTGCGTTCACAGTGAGCACCAACAGACATCACCAGTAGAGTGCAGATAACATGACATTCAGTGGCAGAAAGCAGAAAGCTGATTGTTTCATCTCAGCTGAGTCAGAGATTTTAATGACTGTGAAATGAAAAAAAAAAAAACTAACACGTCAGCTGCAGCTGAACAGCGTGAGGTGTGATGGGAACAGACTGTAGAGTGTGTTAGTAGGTAATGCGAGGTGATGTGATGTGTTAATGTGTCTAATATACAGAAAATACAGTAACATTACACAGAGTTCATATATGTTAATATAATTTGCTGTATCATCTTATTCAGCTGTAATGTGATGGAGCCCAAACACACTGGGCACAAACTCAACATCAAACACACAGATATTAAACAGACTAGTAAAAGTTTTGTTTCTACTGACTTCATTCTGTCAATATTAGGCTGAGGTTCATTTAACTGCTGTGAAATGACTTCATGTAATCTCCTTTATTCTCACATGGAGCTATTATGGGATGTTGAGTCCCATCAGTGAGCCAAGTTACACCGCGGAGTCTTTGAATATATGAAAAGTATTCATGAATCACTGCATCATGTATCCACGTAGATTCATTTCTCATCAACACTGACAAACCTGCAGTTCTTTTTTTAAACATTATTTTTTTGGCTTTTGTTGCCTTTAATGTCAGGACAGCATAATGTTATGGGGAGAGAGGGAACGACATGTAGCAGGCTGGGTTTGAACCCGGGGCCGCTGGGTGACTGATCACGGGGCGTCCGCTCCATCCACTGAGCCACCGATGCTCCGTGGTCATTACTTTAATAATGGATTGTGATTTATGTCCAGGGAAAACCACTACAAGGGTCCAAAGTCTTTTCAGAGCCAGAGACACTTTTCTTACGGGCCGACAAACCGCTGTCTCTCTGATGTGTTCAGTGTCTCTGATGTTATAAAGAAAAGAATCAAAGGACAATGCATAAAATGTGCTGTGATGATAATGTAAATCCAGGATGTGTAATATGTGATATATGTGGGTGGAACAGATTGTTAGATAAATGATAGAGTGTGAGGTCAAACAGTATCTTTCATATAGACACTCCTCCAGGGAGACATCCAAACAGGCTCTAATCACCTTCTCCTTACACAACAGCCTCTGAATACACTGGGCCTCAACCTCCACCACTTCATTCACTAAAGGACACGCCATGTTTCTACTTCCTGCTACACGCTCAGCCTCAGGCTGACATGAAGCAAACCTGTGACTGAGCAGGTTAGCTTCACAGAGTATGTTGCCATAGTAACTGACTCAGGGTTACACTGAGCTGGCTTTGTGAAACGGAAAACTCAGAGTTTCTTCTCAGGCTCAATAAACTCAGAGTGTCACTGATGATGTTTAACTTTTTGTTGCCAAACTAAAAAATAAAAAGCACATTTTGTTTTTTGCTGATTCCTTTTTGCCATTTCTCATCTGGCACAGACACGGTGGACAGACAGGAAGAGGAAGTGAAGTGTCAACTGCCTCTCTGTACACCGTGCTCACATGAGACATGGGCACCGCCTTCAGGACACTTGGATCACTACGGACGAGCAGTATGGAGATATTTTGTGGTTTCAATGATGTGTTTTTGGACGTTTGAATCTGGGGCGCCGTCAGCCTCCATTAGGTGGAGTTGTGTTGCTACCTCCTCTCCCCTTGGATCTCTGCAAGTGATGTGAGGACTCTAAAACTTCACCTGAGCCTCCCTCGGCATATGGGTGAGTAGATAATGGCTGAATCTTAATTTTTGGGTGCACTATCCCTTTGAAACATGTTTAAACCTAAAATTCACTGATATTTGTTGCTCGGACTACAGATTATACTGACACCTTTCCAAACGCTCGCCACCGACACAAAGAGGATGGAGGAGGACTGAGAGAGGCAGCGCTGACCGACTCTGAACAGATTCTGTGACTGCGTTGTGTTTTCAGATACATTTTATCTCTGTTTAACTGTTGTTTGTCACCAGCCGGCCGCCATATTGTTTCCTGTGTTTAATTCATATTATATCACCATCTGGAGAGAGCGTTTATAGGTCGGTGAGGCGCAGTGCATTCTGGTAGTTGTAGGTTTTCTGTGCTGAGAGTGAAACACTGGTTTAATAATCAGGAAGCTAAGGAGAGACGAGGAGACTGTGAGTACCTGCTGCCTTTGAAGCTCATCCCGCAGTGGGGACAGGTGTAGCGCGCCTCCTGGTGCGTGGGCTCCAGCGCCCGTTTGGCGGGCGGTGGCGTCCCCGTGTGCGTCTGCTGGTGGCGGTACAGGCTGGAGGCGTGGCTGTAACACTTCCCGCAGTAGCTGCAGCGGTACTGCCGCTCGTCTGCCTCCAAGTCGGCCTGGTCCGAGTCCACCTCACCGTCCAGCTGGCTGCTCCCTGCCTCCACCAGCACCTCCTGCTCCTCCTCGCCGTCCTCCTCGTCCTCATCAGAGTCCGTCTTTATCTCCACGCTCTGCTCCGTCACTTCGCAGGGGTACACCTCCTCATAGGGAGCGAAGAAGGCCTCGTCCGTCTCAATCTTCAGCTGGTCGGCTGTCAGGTCTGTCGGGTCGTCCGAGTCCTTCTTCACGCAGGAGATGGTGAACTTGGAGCCGACCTCCGCCCACTTCACCACGTACTCGATGGGCTGCGTGTCCAGCTCCACCGTGATGAAGTCTGCGCCCAGGGCGTCCGACTCCGACACCGCCAGCTCCGTCTCCGAGTCCTCCATCCTGAACCGAGACCGGGGCGAGGAAGAGGAACAGGAGCAGCTACAGCCCTGAGGAGGAGGAGGAGGAGGAGGAGGAGGAGGAGGAGGAGGAGGAGGAAGGAAAGAAGATTATATCAGTAGTAAAATTATTATTATGTTCATAAAATAACAATAATAGTGTGTGTGTGTGTGTGTGTGTGTGTGTGTGTGTGTGTGCATATATACACTGTCATTATTATTGTTATTATTGTTATTGGATCGTTACACAAAATCAGAAAATAACTGAATTATACACATCATATATGTTAATAGTTTAAACTGACTATAATTAAATATGTTAACAGTAAGAAGAACAAAGTTACATCATAATTATAATTTATTTATATTGGATCATAAAACATTAGAAACATTATAGGAACATATGATGAGTGTTATTATTATTATCATACTGCCAGGACTACAGTATAATAATAGTTATGGTATATAGAATTTCATATAAGTTATATTATCATTACACTGAATGCTGATATAATTCATAATAACAATAATAATAATAATAATAATAATAACAGCATGTGAGAAATATGTTTGACATTAAAACTAAAACATATTTAAATGTTGATTTTATCATATTTGTAAATAATGATATTGTTTATTTTCAGTTCAATAAATGAGATGAATAAATAATGATTGTTTTTAGTATTGATTAATCAGATTATTGTTGTTTTGACAAACACTGGAACTATTGATCAGTCATCAGAAGAATCAGCTCATGGATCAGTTTATTGATTCATAAACAGATCAGATATTGATCTGCGTCTGTTCACACTGAGCTGACCCTAACGTCTCTGACCACTGATCAATCAGCTGATCATCAATATTAACAATCAATATTCAATGTTTCTGTTAACCCTGTGGTTCCTTTCAGGCACCACACACACACACTCATGATGTCACTCATTCACAAGGACAGAACTGTGCCTCCTACTCCTCATCATAATAACCTTCATCCTCTCATCACCATCATCATCATCACATCCTCATCATCCTCTCATCAGCATCATCATCATCAGCATCATCATCATCCTCTCATCATCCTCTCATCACCATCCTCATCATCACCATCACCATCATCACCACCATCATCACCATCCTCATCATCCTCTCATTACCATCATCATCATCACCATCATCATCCTCTCATTACCATCATCATCATCCTCTCATTACCATCATCATCATCACCATCATCATCCTCTCATCACCATCATCCTCTCATTACCATCATCATCATCACCATCATCATCATCATCCTCTCATCACCATCATCATCATCCTCTCATTACCACCATCATCATCACCATCATCATCATCATCCTCTCATTACCATCATCATCATCACCATCATTACCATCCTCTCATCATCCTCATCCTCATCCTCCTCTCATCATCATCATCATCATCCTCATCACCATCCTCATCGTCATCATCATCATCACCACCATCATCAACATCATCATCATCCTCATCACCACCATCATCATCATCCTCATCATATGTTTTTACATGAAGAAGATAAAATAACAGGGGACATGGATGTAAATGAAGATGACAGATGTGACGTCAGTCTGACTCTAAGGTCAACACTCTGTGATGTCACTGTAAACAATGACGACAGGTGACCTCTGACCTCCTGTGAGACAAAGGCTGAATATTTAAACACCTGTGAAACAGTGAATATGACCTGAATGACGTCACGTGATGCTCGTGCTGTGTCAAAACATCTGGCTGCTCTGCGACACTTCGCTCCTTTAATTTACCGGGAGCAGACCGTCACGCGGAACTCCGTTCAGAAACCTGTCGTTTGTACCGTGTGTCCGGCTGCAGGGACACCTGTCCAGGTGACAGGGGACCTGTCACTGCCCCTTCACTCTTCACCTCAGGGTGCGTTCAATGAACCCACCAACACTACTCCTCCAGTTCACATCAACATGACCGACACATTTCCTCCTCACTGCCGCGGTGGAACATCCCGCGGAGGGCGGCTGCTGGCAGCGCATCCATTATTAAAGATGGCTTTTCTTTCACATTCACAGCAGATCCGCCAAATATCTGTGCGCCGAATTTTTCACAACAACGTTTTGTTTCATAAAATGTCTTCGAACGTTTCAAACATCATTTTCTGTCGGCCGGACAGCGAGCGGCTTTTAAAAGCAGGGTTTTCTGAGTGGAGTTCCGGGGCTCGGCCGGGCACGGTGTCAGTGATGAGGAAGCAGAGGAGGGATCTTCTCTTCCCTCAACGTAAACTGTCAAAATAAAAGAGCAAACCGCGGGAATTGACGGCGCCCCGCGGATTTACCGGTGAAACGTGTCGGGATTCGGTTACTCACCGAGCTTTGAGCGGCGGAGCAGCGGCATAAACGGGAAAATGTTACCGGTGGAGACGGTGACAATAAACAGGAAGCAGGGGACGTGGACACAAAGCATTGTGGGAAAGGATTAAATGGTTGCGAAGAACGGAAGTACGGAAGAGGCTCCTTCAAAATAAAAACACAGGATAATAATAACATGGAATAAGAAATACTGTAAAAATAAAATAAAACATTGAATGAAAACAATTGAGCGGAATAACCATAAATAAAGCAAGCTCTAAAACTGAATGTAAACTATAGGAAAACATTTTGGGAAAAAAAAATGCAAAAACAAAAAGGAAAATAAAACATCAAATTGAAAAAATACAGCAAAGCAAACACAAGTAAAGCAACCCCAAAAATAAAATATAAAAAACAGTAAAAGAAAACAAAGGGAAAATATAAAGTAAAATGAATATAAATAAAGCACACCGTCAACAAAAATGAAAATAAAAAAATAAAACATTGAAAAAAAACACAGCAAAATAAACAGAAAGAAATCCCAACTACACCAGAACATCGTCTGTCTGTCTGTGTGTTTGTGTGTGTGTCTGTGTGTGTCTGTCTGTCTGTCTGTGTGTCTGTGTGTCTGTCTGTGTGTCTGTCTATGTGTCTGTCTGTCTGTCTGTCTGTCTGTGTGTCTGTGTGTCTGTCTGTCTATGTGTCTGTCTGTGTGTCTGTCTGTCTGTCTATGTGTCTGTCTGTCTGTCTGTCTGTGTGTCTGTCTATGTGTCTGTCTGTCTGTCTGTCTGTCTGTCTGTCTGTGTGTGTCTGTCTGTCTGTCTGTCTGTCTGTCTGTCTGTCTGTCTGTCTGTGTGTCTGTCTGTCTATGTGTCTGTCTGTCTGTCTGTCTGTCTGTCTATGTGTCTGTCTGTGTGTCTGTCTGTCTGTCTGTCTGTGTGTCTGTCTGTCTGTCTGTCTGTCTGTCTGTCTGTCTATGTGTCTGTCTGTCTGTCTGTCTGTCTGTCTATGTGTCTGTCTGTCTGTCTGTCTATGTCTGTCTGTGTGTCTGTCTGTCTGTCTGTCTGTCTGTCTGTCTGTGTGTCTGTCTGTGTGTCTGTGTGTGTGTCTGTGTGTGTGTCTGTCTGTCTGTCTGTCTGTCTGTCTGTGTGTCTGTCTGTCTATGTGTCTGTCTGTCTGTCTGTCTGTGTGTCTGTCTGTCTATGTGTCTGTCTGTCTGTCTGTCTGTGTGTCTGTCTGTCTATGTGTCTGTCTGTCTGTCTGTCTGTCTGTCTATGTGTCTGTCTGTGTGTCTGTCTGTCTGTCTGTCTGTGTGTCTGTCTGTCTGTCTGTCTGTCTGTCTATGTGTCTGTCTGTCTGTCTGTCTATGTGTCTGTCTGTGTGTCTGTCTGTCTGTCTGTGTGTCTGTCTGTGTGTCTGTCTGTGTGTCTGTGTGTGTGTCTGTGTGTCTGTCTATGTGTCTGTCTGTCTGTCTGTCTGTGTGTCTGTCTGTCTATGTGTCTGTCTGTCTGTGTGTCTGTGTGTCTGTGTCTTTTTCATATTTATGACATCATGATTTCAAATATACTGTAAACACAGGAGGAGCTGATGATGAAGAGGAGGATGAGGATGAAGAGGAGCTGATGATGAAGAGGAGGAGGTCAGTGGGTACTGAGGCCTCCTCTTCGCTTCCTGTCACCGCAGCAGCGTCACCGTGTCTCCTCAGCAGGAACATTAACGGCTTTGTCCCGGTATCTTCTCCGCTCTCCTCCTTCACACACACACACACACACACACACACACGCACACGCACACGCGCGCGCGCGAACACACGCACACACACACACACACACACACACACACACACACACACACACACACACACACATCGCCCCGCCGCCGCTCCGTCACAACCCGCCTTGTTTTCGGTATTTTACCGGATAAATCACGGAGGTGATGTGAAACCCGAACACTTACGATTGAACCCGGATCGGTTCCGCTTCTCCCGGTTCGGCCGTGGATGAGAACGTGAGTCGGTTCCTCCGCCGCTCCTCTGTCACATCCACCGGAGAGCAGCGGCAGCCTGTCGGTTAGTAACGCTCAGTCCTCTCTGCCGCGGGGCGGAGCGGCGGGAGCGGCACGGAGCGGCAGGTCGCCCTGTACAGTGGATGGGCCGCTGCGGCACAGAGGCGGCACGCGGCAGCCCGTCCGGACTCTCTCCGGCCTGTGATTGGTTGAGCAGCTGCGCAGCCTGCTCGGTGCATCGATTCTGATTGGCTGACGGACCGAAGACCCGCAAACTCTGCCGCCAAATGTCGCGAGGTGTCGTGAAGCCTCAGAACATCCCGTATGATCCGTTTAACGGACACCGGGCCGGTTCTACCGGACACTGCTGACGTACCGATGTCTCTGACGTCACTGAACAATCACGGAGATTAAACTATCGATCTGATCAGTAAATGTTTACTGACGTCACAGACCTCTGATCAGTTCGGCTTCGATCCTGAAGAGACGCTGCAGTGAGAGGCCAGCAGGAGGCGCTGTGGGCCTCTTCCTCCTCCTCCTCCTCCTCCTCCTCCACACAGCACGGAGGAACTGATACTCCAAAACACAGGAGGAGTAGAAGATGAAGAAGGAGGAGAGGATGAAGGATGAGAGAAGGAGGAGGGGGAGGAGATGGAAGAGGAGACGAGGAAGAAAAGGGGGAGAAACAGGAGAGGATGAAGGATCATGATGAGGAGGAGGAAATGGTGAAAGGAAGGAGGAGGAGAGGATGGGGGTGGATGAGGGGGGATGAAGGATGACGAGGAGAAGGAGGAGGGTAAGGAGGATGAAGGGGGGAAGAGAAGATTAAAAGAAGGAGGAGACGAGGAGATGATGGAGGAGGAAAAGGAGGGAGAGGAGGAGGGGATGAGCCATGATGAGGGGAAGGAGGAGAAGAGGATGAAAAGGAGGCAGAGAAGAGGAGACGAGGAGGAGAGGATAAAGGAGCAGAGGAGGAAGAGGAAAGGTGGAAAGATTAAGAGGAGTAGGAGGATCAGGAGGAAAGGAGGAGAGGGAGAGGATGATGAAGAAGAAGAGAGGATGAAGAGGAGGAGGAAAGATGAAAGAGGAGAGGAGGAACAGGAGGAGGGGATGAAGGAGCAGAGGAGAAAGAGGAGGACAGGAGGGGGATGGAGGAGAAGGAAGAGAAGATGAAGGTGGAGAGGAGGAGGAAGAGGAAGATGGGATGGAGGATGATGAAAAGGAGGAGGAGGACTCCTGCTCCTCTGTGACAGCAGTTTGCAGTGAATGCTGGGAAATGAGGTCAGACTGAAGCTGTGAATAGTGACACACCTTTATTATGAACACATGAATGCATCATCACCACTTCATCATCTGCACAACAACAACAACAAATCTGAATGTGAACATTAATACGAGTATAAATCTATATCAGTCAGACAGTAAACAAACAAACAAACAGCATGTAAACAGGAAGAACCTTCAGCTCCAAAGAGACGGTTAAAGACACAGAGGCCTGGGGCAAGATGGCGGAGGGAGCAGACACACTGTAAACAGCTCCGAGCAGCAAAACCTTGAAAATCGAATAATACGAACTCAGAACTCACAAACTTCTATGTGATAGATGTAAAACTTCCCGAAGTCAAGTCAGCGTCGTTCAGCATCCAGTAAGTAGTAGGACACTTTGTGACAACACCAAAGATGAAGTAACGTTACGACATGGCTAAAACTAGCGCTGGTGCTAACACTAAAGCTAGGGCTCTCCTACAACACGACTACTGTGGACCAGAGAACATGGAGACAAACGCCAAAGGCACAAAAACACTTTAACATCGCCTTCCAAACCGTCAGCTCCACAGAACAAAGAACAAAGAGGAGAGGATAACACGACCGCAGCAGCTCATGTCAGTGATGCCTCAAATGTTGCCATCCTGGCTGCGATTCGGACACTTCAAAACATGATGGAGGACTTCAAAAAAGAACTCAAACAAAACACACTCACCACGGCTAACATCGCAAAAGTGGTCGAATGTAATTCAGCTGAAATCAAAGAATGCAAGAAGAAAACAAAGAACTGGAAATAGATGTGAAACAACTCAAGGAGAAAAGCACAGAGCTGGAAAAGAGAGCTGCAGAGTTGGAGCGATACAAAAGGAGATGGAACTTAAGACTAAATGACCTGAATGAAGAAAAAGAAGAAAACACACGTCAGATCATCAACAACATCATCGGGAAGATTGCTCCTCACTGGAAGGGGAACATGGACTTCATCCTAGACTCTGTGCATCGTTTAGGACCAAACAACGCCAACCGTCCTCGTCCTCATCAGATCATCATGCAGTTCACTTGAAGGCACTTCAGGGATGAACTCTGGCGTATCACCAAACATCACCCCGTCTGCAAAGAGCTCAACATCCGCTTTGCAGAAGTTCTCACCAAAGAAGACAGAGAGGCACGAAAAGCTGTATGGCCAAAGATTGCGAGGAAGGCAGGACGTAAAGGGAAATTTTGGTTTATTTCAACCTGTCTCCTATTGTCCTAAATTTGTTTCAAGTGACTAGTGACATAAAAATAATAGTTAGCATGTTAGCCGTTAGCCTAGATACAGCCGGGGCGCATAGTAGCGTCAGACCTGTTAAAACCTAAGTGAACGAGCCTCATATCGTTAGGATAAATGTCAGAGAACATATGTATATATATATGTATACATATTGGTGGTGACCTTAATTTAATCCATGATGAATTTTATGATAAATTTCCATCCAGATTCTCTGCAAGTCATCCAAACAACACTTTTACTGAGTTTTGCAATGACCAAAGCCTAACTGATGCTTGGAGACATTTAAATCCAGAAATAATTCAATTCTCATGGTCCAATTCCAATTATAAATCCAGATTTGACCACTGGTTAACTGCAAACCACTTGCTATGTTATGACCTCAGCTCTGATATCTCTGCTGCTCCACTGACTGATCACAATGTTATCTATCTATATGTGAAGCCTAACAACAGGAGAACTTATTCAAACAAATACTGGAAGTTTAACTCGAGTCTAATTAAGAATAATTATTACTGTCAAAAGATTAAATCACTAATTACAGAAATTATAAACTCGGAAGAATTAACAACACCTGTCAAAAAATGGGAATTTCTAAAATATAAAACACGCCAATTCACCATTTCATTCAGGAAAAAAATTAAAAAAGATTTCGAGAAAAAGGAACCAGACATTATCAATTACATTAACAATTAAATGTTTACTGCAATAAACTCAACCCTACTGAAGATGATAAACAGAAAATACTAAATCTTCAGCCTAAATTGGATGAAATGTATATTCAGAGAGCACAAGGGGCCTTTGTTAGATGTAGAGCTAAATGGATAGAGGAGGGGGAAAAACTCAGCATATTTTTGCGGTCTTGAAAAAAGAAGACAAAGGAAAAATAACATCAGTTCCTTGATAGTTGATGATACAGAAACCACAGATCCAAAATTAATCTCCTCAGAAATCCTTAAATTCTATAAACAGCTTTACAGTTCTAAATTTTCTAATGAAGACTGCCATACATGTTTAAAGGATATAGAGAAACATATTCACAAAGTTGAAGATAGCTTTAAACAAACATGTGATAATCAAATAACAGTTGCTGAAGTGGACAGAGTAATTGGCCGCCTCTCTCTTAACAAGGCACCTGGCTCAGACGGCCTCACAGGAGACTTTTCTAGACATTTCTGGGAAGATATAAAAGAACTGCTACATCAAGTTTTTCTGGAGATATTTGAAACTTGTATACTTCCACCCACAATGAGACATGGGCTTATCATCTCAGTTCCTAAACCTGGCAAAGACCCCAGATTTATTGGAAACAGAAGGCCTATTACTCTTAGAAGATCTGATTATAAACTACTTACCTACATTTTCACCACTCGTCTTCAGACAGGGATTTCAAATATTATTGCAGAAACACAGTCTGGTTTCTTAAAAGGAAGATCAACCCACAATAATATAAGGCTGGTAATGGACATTATTGAATATAGAAATCAAAGATGATGGTTTTCTTTTCCTTTTGGATTTCTATAAAGCGTTTGACTCTTTAAAGCACCGATTTATCTTCCAAGTTGTTGAACAATTAGGTTTTGGAATCAAATTTAGGAATTTAGTTGGTGGACTATATCAGAATATCAGCAGCTGTGTCATACTACCTCATGGCAGTGTTAATGTAGGAATTCCACAAGGTTGTCCCATTTCACCATATTTATTTATATTAGTCACAGAAGTGTCAGCAATATACATTAAAAACTGTAATGACATTAAGAATTTAAATGTATACTGATATTGTCATCAGCCAACTACCAGATGACACAACAATATTCCTAAAAGACAGAGATCAAATTCCAATAACTATTGCAAAAATTAAAAATGTCTCCAAAGCTTCAGGGTTAACTTTGAACTTAAACAAATGTGAACTATTTGCAATTCATGATACACCACTAAAAGACATCTGTAATATCCCTGTCAAGTCAGAAATCAAATACCTGGGAGTTTACCTTTCAAAAGACCAAAAAGAAAGTCAATCCTTGAATGTAGAAAACAAAATAAAAGAGAGTAAAGCCAAATTAAATTCATGGCTCCAAAGAGACCTTTCAATACTCAATACTTTCAATACTACCTAACCAAGATGGAACATCTGTCGAGGTGTATTTACCCAGCCTACTCTAATGCCATTCCAAATAAACTGATAAAATCTATTAACCAAATTAATCTAAATTTTATTTGGAGAAACAAACCACACTATATGAAGAAATTAAGGATGGGGGGCCTAAAAGTTATAGATTTTGATTGCCTTAATGGAACCTTAAAAATTAATTGGTTGAAATCTTGGATCCAACATAGCAACTCATTTTGGTACTGTATTCCAAATTCCCTATTCAGTAAGGTTGGAGGATTGAAATGTCTAATCATGGCGGACTTCAATATCGATAAACTACTTATATCATTATCAGAGTTCCACAAACAAATTCTATTATATTGGAAAATGTTATATGTGCATCATTTTTCACCCCACACCACTATGCTTTGGAATAACGGATATGTATTGTGCCGAAATAAATCTTTATTTTATTGGGATTGGTATGAGAGAAATATATGGTCTATAGTTGACTTAATGGATGCCAGTGGTAATCTCTTGGATTATCAACAATTTTGCACTAAACATAAATTCAACCTTTCAAAATCAGGTTTTTATTAATTTACACAAAACACTTCCTCAGGAATTCTTATTTCTAACGAAAAATATATTGACACACCAACCTATAATGCCACAACTGGCCCCACTGTCAATACAGGGGATTTTAATCCTGGACAAAAAATGTAGCAATTACTTTATAAGAAACTGCTTTACTGAAAAATGATTCCCCGGCAGACAAAACAACAATGACATCCTCCACAAATTTGATAAAAAAATCAATTGATAGACTGAGAACAATGTACCTAACATTTCCTAACCCCCCAAAATGAAACACACTTCAAAATTATGAACAACATTTATCCCTCTAAAGAATTACTAAGACTACGTTTTAATATCAATGACAATATATGCACACTTTGTGAAAATTACATTGAAACTATGGACCATATATTTTTCTCATGTGGTATAATACCAACATTCTGGCTTAATATTCACAAATGGATCAAACAAAAAATCTCATTGTTTCCAGCTTCTATTGAAGTGTCAAAGATTCGGTGCCTGGAAGTGGGCCTGTAGGCTCCCGACCTTGAACTTCTTGTCTCTTGTTAGTCGTCTTCAAATGTCGATTTGATATCTTAGGTTCAGCTGGCAAATTCTTAAAGAAGCACTGGAAACAGGCAAGGTCCGATGCAATCAAGTTTAATGTGTCAACAGGCTTTAACACATACAACTTAGTGAGCCAGACTCCGGAGCGTGGCTAAAGATCCGCTTTCAAACCCCTAGCTTATATGCTGGTGGAGACTCAACCGAGTCTCCACCCCTTTTTGCTAATCCTTCCCACTTGATCCCAATTCTATTGGTGGAGAACTTTCTTTGTGTCCGATTCTGATTGGGCCCGTTTCTAATGGTGTAACGTAGCCTGGAATTTCCCAAAATTCCTTCCCTTAGGTTCGGTTTCATTCTCGTTCTATTTTTAAAAATATGTGAATTCTGGGGACTCTCTACACAGTCCACAGTGTTCCTGATTTCGTGCAAATAAAACCTTAGAGTACAATATGTGAGTGAGTGTGTGCGAGTTACAACATTTGAGCATGTGTTTGATTGTGAGTGAGTGCGCGCAAGTTACAACATTTGAGTATGTGTTTGATCATCAAACAGGGCATCTAACAGGGCAGTAAATGACCTTGACAACAGATTCAAAGGAGTGAATGATAAAATGACCTCGGCAATATCTCATACAGGTTCAAAGGCTGCCATAGTGCCCTGCACATGATTATATAGTTTTTTTGTTTCCCAATCACTTAGATATTTTAACCCTGTTATTTGATTTACTAAGCACAAACTTTTACACTACACTATCTCTAGAGATGATATAACTTTTGGTATGATCTTGTAAAACAAAAATGATGAACTCTGTTGTAATTTTATGTCTAGCAAAAAATTTTATTGAGTACTGAAATCATCCCCCAAATGTATTGTCTTCATGACGTCTTTCATGTACATGAAATCTTTAAAACTCCTAAAAGGAATAAAAGCACAAAAATTATATGATATTTTGAAAAATGTCCCTACTGAATTGGATTGATGAAATTGATCTGAATTGCCCCTTGTGAAATCAATGATTATTTATCTGTTATATTACTGTATTCTATTAATAATATTTATTTTATTCATATGTTTATTTTAATTTTTCTTCAATCCGTTCTGAATCTATTATATTGAAGCACCTAACGTGTGTGTTACTTTGAGATGATCTGCACTAATGCTAGGTTGATGTTCCCTTGGCAATCTCTTTATACTGTTGCAATGTATGGAAAATGAAAGTTGCCACATTTGTTTATTTTTATACGTTTTCAATAAAGCATTGAAAAAAAAGAAGAGAGACGTTTAAAGACATCAGAAACAGGAAGTTCAAACCGTGACTAAGGTCATGTGAGGAAGTGAAAGAAAAAAATATTCTTCAGTAAAGAAAATAAAATCCCGTCTCAGCAGGTGAGACGAGGTGGAGCGTCTCTGAACCTGAAAAACAGGACGTAAAGAAAAACCCAAAAACTCCAGACAGAAACCAAAACAACCTGCTGTCAGAAGACAAACAGGACAAAGTCCAAAATAAAGACTCTGATCCTCAGCGCTGTGTTTTCCCAGTGACCCTGAAGTACACAAACACAGCTGTGTGGACTCACCTGTTGGCTGCAGCTCAGACATCATCAACACCTCAGGGCCCTCTCACACCTCAGGGCCCTCTCACACCTCAGGGCCCTCTCACACCTCAGGGCCCTCTCACACCTCAGGGCCCCTCACACCTCAGGGCCCCTCACACCTCAGGGCCCCTCAGTACCTTTAAGATACTTTAAAGGTTTGAGCTGGCGGTGTGCTCAGTGATGTCATAGTGATGTCACAGCTGTCTATCAGTGTCGTCCAGCTGGTGGGTTTGGCCTTATCAGTTGCAGTTAACAGGAAATTTATCTGTGTGTGTGTGTTGTCTTTATTTTAAACTAAATGTTCTTTGATGTTTTTCTCTGACAGTTTTAGCTTCTTTACTGATTCAGATTATTGATCCAAAACATAACCAATAATCAGGTTATAAAGTCACTGAACTGATGCACATGGATCAATAATATCAGATTACTCTGCACAGTGAGTACTGTTACTGCAGTAAAGTATCAGAGTACTCAGGTGTTCTTCTGATCCTCAGTCTGTATCCTATTACGTCATCAGTTTACAGGTGAGATTCACCTGCAGCTGCTCAGGTCTTCATTTAAACTCTTTTTATATTCTCCTCCTCCCCCAGCTGGAATCTTTCAGGGACTTTCAGAATAAAATCCCCTCAGCTGAAGTTAAATTGGTTTGTTTCTGTCTGGTGAACTTCCTGTTTGGTTCCAGAAAACATCAGCTGATCGGACTTTTACTCTGACACAGAAACTTTTTCTTCTTCAGCTGTTGGAACGTTCGCTCTGGTTCCACCTCTGCTCTTATTTTGGAAGTTCAGTCCAACATTTATATACGTCATAACAACACTGAATAAATGAAATAAAACAGAAGTTCATCAAACTGAGACAGGTACTTCAGATCTGTACTGGAGTAAATGTACTCTGTTACTTTCCACCTTTGCTGCTGGTTAAACTGGAAACTTTCAGAATAAAATCTGCTCAGTTAAAGCTCAACCGAGAACTTTCAGAATGAAGTCCCTGAGTCACAGTTAAACTGGAGATTTTCAGAATAAAATCCTATCAATTAAAGTTAAACTCCAGATTTTCAGAATAAAATCCCTTCAGTTAAACTGGAACCTTGCAGCAGAAACCAGACACAGCGATGATGTCACAGACACAGCGATGATGTCACAGACACAGTGATGAGGTCACAGACACAGTGATGATGTCAGCATGTTTTATTACTGTAAAGAATCACAGCAGGAAGAGAGTACTGATGACATCACAGTTCTGTGCCAGAAGCCCCCCCCCCCCCCAAAAACACCAACATCACAACAGAGCTTCAATAAAAAGCACCAATCACTGCTGACCGCAGAGTCATGTGACCCGTCTGCTGACAGACTGCAGGCTGCTTCCACCTGAGGCATTCTGGGAAATCACCACCTCTGATTCTGTAGATTTTCACCCTGAGCTCAGTCCACCGATCAAGTGGCTCAGATTAGAGGCAGTCAGCAACGGACGCCTGCAAGACTCAGCTCAGGGCTCCAACATACTGTTTTTTAAAAGTCCAGGGGCTTTTAATTTGAAAGTTCCGACAGCTGTAGGTTTCCTCTCGTCATTAATAATGATATGAATTATTAATAAAAAGTGAACGATCTGTTGATAAACACATTATCAGAAGTGACGCTGCGCCTCCTCTGGTCACTCACAGTACTACACCCGACACTCGTCCACACTACTGAGCGTGTGCAGACGGCTGCAGGGACAAGTCGTGGTCAGCCTGCAGTCTGGACAGGAAGTAGATCTCTGCAGTTCAGCAGTTTCACAGGAAAACAAGAGAAGAAGAAGAAAAAAGGAACATTCCACCCAAACAGAGCTTCTGTTACAGGAAGTGAAATCATAAAAACAGATTTAATAAAATAAGTTCCATTAAAATAAAGGCTACTTTATATCTAGCTTTAATCCCGCCCACCACATGTTAACCCCGCCCCCCTCCTCCTGTCAGGATCAGCTGATGAAATGCATTCTGGGACATGTATTGTTTTCATTATGATGAACTGAAGCTCAACGTTTTCCACAAACAGAAATAAAATCAAAGTTAAAGACGCCGAAATTGTCAAATCTTTTGGCCACCGAGAGGCGCTAGTTAAAATATTTAAATTTAAATGAGCTGCGAGTCACAAACGTCCCCTCAATGATCATCTTCCTCATGAACAACGTCAGCAGATACGAGGTTTTCCCTCCTTGGTGGGTTCTTGATCCTGATTGGAGGAGAGTGGCGGGCGGCAGCTCAGCGCAGTGATGTCACAGGAGAGAAGGCGGCGATGGTTAGATTGTTGTGGTCGTGTGCGCTGATCAGCGATAATAAAGTGACTCCCAGAGGAGAGAAGAAGAAGAAGCATCCACCACCATCATCATCATCATCATCATCATTATTATTGACGTCGGCGGTGTCACATCTGGAAGGAGGACAGACTCTTGGTTATCAGAGGACCAGCATTACAGGGACACTGCACCACAGAGGGACTGATGGGAACTCACCTGTTCAGGTGCTTTGTGCAGCCACTTGTCTTTGTCTCCGCCCATCTTCATACAGGAGAACAGGTCGCAGACGGACGGCAGCGCCAGACGCTCCTGCAACACACACACACTGGTCTCAGTAATCTGTGCTGGTCTGTGCTGATCTGTGCTGGTCTGTGCTGATCTGTGCTGATCTGTGCTGGTCTGTGCTGGTCTCAGAGATCTGTGCTGGTCTGTGCTGATCTGTGCTGGTCTGTGCTGGTCTGTGCTGGTCTGAGTGATCTGTGCTGGTCTGTACTTGTCTGTGCTGGTCTGTGCTGGTCTGTGCTGATCTGTGCTGGTCTGTGCTGGTCTGTGCTGATCTGTGCTGATCTGTGCTGATCTGTGCTGGTCTGTGCTGGTCTGTGCTGGTCTCAGAGATCTGTGCTGATCTGTGCTGGTCTGTGCTGATCTGTGCTGGTCTCAGAGATCTGTGCTGGTCTGTGCTGGTCTCAGAGATCTGTGCTGGTCTGTGCTGATCTGTGCTGATCTGTGCTGGTCTGTGCTGATCTGTGCTGGTCTGTGCTGGTCTGTGCTGATCTGTGCTGGTCTGTGCTGGTCTGTGCTGGTCTGTGCTGGTCTCAGTGATCTGTGCTGGTCTGTACTTGTCTGTGCTGGTCTGTGCTGATCTGTGCTGATCTGTGCTGGTCTGTGCTGGTCTGTGCTGGTCTGTGCTGGTCTGTGCTGATCTGTGCTGGTCTGTGCTGATCTGTGCTGATCTGTGCTGATCTGTGCTGGTCTGTGCTGGTCTCAGAGATCTGTGCTGGTCTGTGCTGATCTGTGCTGATCTGTGCTGGTCTGTGCTGATCTGTGCTGATCTGTGCTGGTCTGTGCTGGTCTCAGAGATCTGTGCTGGTCTGTGCTGGTCTCAGTGATCTGTGCTGGTCTGTACTTGTCTGTGCTGGTCTGTGCTGATCTGTGCTGGTCTGTGCTGGTCTGTGCTAATCTGTGCTGGTCTGTGCTGGTCTGTGCTGGTCTGTATTGGTCTCAGTGGTCCTGTTACCTGAGCCTGACTCCTCTTCCTCAGCAGCCATTTGTCCTCCTCTGCTGGTGGGCGGGGCTGACCTCCTGACCCCAGAGTCTGTCCTGGAAGCACCCAGAGTTCTGGATCCAGAGGGCACTGGAAGGGAGATGGTGAGGAGGAGGAGGAGGAGAAAGGTCTGAATGAGGAGCTGTGCTCCTCCCTGCTGGCCTTCTCCACCTCAGGAGCCACCCAGCCAGACAAGGAGGAGGTGAGAGCCTGCGGAGGAGTCCTGCAGGAGGAGGTGTTGGTGGGGTGGAGCCAGGCCTGCAGGATGGCCTGAACCTGAGGGGACACAGGAAGCTGTTAACAGTCAACAAACATCAGCAGGCAATTGGTTTTAACCTGAGGCTCACAACAAAACTTCACCTTCTGCTCCTGCTCCCTGTGGTGCAGGGTGGGCGGGGCGTTCTTGGCAGCGGGCGGGGTATTCTTGGCGTTGGGCGGGGCGTTCTTGGCTACAGGGACCCCATTCTTGTCCCGTCCGTCCTGTCGGAGCAGCCACAGGCTCAGGGCTTCTTTCCCACAGTTCTCGTCACAGACGCAGTCGCCGTAGGTGGAGCACGGCTCGTTGGCCTTGCAGTTTTGCTGCACTGGCACCACCTGCTGCAGCCACGCCTCCAGGGTTGCCGCCGCTGGGGGGTCAGGGGAGACGGGGCTGGAGGTGGGACTGGAGGCGGGGCTGGGGGTGGGCGGGGTCTTCAGGCACTTGAGCTGGCCCAGGTTCTCGATCTCCAGGGCCTTGGAGGTCTGGCAGCAGGAGGAGCAGTCGGCGGGGGGGCGGCTGGGCCCCACCAGCCAATCAGTGGATGTCCAGTTGTCCTCAAATGGCTTCAACACCCGGCGCCACCTCTCAGCGTCTGACATGGTCTCCATAGCAACAGAAGGCGGGGTGATGAGCCAGTCGCTCAGCTCCTCCTCCTCCTCCTCAGTACAGATGGCGAGCTCTGATTCATCGATCTTCTCGATGGAAAAAGAGGAGCTGCAGCTGCTCTCGGTCCGCTCCCTGCTGACTGGGCTCTGGTCCTGGAGGAGCCATGCCTCCAGGTCCCTGAGCTGACCCCAGGCCTGCAGGAAGTCCATGGAGGGCAGGGCGGGACAGGGAGTCTGAGACACACACACACACACACACACACACACACACACACACACACACACACACACACACAAACAGGAAGTCATGTGACCAACAGGAACAACACAGAGCCATTTAAAACTCAGTCTAATGACATCACTCAAAGACATCACATCTGACTTCAGGTGGTCGTCTCTCCCTCTCACCTTGCTCTCCTTGTGTGCCATCAGCCAATCCTGAGGGTTCTTGCTGGATTGGTAACCAGTAGGAGTGCTGCTTGCTGGAGGAGTTCCCAGCAGCCATTCGCCGAGAGCTCCGGCCTCCGTTTTCTGATCAGAGACACATCACGCAACATGTCACTGTTCTGCTCCACACACGACCTGCTACATTGTCCTGATGTTATATTAATGTTAACTGTTAAATTATCGTTATACTGATGTTACATTGATGTTGTGTTGACGTTATACACTCTTTTACACTGGAGTTAGTTTGGTCCAGTCTGATGTTTCACAGGTTATTGGTGGAGTTACCTGTTTCTTGGCTGTGATTGGATAGCTCTGCACCTGACCTCTATGGGGGGCGGTGCTCTGAGAGGACACACCCTCCACCAGCTGCAAACAGGAAGTACAGTAAACCCTTGATCAACATCACATCCCCAGACACAGCACCTGTGTGTGTGTGTGTGTGTGTGTGTGTGTGTGTGTGTGTGTGTGTCTGTCTGTCTGTCTGTCTGTCTGTCTGTCTGTCTGTCTGTCTGTCTGTCTGTCTGTCTGTCTGTCTGTCTGTCTGTCTGTCTGTCTGTCTGTGTGTGTGTGTGTGTGTGTGTGTGTGTGTGTGCGCGCGCGTGTGTTACCTGAGCTGTGATGCGGCCGAATGAGGTGATGGCCTGCCTCAGAGAGCGAGTGTCGGCGTGGAAACTCATCTCAGGCGTTTCCTCTGGAGTCAGACTCAGAGAGGACAACCTGCACACAGAGGGTGAAAACACACACAGCCAGCTGTTACACCACACACACCATCATCATCATCATCATCATCATCACATTCTAATCTTTGTTCTGTCTCCTGAGAGCTGAACACTGACTGTTGGACATGTCTGTACAGAGTCTCTGCAGACACTGTCATTAAGAAAAAAACACTCATTTAGTCAGTCTGTGTGTGTGTGTGTGTTTACCTCTCCAAGCAGCTGGTCAGCCAGTTGCTCAGGTCGTTGCTGCTGCTGGAGTTCTGCAGCTGATGGACAATCACATCAAACTGACCTCTGAGCTGAAACACCACACACAACCAGTAAACAACCAGTAAACTGAGAATATCCCAGGTTATGGAGACTCATGATACCATCAGCAGTAACCAGTACACCCAGTATAAGGAGTGAGCAGTTACCCAGTGCAGCTGGTGCAGCTGCTGCTGCAGAGTTTCAGTCTTGAGTTGTTCCAGCAGCTCGATCTGTCCCAGCAGACACACCTCTCTGGAGCGCAGCGCCTCCTGCTGACGGCTCACACAGCTCTGCAGCTCTGCACGCACCTGAAACACAAACACACACACACACACACACACACACACACACATACACACACACACACACACACACACACAAGACAGACAGACAGACAGATTGCTGTTAACAGGACATGATGAGATGTCTGCTGACAGTGACCTGAGTGTTCTTCACTGTTTTCAAACATTTCAAACACTCAGTAATTAATCAATCAATAATCAATCAGCACGCAGCATGACATCACAGACCTGACAATGACAGTTACCTGGAGAGCTATAGACAGGTGAGCAGAGTGCACTAAACTACAGCAGAAACACAGCAGAGTCTAGTAGAGTCCAGCAGAACACACTAGACACCAACAGAATACAGTAGAGTCCAGTAAAAACACAGCAGAGTCTAGTACAGTCCAACAGAACACACTAGCCTACAATAAAGTCCAGGAGAACGCAGTAGAGACCAGTAGATGAAGCTGCTGTCAGTGATATGAACTCATCTCTTTCTTTACTCTTTTATATACTGACTCAAACCCCCCCCCCCCCCCCCCCCCCCCCCCCACACACACACACACACGCACACAGGTAACGTGACCCAACTTGTTGATGGTTAACTGAGCCTGAGGTAACGAAACGACCGCAGGAACCAACAACAAAAGGATCAAAGCTCTCTGTCTCTCTGTCTCTCTGTCTCTCTCTCTCTCTCTCTCTCACACACACACACACACACACACACACACACACACACACACACACACACACACACACACACACACACACACACACACACACACACACACACACACACACACACACACACACACACACACACACAGAGATGAAAGCACTTGTCTTTATCTCGACACATTTCCCCACAAATACAACATGCTAACGTTATTAGCACAAGCCTATGGCATTTTACATTGTATAAATTAGCCTAGCATCTAGCAGAGATTTCCTCTGCTCATATGAAGCCAGGATAAATCACACCCGACTTAAAATGCTATTTCAGTGGAGGCTTTATTGTCTTCACAATTTATTGTTTCTTATCTGTGAAATTAAAGTAAATCAAAGCTTTGTTTCCACTGAGGGAAAGATCAGAGTAGAAGTACAAACAGAAATCCTGATTACGGGTTCGTCGAGACAAAAAAAGCAGCACCATGATAAACGTGCTGACGCTGACAGCCCTGATCAACATGTGCCCTCCATATTTCAAACAAGGTTCATTATAAAGCTGCTGAACTGCCAGAGTGACAGACTAATGCTAATGCTAATGCGTTTCTCCTGCACATTGGTTCTGATCAGCTGACTCAGCATGTTTCTTTATGTTTTAACTCTTCACACGCTCGTCCGTCTCTACTCATCAACACATCCTGACTTAAACATGACGACAGATCAATGTTTAAACTGACAGATGAGGATGAGGAGGATGAAGGTCCTGACCTCTCTGGTGTTTTCTCTCAGCTGCTGCTCGGCCTTCATCACGCCGTTGATGGCCTCCTCCAGCTGATCCTGGGCCTGTTGGCACTGCTTCAGCTCGCCCACGGCTGCCACCTCCACCGCCTCTGCTGATGGCATCCTGGACAGGAAACAGGAAACACACAGCGTCAAAATAAAAGCGGTCAGAGTGGATATGGACTGCAGCTCTATGAACTTCGCTCAATCAGCTGATCAGCAGCTCCACATGAAATAATCCTCTTTAGTTTCCTCAGAGAAACATGATGTAACATCACAACACACGTTTGTGTTTGAGCTGTCAGTGACTGTAACACACTCACACCTCTCATGACCTTCACTCTCACTGTGATCTACGTTTGTAAACAACCCTGCATCATTAATAATAATCAATATTTTCAGCTGAGTCGTTCACTAACATCAAACAATCATTAATGATTCAATACTCATAATTAATAAATATCTATTGTCTTAACTGGTTTTTAAAAGTGTCAATCAATGACTCAGTCAGGTCAGTTCAAGGTCAAACTACAGTTCTTGAGTTATGGCCAAATGTTTTGTGAGGTCACAGTGACCTCTGACCTTTGACCTCCAAATTGTAATTAGTTTAGAGGACATTTGCGCCATATTAGAAGAAATTCCCTTCCAGTGTATTTAAGATACTGCATTCACAAAATTAGATGGATGGAAGGTTCGAATTGGTTTGTTCTTTGGTCCAGGTGGGCATTTGTCTTGAGACAATTCCCTTAAGGTGTCCTTGAGATATCGCATTCATGAGAATGAGACGGATGCTTTGACCACCAAAATCAAATTGTTTCTTTCCTTCAGTCCAAGCGCACATTTTTGCTTGAGTTTTCTTGAAATATGCATTCACATAATGAGACAGACGCATGGTCACAGAGACCTCTGACCACCAAATTCTAATCAGTTTGTTGTTGAGTCCAAGTGGACGTTTGTGCCAAATTTGAGGAAAATCTCTCAAAGTGTTTCTGAGATATTGGGTCCATGAGAATGGGACATACTGATGGACGGACAGACAATCCGAAAACATGATACCTGTCGCAGCTGTGGAGGCACAAAAAAGTGTCTGTCACAGAGTCGAACGTGACAAAAGAGTTCTATATCTGTTGGGTTGGGTTACGACCACACAGGTGAGTCCTGACCACACAGGTGAGTCCTGACCACACAGGTGAGTCCTGACTGAGGAGGATCTACTGAGCTTCTACTATTTTGCTTACACAGCTGCTGACTCAGCTGACTGCAGATCAATGTCTGATTCAGTCGGCTGTATTGTGGCAATGCCTCGGCTGAACATTGTGGTGTTTGTGAACACCACTGCATTGTGCTCTGTGATTGGTCAGAGGGCCGCTGGCTCACCAGGATCCACTGGGATCAAACCAGTCACACCACCATGCTATTTTCAGACACAGCTGGACAACAGTCCTCACAAATACCTGATACACTGCTGCAGGACTCAGAGTACTTCAAGACTCAGTGAAGTTCCTCTTATTCTTTCTTATTCTTTTATTTTGAAAAGTATTCCAGCTAATCACACTTCGTGTTGCCATGGCAGCAGCTCTGATATAAAACTGACCAAAGGTACTGAATCGTTTGTCATGTGTTTTTTTTTTTCCTTTTCCTGATGGTGGAGGTGGAGGCGTGGCCTCGGGGTGCGGCGTTGCTTCAGTATCAGCTGTAAGCAGTCAGTCAGCTGAGCAGCAGCTGATAAGAGCCAGGCTTCACTTCATCACTGAGCAACAACATCAGCGTGACCTTTGACCTCCAGACTCTGCTGTGACCAAAACAAAGCTTCTACGTCTCAGATCATGTCAGACGACTTTATCTGTTCAACAGCTTTCAGACTGTCCTGATACATGTTACATATCAGACATACCACACATGTATGGTGTTCGTTATTTCAGCACATATTCAGCTGTAAGTCTGACTCCTGCACGCTGAACATACAACAAACATGTACAAATACTGAACACAACCATCAACTCCATGTTGATACTGTTTTATGTCTGTTTTATTTTTATTGCTGCTCATCGCTGCTTTTTATTCATAATATTTATGTAAGTACACAGTCTTTCATATATTCATACACACATTACTTCAAGATATGGGGAGTACTTAAATACACGGGGGAGGACTTCAAGATTTGAGTGAGTAAATCAAGACACAGCGGATACTTCAAGATTTGGGGAAGTACTTCAGGACACATGCAAGTACTTTTAATGACAAAGTATTTCAAGACAGTCATGGTGGAGTACTTTTACTTCGTACCTTCAGACTATAGTGGTACATACTACCAGACATGGAAAAATACCACCACACATACTTGAAGATCTCCAGACATGTTGGAGTACTTCTTGACTACTGGTGGAGCACTTTAGGACATAAAAGATTACTTCAGACAAGGTGGAGTACTTTACAAAAATGTTAAAGTACTTCCATTTACTGTCTGTCTCTGTGTGAGGAGATGAGACCGACGTGTTCAGACATGTTTAAAAACACACAGCTTCAGTGTTGGTTAATAAAACAGTTACTGTGGTACGGAGCTCAAACTCACACTGGTTTCTGTCCATCTGTCCGGTTCTGATTAAATTTGTCGTCTAACAGCAGGAATGTTTCCGTCTCTGAGTCAGACATGAAAAAATGTTCAAACACTAAAGCGCATGTGCAGATGATGAAATGGAGAAACATTTGTGTTAATATTATATGTGTGAGGAAATCTGTAAATCTGTCAGTATAACAACTTGCACAATTACAAAAAAATTGAAGATTCACAAAAGTACTTTTTTCAAAATATAAAACATATATTAAAATACACACATATGGCAGTAGATTTGTGTCAATATTATTTGTGCATGGAAACCAACACTCTCTATGTTAATGTATAATCTGAAAATATAAAACAATTTACGTGAACACAAAACAGATTTACCAACTCACAAAAATATTTTGCAAATATAAAACAGATCTGTAAATACACAAATTCCACTAATTAAAAAAAAGCAAAACAAAGACTTACTGTGCATAAAATGCAAAGTCACAAATATAGATAGATTAGAAAAAGATATTCACAAATGCTTCTCATTTATTTGTAAGATAATTCAATCTTATTCACAGGTTGTTATTTTATTGGTGAAATCTGTTTGTGTATTTGTAGGTCTGTTTCAAGTTTGCAAAATATTTTTGTGAGTCTGTAAATCTATCTGTATAGAAGTTGTTTTAGATTTTCAGATTACACATTAACACACAGATTGTTGATTTCCTCACACACATACTATTGACACAAATCTGTCTCCATACATGTGATCTGCAGATCTGGTTTGCAAAATATTTTTGAGTTTACAGATATTTTTTTGTTGTATTTATAGAAGTTGTTTTTTTTTATTTTCACATTAACACAGATAGCCACAAAACAACAACACTGACGTCAGTCCACCGCCAGATACTTTGAATATTTGAGCAAGTGTTGCTCTACAGTGAGTTTGACTTGTACATGAGTTTATTTGCATGATGGTGTTTTGATCTACTTCCTCCAACATGTCATGTTAACATGTGCTAATAATAACCTTCAGTTTTTATCCTCCACAGTTTGAGTGAATCTTCAGTCTCACCTCAGAGCTCCTGTCGGGACATCAATCTGCATCTTATATAATAATAATACTAATAACAACTCCATGACGGAGCCATGTGGAGGCGACCCGGCAGCTAAGATGGCGAACAGAGTCGGCAACAGTGTGTTGGTGTCCGTACCTCATGTGTCGGACTCAGAGATAAAACAGATCCGTGTTCAGCTCTCAGTTCAGCCGCTCTCTGTGAAATCACACCGGGTATTGTTGCTTTATCTGCGCTGCTGTCGGAGCTCACAGGAATGAGGAAACTCCTCTCTGTCTGTCCGCCATCACAGCCTGTCGGCCCGCACGTACACTCACACAGCGGGGGGAGGGCCCCGCAGAGGCCCCGCAGAGGCCCCGCAGAACTCCGTGACCTGCCCCTCTTTTATCACTGTCCGCCATAAACACCAATATCACACATATCAGTGATTAACCAGGATGTGACCGAGGCCGCTGAGTGCAGCTGATAACTCGGCTTCATATTAACCAAAGTGAACGTGACAAGAAGATAATGTCCCTGCTCACCCAGCCAAACCGCGGACAAAACATTGCGTGTTTATGTTTGTCTGGTCTGCTGGGACAGAGTGCACAGCTGATCCAACAAATCCACACTTTCTCCGAATACCAAAGGTCACCTGCTGAACTCGGCTTACTGATAATCCGCTCAGCGGCATGTCACTGCCATAAAATATATACTTTTACAGCCGGAGCCGAGCGATCCGTGTCGCTCCTCCGCTGTGAAGGAGACTGTGAGAATGAGACCGGAAATACAACTAAAAGATGACATCCAGTGACAGGTGACATTTATGAGCGAGGTATGAGTATGCCGAATTACTGAGTGGATATTAATAATATACATAATAAATTAAAAATAATGTTACGTCACGTAAAACCCCGCTGATGAACGGTAACGTCAAAATTAGAGGTTTTTTAAAGCGAGTTTGGTTTTACTCATGAAACACGTAGTAATACTTTGTAACTGCGGGGATGGCATGAGTAAGAGCTTTTTCACGGAACCAAAAACAAACATATTATTAATAACTGTCTTCTTAACTTAAGTTTTGGCAACAACTGGAGGTCACAGAGCGTTATTAGCTGAAGTAACGTTAACGTTAGTCAGCTTAGCTTATCGGTTTTATCTGTCGGCAGGAACCTTATTCAAATAGTAACCTTAATAATATGTGCCAGTCTATGAGCTGATGCCAACAGGTAACTGTAAAGCTAAAGAGATAAAGGTGTAGCTGACAGAGTTAGCAGCTAGCTTCAGTTAGCCTCACCGCCGCAGTCAGGTCAGCGGAGCTAGCTGTGCCGACTAGCCTACACTTGGGATGTGAGACGGGGCGTTCATCTGAGCCGCAGACGGTTCAACTCACCGGGAGCCTTTGCTGTAGACCCTCGACTTTGATGTCATAAATAATCCGAGTTTGTTCGGTGACACGTTGAAGTGAAAAAGAGCTCCGACAGAAGCCGGTGTTTCCACCTGCTGCGACCCAATGTCACGACGATAACGTCAAGGGAAAAAAACAACATCGGGGGCGGAGGAGTCTCGCGAGAACAGAGCAACATCCCGTTAGAGTCAGAGAGGGCGGGGCTGCCCCCTGCTGGCACACTGCTGTGACTGCAGCTCATGTTACTGTTGCAGCAGCATTGATACCTGACAGACTCAGATATGATCAATAATTCATGATGACGTGTTGTTATACATGAAACTACCAGCAGGATATAGAGTCATTAAACTGATCAACACATTCATCTGTCAATAATATCATTATGTTACTCTGCACAGTGAGTACTGTTACTGTTATTCCTTTAAGTTTATTTTGAATAGATATTTACTTCTACTTTGAGTAAAACTCTCAACACATGACTTTTCCACGTAACAGAGAATTTCTTATTTATTTTTATTTATTTATTTTGGTGCAAAATTAAAATAGTAGTGACTTTCCAGGTACAAAACAGAAGCATAGGACCCACAGAACTGGACAGTGTATTAGAATATAAAACATAACAAACCAAAAAAAAAAGGATAATTGATATAATTACTGATGGATTTAGATATGAAATATAAAAGAAAAAATAAAAAATAAAAAAATAAAAATGAATAAATAACAATTACCTGATAAAAAAAATAATATTGCAGATTTTGAAAAAATAATCATGTAGTTGATGATAAGAGAGAAATGAAAAATAAATTTTAAAAAAATAGAATGAGCATAAAAAAATATTCAGCTACTGAGTGCTGGATATTCTGTAACAGAGTACCATAAAACTTTTACTGAGATAAGGTTTGAGAACTCCTCTTCTTCCACCACTATTCAAAAGAGCCCTCGTAAAAATTATGAGCAGTAAATAATATATTCGACGCATTCTATAAAAAATAAATGAATACATTTATTTACTGATCATATATTTTCATGAAGGTGAACACCTTACACGTTTAAATCTAATCTCATAAAGTTTTTGCAAAACAGTGAACATGTAAAAATCAAGAACATAAAGAAGAAGAACAGAAAAATTGCAACAAAAACACCCAAAGGAAAATGTGCAGTTGAAGGATGAGAGAGAGCTGAACAGTATTAATCAGAGATAATGTTAATATTTCAATCACATTAATAAACAACACTCGTCTCTCATCAGTTTATGTTTATATTTAGTAAAAACATGAAATATATTATTATACAGTATTTATTTATGTATTGATCAAAGCAGTTAAAGCGTTTATAAAATCAATAAATATAAAAGTATCATTTTAAACAGCGGGTCAATGACAAACACGAGAATCTCGCGACATCTCCAGCTTCCACGTCGCCTCAGCCTTGGCGACGTCATCACGTGTCGTGCGTGCAGCCCTGTGGAGGCGGAGTCAGAGCCTGTGGTGTTTGTAGTTCAGATTCAGCGACACAAACCTCCGAGTTTCACCGTTTCCGTGTAAAATAACCTCCGACAGTGAGCCGAGGGACCGTTCACACCGCCACAGAGCCGGGACGAACACGGTAAAGTGCCCGGTGAACTGAACGCTGCAGCGGAAAAATGTCTGCGGGCTCCGGGAACAGAAACACGAACACGGAACCGTGGGGCAGCTTCGATGACAACCTCATCCAGGTGAGCTAACATGCTAATCACACAGCTAACGTGCTAATAGAGAAACTATTAGGCGAACCAACTACACAGCTAGCATGCTAACCGGGAGCTAACTTCCCAGCAAGCTAGCTCAGATGCTAACAGGCTGACTGACCTGTCAGACAGGTTTATTAGCAGCAGTTAGCATAAGGTAAGCTAATAAGTGTTGGAGTGTTTGACATGACCGGAACTGACGAGCAGCTGAGCAGGTAAACATACAGCACCTCAGTGACGTCATGATACACAGAACCTAATGAAACGTACCTGTATCCGATGACGTCAGACAGGGATGGCAGCGACAGTGTGTGTGTGTTTGTGTGTGTGTGTGTTATTATTTCAGTGTCTCAGGTCAAAACATCCCAAAGACTCACTGAAACAGTTTTTCAAATTAAGACATTTGCCAAGATGTTCAAAATGGAGCTGTTGTTGTGAGAGTGTGTTTGACCTGGCCGTTAACCCAGTGTGTCCCTCAGGGCGGCGGCTCGGCGGTCATCGACATGGAGAACATGGACGACACGTCGGGCTCCAGCTTCGAGGACATGGGAGAGATGCACCAGAGGATGAAGGAGGAGGAGGAGGTGACCGCTGAGGCGGCCGCCACCGAAGACGACGTCACAGAGGACGGAGAGTTTCTGGGCATGAAGGGGTTAAAGGGCCAGCTGGGCCGACAGGTGGCGGACGAGGTAAGTCCAGGTGTGAGGTTGTGCTTCCTGTCAGCGGCGTCACTGATGTCACTGAGACGGTGTCTCCATCACTGCACAGTTTCAGTTCTTGTTAGTGTACAGACATGTTACATGTCACAGGTGAAGGTGGTCCACACCTGCACGCTTCACCCCGAATATATCTGTGCTGAACAAAACAACCACAACATGACGGGGGCGGAGCCAACCATGACGGGGCGGAGGCAGCCTGTCCCAGTCTCTACTTTAAGGGACAGTTCAGATGTTTTTAAGTGCTTCTGTATGAGCTGCTGATCCACAGTCACTCAGTACGTTACCATGGAAACAGTTAACGTTTTCCAGCCACAGACAGCAGTTTGGATCATATTCACTACTGGGCTGAAACAATCCCTTGACTCATGCACTCATGCACCCCCTCAATCACTCTCAGACACACACAGTAGAAAATGGATCCTAGATGCACAGATGGAGTGCAGCAGGTGTGAGGCACCAACTGACCACAGTGACGGAGTCTGAACTCCCCATCAACTTTAACTTTAAGGATGATAATTGTGTCATAAATATCAAGTAAAAAAATGAATTATACTCTGAAGTCACGGAGTCGTACTTTGGCAGCTTTGTGCAGAGGGCTCCACCATGCTAACTGAGTTTACACACAGCACATGCATCATGTCACCTGTCACAAATGTTAAAGTGCACACTGCAGACAAATGTTGAATTTTGCTGCTCGTCTCTGTCATTTCACACACTGTTATTATTTCTGTTCTCACCCTTAAATAAAGCCAAAGTCATTTAATAAAAACATTTCTTATCCAATTAATCACCAGAATAATCAATAGAATACTTGATTACTAAAATAATCAATAGCTGCAGCCCTGATTCACTGATCATTACAGACCCACAGAATCATGTCTTCTATGAATATCTAAAGTTTATACATCAAACTAAAGAAGAGACCTTTTGTTTTTATTCTGTCTTATTACATTTCTTTTTATCAACACTTGAGTTTGTGACTTTTCAGTAAAATAAACATTTCAGACAAAAAGCAGAGAAAAAATCATTTTTGTCAGAGTTGTTTTAAAGAACAAAATCAATTTCACATTTACATATTTTGTGTTTTTCTCATTTCTGTGCATCAGTCTGAACTTTGTAAATGATAATAATAATAATAATGTCTTTGAGGTGCAGCAGCTGAACACGTCGTCACGTTCAGTGATCGTTCAGTGTTCTGTTGTCTCCTCTGTGGTCGTCTTGTCCATGTGTCACCGTCATGGAGATCCCGTCTCGTCCCACCAAACTCGTTTGTTTCTTCGTCCAAATCGGATTCAGAGTGTTGGTCAAAACAGGAAGTGTCGGCATCTGAGTCCATAAGCGTCTCTACGGCTTCAGAAACTGTAAACTCTTTTGTCTGTGCCGGCATTTTAGTACAGTTCACAAGCTGCTACATCTTCTTCCAGTTTCCATCAGATCTTCCTCTCTGTTTGTTTTTGGACAGGCCGTGCTGTTCTGTTCCACAAGATGTGAAACAGTGCCCCCTGTCTTATAACAGTAAAAACACGGGTTGACGGAATATCTCGTCAATGGCGGGGAAACAGTGAAGTGGAGCTACAGTCCCAGCTGAACGAGGACATCTAACTGGCCTACTGTCCTTGTCCCAGTATACAAGCACGGGAGGGGAATCCATTTATTGAGCCAAGTATGTGCGACTCCTCTACGATAGGTGGAGATATGCCCCCTTTCAGCTTGTTAGTATTGGACCTTTGGTCACAGACCAAACAATCATCACTGTTGTGTTTTCCTCCTGTCCAACAACACAAACTGTCTGACTGATGGAGGCAGCAGTCGACCAGCAGCTCCTGAGGTCAGCGACATTAAGTCACAGTATTTCTCAATGGAGTCTGGAGTTAAAGAGAGCGATGTAACAGCTTCAGTTTCCTGTTGGAAATCACATCTGACATGATGCAGTGAAAATACTCTCAACACACAGAGTACACTTAAACTGATGTCTTAGGTGTGTAAAACGTGTTGTGTTGGCGCCTCGCCCTCAGCAGCACAGCTCCAGTGTCCTCCTGACAGCTGCTGCACCTCAAAACATCCAAACTGTCCCTTTAAAATATTTAAAGCAGTCTGACCTGAACAGGTGTGTGAAGTGTCACAGAGTTTAACCTGAGTCTCACCTGTGTGATACGTTCAGGTGTGGCAGGCGGGGAAGCGTCAGGCCTCCAGAGCCTTCAACCTGTACGCCAACATTGACATCCTGCGGCCATACTTTGATGTGGAGCCGGTGCAGGTCCGCAGCAGGTGAGACACTTCCTGTTTCCTGTCAGCTGTTTCCCGCTCAGCCTGACGCTAACAGATGCTAACGGATGCTAACTGTCTCCTCTCAGGCTGATCGAGTCCATGATACCTGTCCGCATGATCAACTTCCCCCAGGTACAAGCTTCTACTTCCTGTTTCCCATCAGGTTCAGCCTGACATACCTGCACACACACACGCACGCACGCGCACACACACACACACACACACACACACACACACACACACACACACACACACACACACAGTTTTATAATCCGGTTCAGTTGACAGGATTTTCACAATAAGAGTGTTGTGACAGTGTGTACTTCCTGTGTGTAGAAGATCGCAGGTGAGCTGTACGGCCCGCTGATGCTCGTCTTCACTCTGGTGGCCATCCTGCTGCACGGCATGAAGACATCAGGGACAGTCATTGTAAGAACACACACACACACACACACACACACACACACACCTGAAAACACCCCAACAGCACCCACACTTCCTCTGATGCCACTGTGATGTCACTCCGCAGAGGGAGGGGACCCTGATGGGAACAGCCATAGGAACGTGTTTTGGTTACTGGCTCGGCGTTTCCTCCTTCATCTACTTCCTGGCATACCTAGTCAACGCTCAGATCACCATGCTGCAGATGCTCTCCCTGCTGGTCAGTCGCACTACTGCAACTACACAGCACATACACACAACACACACACACACACACACACACACACACACACACACACACACACACACACACACACACACAAGGTAAGTTTGAAAGTACAGTTCCCAGGATGCTTTGGGAGGTGTAAACAGGAAGTAAAGTGTTGCTGTGTGTGTTTGTCTGCATGTTGTCGGACTGTCACTGGATAACTCTGATAATGTAGGAAACTCCTCACTGACATCACTTCCTGTCTGGTCACCAGGGTTACGGTCTGTTTGGTCACTGCATCGTCCTCTTCGTCACCTATAACATCCACTTCCACTTCCTGTTCTACATCCTGTGGCTGCTGTTTGGAGGACTGTCCACCCTGCGCATGGTGAGGACTACGTTTCCCATCAGCCCCTCTGTTGTCGTTCCAGCTTTGAGCTCACCTGGTCTGTGTGTCTCCCGACAGGTGGCGGCTCTGCTGTCTCGTACAGTGGGTCAGACTCCTCGCCTCCTCCTCTGCGGGACGCTGTCTCTGCTCCACATGCTCTTTCTGCTCTACCTGCACTTCGCCTACCACAAGATTGTCGAAGGTCAGATGCCGCGTCATGACATCATTTTCTAAGGTCACATGACCAGGGTTCACCTGCTACCTCACCGTCGGCGCCATGTTGGAGAGGGCGAGACTCGACTGTACACAAAGACAGGAAACAGGAAGTGCAGATGAAAATCACTGTTAGGTTTATATTTATCAACTGATTTCAGTGAGTCGTTTTTTATGACTCCACAATGACAATGTTTCCAGGTTGTCTGTCCGTCTGTCTGTCCCCTCCTTATGAACACGACCTCTCAAGAATATACAAACAACTTGTTGCAGTAGGTTTTGAACTATAAACGTTAGAACACTTTATATCCAGGAAATCTGCAGCTTCCCTGTTTAGTGTCTCTGTTTACAGGCAGGTCTACCCTCGCCAATATGGCGGTTGACATATGATCCAGTGGCCAACAGATACAGTTGGTACTAATGGAAACACCCATAAAACATCACATCCTCTTAGGACAAGGTGGAAAAAAAGAGCATATGTCTTACTGACTTTATTTTTCAACCTGGAATCTGTTATGAAGAATCTGGGTTACAAACTGTAACCACACACCAGCTGTATCTATGAGTTTATGAATCTGTAGTTTTTGGCGTCAGAGTGAGACTTCCTGTCTGTGTTTCAGGGCTGCTGGACTCCTTGGAAGGACCCAACATGGCGCCCATGCAGCGGGTGGCCAGAGACGTACCTGAGCTGACATTGAACGCCTCATTGAGGACCCTGGGGCCCCTGCTGAGGGCCCGCTGAGGCCCCCAACACAGACACATCTCTTCCTGTCAGAACCTTCAAGTTAAAAGTTGATCTCTTTCTCTGTTTGTACATTTTTTATTCTTTCTGAGTGTCTGTAATATTGTGGGTTGTTGACATGTATTTATAGTTTCTGTACAGACTCTAATAAACTATGGGATGGACAGTGTGTGACTCTGTGGATATACACACTCAGTGACATGAGTTTAAATGACTACTGTCAGTTTTCTCTTCTCAGCGCAGGTCCTCATTAGTTTACACATTATAATTTTATTGTTTATGCACATTATTATTACTTTACGTGATCATGTTATTAATAGCATTTTATTGTTATCACAATTATTATATTCTTAATAATAATGATACTTTATTTATTGTAACACTAACAGCTGCAGACTTTTACTTTGAAATGTTATTGAGATTTTTCACCCACAGCGCAGTCTGTCAGGTAGCCCCGCCCCCCCGGCTACCACCTCCTGGTTCATCCAATCAGAGGCCGAGGAGTCAACAGACATCTGACATTCAGCCAATCAGAGCGGAGAGAACGTGCCGACAGCAATGTTCCTGCGAGACCGGACTCAGGGCAGCACGGCCCTGACGTCACCGTGTAAAGCTCCTCATTTGCCTCGAGCGCGGGAAAACTTGGCGCGGACAGACGGCCGAGACAGGAAGTGGACACACGGAGCTGCTGAGACCATGAAGGTTTATTTCTGCGGGAGTATCCGCGGCGGCAGAGATGACGTGCACGTGTACCGGAGGATCGTTGAGAAGCTGCAGAGCTACGGGACCGTCCTGACCGAGCACGTGAGCAGCCCCGAGCTCACCGACAGAGGTCAGAGGTCACACACACACACACACACACACACACACACACACACACACACACGGTACTACAGTCTGTGCAGTACTCAGAGGTGGACTGGTACTGAACTACAACTGACCCGAGTGTTTCTGTTCTCTGCACCTCCTCCTCCTCCTCCTCCTCCTTCACACACATGCCGAACTGTAGCAGGCTCGTTGCTGTTGGTGTCACCGCGGTGTCAGATTCATGAACCGTGTTCAACTCTTATTTTAACGCCTGTAAAGTTTAAATAGTTTGTCATCGCGCTGTGTCGCGGTTCTCAGTTTGCGCGCGCGTTCGTTTAAACACTCAAACTGCTTAAATTAGCAGATTTTCAAATGGAGTCTGGTGAAACTGTTTGAAGACTGTGGCTATAAATTTAAGCTCTTGTTTAATGTTTAATCACTTCACCTGAGTGCACGGGTCAAATACAGCCACACTGAAATGGAGTACTTGAGATTCAGTGTTAGACAGCATTCAGTAGCATGTGGGAAATGAACAAAGACGAGAGAGCACAAGAAGCAGATGTGTTTAAAGAACTCATGACACTTGACAGTAAATTGACTCTGAGTGAAGAAGGTGAATAAATCACTTGCAGCGCACGCTGGAGGAGACGTACATGAATAAATCTAAAGGAGCGTCAGGTCCAGAGCCCGGTGGATTGATTGAGGAGAGTTAGGGCTGGACGGTATCACAAAATTTTCCTATCACGTTTTTTTTTTGTTTTTTTGTTTTTTGTAAAGATATTTTTTGGGCGTTGTTGCCTTTAATGGACAGGACAGCTAAGTGTGAGGGGAGGGAGGGAGAGAGGGAGTGACATGCAGCAAAGGGCCACAGGCTGGAGTCGAACCGGGGCCGCTGCAGCAACATTCTTGTACATGGGGCGCCCGCTCTACCACTAAGCCACCGACGCCCCCATATCACGGTTTTAAGAGCAAATCATATCGGTTTCACGGTATTTCATGGTATTTTGCTCAGGTTCGGCCAACTTGACATGCTGCTGTGTTGTGCTATGGCCTATTCAAGTGCTGGAATTTGTTATTTACCTGACAACACCTGAACACAACACACACTCCGCTCCATTCATTTGGGCTCCACTGACTGCGTATAGAAGCGACACGTAGAGAAGCCAGCGGGGTTGTTTACCGTTTGCCGAGCCGAGAGGCTGCATGTAGGCTGCATGAAATGTTAAAGCATTTTCCACCTAAGTTACTACATGTATTTGAGTTATCTACAAGTTTACTGTACTGTTTGTCATCTACTCGCTTTCAAATGTCCGCCACGGACATTTACACAATGTCACGGATAAACATGGGTAAATGCATGAAAAAAAGTCATCACATATCACCTCTGATAATGTTTATTCATTTAAAAACACATTGCACACTGTTTCATGTAGTTTTTATCTGCTGGAGGGTTGCGTAGGGGAGCATAGCGCGACAAAAATAGCAGAGCTGCGTAAAATACAGAGTTGTTGCGCAAGAGACGGGGGTTGTCGCGCTGCTCCCGTTGCCAGTGGAGCCGCTGTAATTGATCAACAGGGGGCGACCTGCTACGGGACTCGCGCCACTGAGGTGCCCGGTGGAGCCCGGCCGTGACTGTCTTGGACTCGGGACGGGTCGTCTTCGGTCAGGAAAATGTGGTCCAAGCTGTGCTCTATTGTGCTCACCTGTGTGTGCGCTTTGTCTGTGTGTGTGTGCGTGTGTGCATGCATCAGGGCGACACTCCGCCGTGCGCGATACAGAGGGCAGAGGAGAATTGTAAACGGCAGTGCGCTGCTGCTAGTTGCATACAGGAGGAGACACTGCTCTTTATGGTATGAGTTCTTCTGGGTCATCGCGTACAGTTGCTTTGCTTTCAGGTCTCTGTGCGGCAGCCATTCTCGCCTCTAAACTTTTCTATGGGTGCGTCCCAAGTCTCTTATTTTATACTGCTAACTCCTGACTTGAACTGGAAGTTGTTCGAGCTCCACCATCTTTAAGGCCGTCTCATGTCTCTTATTCCTGCCAGTAAGGAGTTAGCGTTAGGGTTAGGAGGGATCTGTTAGGTGCGATGAGTAAGGTAACACGAGAGGTTCCTAACAGGAAGTCTTTTTCAGCTTGAGGCCATGACATATAAATACCCGCCCCCCACACGTGGCTCATTTGAACTAGATGGTGGAGAAACAGCTCAAGTGTACCGTTACATGCATTCTTTGTAATGACACGCTGTAATTCACATGCCTACGTGACTACAAAGAGTAACGTTAATGATATTTCCTGCAAGACTGTCATGTTGTAATTAAGTTTATTTCATTCACAACCCGTTGTGTTGTTCAGCGGACTGTCGGTGATGTGTGGCTGTTAAATGTGCAGCTGCTCATGTCCAGAACCACACGTGTTGATATAACACCACACACACACACACACACACACACACACACACACACACACACACACACACACACACACACACACACACACACACACACACACATTTGCCCATCATTAATTGTCCTGCATGTCATGTGAGTGGAATAATGTTTAATAGGCTGTAGGTAATATTAATATTAATTATTATTATTACTTTCATTAATGTTGTTGTAAGCTACTGTCATTACCGTCTGTCCTCCATCTCTCTCTGTCTCTCTCTCTGTCTCTCTCTCTCTCTGTCTCTCTCTCTCTCTCTGTCTATCTCTCTCTCTCTCTCTCTGTCTATCTCTCTGTCTCTCTGTCTCTCTCTCTCGCACTGCATGCTGGGAGTCTGAGTGAGTGTGTGAGTGGCTGTGTGGAGTGAGTGAATGGGAAAGTTTGTGACACCTTGATCTTCCTTTTTCCTCTCTGCATGTTTCTTGGTGACAGGTAAGAGAAGTTTAATTCATTGATTTGTTGTTGTCGCTGTAAGGAGCAAACTAGTGGCGTTTGTACCGTGAACCATGTCCGCCCATGTCAATCAGGCATGGGGTCAGAGTAGTGGCTGATGCTCGGCACACGGTAGAGCAGATGCTCCTGGCTCTAGGAGAACAGATCGGACATGGAAACATCACGTACGGCTCTCGGATGAGCAAAGCCGTGGTGGCTTTTGTTCGGGAGGAGCGTTTGGTTCACCTGTTGGTTGAAAAAGGCCTGGTGCTGGATGATCAGTATGTTGCTGTGTCTCCGCTGTTTGTGCCATCTACGCGTGTCACCGTGTCAGGTGTTCCTCCTTTCATCCCGAACGAGCTGCTTTAAAAAGAACTGACACGGTTTGGAAAGTTCGTTAGTGGTTTCAGAACAGTTTGTCTGGGCTGCAAAGACGCCAGACTGCAGCACGTTCAGTCCCTGTGGAGGCAGGCTTTCATGTATTGAAATAATCAGTCGCAAACTCTGGAGGTGTCCTTTAAAGTTAAGTTTGAAAACGGGTTTTACACTGTGTATGCAAGTGCTGGCAGCATGAAATGTTTTGAGTGTGGTGATGTTGGCCACAAACGTTCATCCTGCCCGCGCAGGGAGCAGGCAGCGGGCAGCTCAGGTGCGCAGCAACCTGAAGGTGAGGCTGGCAGCGGTACCTCGCACAAGACGCAGCCAGCAGTGGGTGACACCGCAACCGGTGACCCGCAGCCTGCTGAGCAGGAAAATGAAGTGAATGAGCGAGATAAGCATGGTGTGGTTCACGGAAGTGATGTGAATGAGACTGAGGCTCAGCCTGGCTGCAGCCACAATGGACAGGAAGAGACAGCTGACTCTGTAACAGCTGAGTCCTGCAGAAGAAATGTTGAGGATGAAGATGATGAAATGTGTGAAGATGACAACCTGTCACAGTTCTCTGAAGCTGTGTCACAGGATGACCCACAGTCATATACATTACAGGAAATTAATGATTTCCTCGATGCAAGTTATGGCAGGCAGGATGTGGAAGTAACAGATTTCTTTCCAAATGTGGACATGTTCATCCGCTCGGTTATGAAGATTCGTAGAGTGGTTGGTTATGAACAACTGAGCAAACAGAAGAGGTTTCGACTGAAAAAACGACTGACTAAAATTAGAAAGGAAAGGCGAGAGAAGACTTCTCTCAATGTGTGAATATTAAAATGAGTGGTTCACAAGAGGTGTCTTTTTCCTGGAAAGGTTTTTCTGTCATCTTCTTCCTCTTCTGTTTTTTATCAATGGAAAGGCTGCAGATAGGAAGCTTAAACATGAATGGAGGACGGGATAGGGATAAGCGAGGGATGGTAGCTGAGCTGAGTAGAACTAAAAACATAGATGTGTTGCTCTTACAGGAGACACATAGCTCAGCCGATAACGAGGTAGACTGGGAAACGGGCTGGGCGGGTCAGGTTTTTTTGAACCATGGCACCAATCTTAGTGCAGGGGTTGCTATTCTTTTCTCACAGTGCCTCCATTTAACAAATGTCTCAGTATGTAATGTAGAGTATGTATGTATGTCTCTCTGTCTCTCTCTCTGTCTCTGTCTCTCTCTCTCTCTCTCTCTCTCTCTCTCTCTCTCTCTCTCTCATTGTGTCATACGGATTACTGTTAATTTATCATGCTGATCTGTTCTGTACGACATCTATTGCACGTCTGTCCGTCCTGGAAGAGGGATCCCTCCTCAGTTGCTCTTCCTGAGGTTTCTACCATTTCTTTGGAGTTTTTCCTGATCAGCTGTGAGGGTCCAAAGGACAGAGGGATGTCGTATGCTGTAAAGCCCTGTGAGGCAAATTGTGATTTGTGATATTGGGCTTTATAAATAAAACTGAACTGATGGAGGCAGACTGACAGGTCTGATGTGTCTTATTCACTCAGCAGCTGACTTGAATGATGGCGAGTGGATTTAATAATAGTGATAATAATGATGATGATAATAATAATGATAATGATGCTCATCACAGTGACAGTGGCAGGGCTACAGACCGTTCTTTAATTGCCACAAACTTTGGCAAATGACTCAGTAACAATGGTAATACATGCAAACAAACACCTGTGTGACCAGAGTCATGATGGGGGGGGGTTACGGCTTTGATCAGCGAATATAATGTGACTTGGGATGTACGCCAAACACTGGCTCCATTATGCAGCAGATCCAGCTGTGCCACCGTCATCAGGAATGGACGTCGCTTCACATGACGCTTCAGAGTAAGGCCGTCTCATGTCTCTTATCAGCACTCCTGACTCCTGACTCCTGACTCCTCCCTCCTGACTCCTGACTCCTCACTCCTCACTCCTGACTCCGCACTCCTGACTCCACACTCTTGACTCCTGACTCCTCACTCCTGACTCCTCACTCCTGACTCCACACTCCTGACTCCTGACTCCTCACTCCTGACTCCTGACTCCTCACTCCTGACTCCACACTCCTCACTCCTGACTCCACACTCCTCACTCCTGACTCCTCACTCCTGACTCCTCACTCCTGACTCCACACTCTTGACTCCTGACTCCTCACTCCTGACTCCTGACTCCTCACTCCTGACTCCTCACTCCTCACTCCTCACTCCTCACTCCAGACTCCTGACTCCTCACTCCTGACTCCACACTCTTGACTCCTCACTCCTCACTCCTCACTCCAGACTCCACACTCCAGACTCCTTAAATGTTTTCCTAAGTGGGAGGGACTAAACAGTTAGGTAAGGTGGCTAGGTTAGGTGGTTAGCAGTAATTTTAAGGGACTTGGGACTCACCCTATGCTCTCACTCTCGCCCGCTCAAACGTGCCTGTGGTGTGCAGCAGTGAAATGGGTCCCCGCTGAAACACTTTCCTGCCGCGCACGTTCTGGATGTTGTTGGGCTATTCACCTGTATTGTGGTGTATGAAAAATTCATATAACGAAAATAAATACTGGTTTTCGATACGAACCAGTATACTGCCCAGAGAGCAAAGTGCCTCGTCTGTCTGATGAGAGAAATAATCTGATTCCTGTTGTTGATGAAACCTTTACAGAAGTGTGTGATGAGGAGCTGAGAGTCACAGCGTCTGACAATACGCTGTGCAATAGAAAAGATGGTGTCACCAGGACCAGATGGTCGAACAGACAGTCTCTGTATTGTTGCAGGCTGTAAGAGATGTGTTAACTCATGGTTTGATAGAACTGATGCCAACGCCTGGAAAAGATGAGAGACCTTTAACACTGTTGAACACACAACTCTTACTGATTACAGTCACTTAATACAGGAGGATGGATTTATGTTGTTTTTAGATTTCCATAAAGCACGTGATTCGGCCCGTTAGCTTAGCAAACACACAGCTAATGCTGGTAAAGGAAGTGATGTAGTTATCTTTTCAAACGGCTGCTGTCACACCGGGACACTTTATTATTATTGTTGTTGTTGTTTTATCATTATCATTATTATTATCATTATTATTATTATTACTGATTTTTTGTCCTGATCTGTTTTTCCTTTGTTGTTTTTTGTAGTAGCAGTATGTGAATTTTATTATTATTATTATACAGTGATACAGTGATGATAATGAATAAAGGCATGTGTGAGGACATAAAACAATAATAATACTAATAATGGAAACAATAAATCATTACAAAAATGAAAACACAAAAATAACAATTATAATAAAATTCACATACTGCTACTACAAACAATAAAAATAAAGTAAAAACAAATGTGAGGAAAAAAATCAGTAATGATATAAACCCATAATCATAATAATAACATTAAAATAATAATACTAATGCTAGTGATAAATATAGTCACAATGATAATAAAGTTAAGCAGATAAATACAAACAGGAAAAAAAGTATTGACTGTATTCAAAGTGTCTGAACAGATTAATCAGTTTGGTTTGATGATGTGAAACAATCAATAAATCAATTAGAATCTATTCATCTATCATATCTGTCCTCTACCTGTCAAAGATCATGTTCATGTGAATGAGCTGCTGAGATTTAATTTGACACCACAGAAGAAGAAGGCAGAGGTGTGTGTGTGTGTGTGTGTGTGTGTGTGTGTGTGTGTGTGTGTGTGTGTGTGTGTGTGTGTGTGTGTGTGTGTGTGTGTGTGTGTGTGATGTCACTGAGCTGCTGTGCTGTGATTGGACAGGAGAGGACGCCACAGCAGCAGGAGACAGATTCATCCATGACCGAGACGTGGACTGGCTGCAACAGTCTGACGGTAATTAACTCTTCATTGATTATTGATTATCGGAGGGCGGGTTGGCCCTGAGCAGCGTCTGAAGGCAGGCGTGTGTGTGTGTGTGTGTGTGTGTGAGACCTCTGACCTCTGACCTGTGTGTGCAGTGGTGGTGGCGGAGGTGACGCAGCCGTCTCTGGGCGTCGGCTACGAGCTCGGCCGAGCTGTCGCCATGAAGAAAAGGATCTTCTGTCTGTTCAGACCATCATCAGGACGACGTGAGGACACTTCCTGTCTCCTTCCTTACTTTCCTAACCTCACTCTGGCTGCATCTTATTTCCCCCCCGTCTCCTTGTCTCCTTGTTTCCTTTACTTGTGTCTTTACTTGTGTTTTTTCCTCGTGAGGAGACGTTTCAGATAAATTAGTTCAGGTCAGCGTTTCGTCTCGTGTCGTTTAGACGAGTAAATCCAATCTCAGACACATCAGAGGTACAGATGTCTAACTTTGTTTCTAAAAACCTTTATTCTGAAAGGTGTACAGGAAGTTGTTTTTTTCAAAAAAATAAGACTTATTTTAACGTTAACTTTTTCACATAGTTTCTGGAGTATAAATAAACACGTTAATATAAATCTACAGTTGAAACTGCAGCGGTGTGTTTACTGAACGTACCTGAGGTTGTCGTGTTGTCTGTCCTCCAATTCCTGTCTCTCTGCAGGTCTGTCGGCGATGATCCGCGGTGCCGAGGACGGCGACCTCTTCGTGGTGAAAGATTACAGCGAGGACGAGGCGGAGAACGTTCTGGAAGAGTTCTTCAACAACCTGAAGAGAAGCTGAAAAACATCAGAACTTTGTTTCAGTGTCTTCAAAATAAAGTCGATAAAAGACGAACATGTTTCACTTCCTGTTTTCATCTTAAGAGTTAAATCAAACTGATCAATAACGTTCAGGATTGATTGATTATACTTACATTCTTTTTTTGTTTTTTTAAACTTTGAATTTAAAGCTTTAATATTCATATCTGAATTCATGAACACTGATCTGATGATATTCAAACTAAAATACTGACACGTTTCACTTCCTGTGATCATCATGTTCCTCTGAATGTTAACAAACTGGAGGATGTGACATCATCAGGTGTCCAGCAGGTGGCAGCGCAGCTCAGAGTTTCAAATGGCCTCAGATACATGTTCCGTCCTGGTTCCTTCATGTAACTCTGCACAGGGTTAGATGAAGGAACCAAAGATCTTCTTTAATCTGAGGTGAGAGCTGTGATGACATCAGTGGGCGTGTCTTATTGTGCAGACTCAGAGGAGACGAAAGAACTCATTGGACAAGAAGAGCCCACAGTGTTCTCAGTGACAGTTCAAGACCCAGAGCTCATTAAGTGGAACAGAGGGTAGGAAGGACACTGAACTCACCTGAGGAGACACAAAGTGGTTCTATAAAGAACCTCCAAGGTTCTGCAGGAACACCTCACGTGGTCTGTTCTAGACGAGCACAGAGACGTGAGATATAAAGAAGGGTTCCATCAGTAGATCCTACAGAAAAGAAAGCCATCCTGACCACAGAACCCAGAGGATCTCCAGGAATCTTACAGAACCATAAAGGAACCTAAATATCCAGTTTAATTCTGGCTCTGAAGAGTGATGAGCCTGAAAGAACCCCAATGAACCAGTGTGGTTATTTAGTGGTCCTGACACGATCCTCCAGAGAGGCTGGGGAACCAAGAAGAACCCTGAAAAGCCCTGAATCTGGAGGACGTCTCAGAACCAGCATGGTACCTGCAGGTTCTGCACCGACTGGATCAGGCTGTCAGCAAATGATTTTTTTTTCATATACTTTATTAAGGTGGCATCTGGGTTGGAACCGGAGGGTCGCCGGTTCACGTCCCCGTCCGGACCAAAATATGGAGCGTGGACTGGGGGCTGGAGAGGTGCTAGTTCACCTCCTGGGCACTGCCGAGGTGCCCCTGAGCAACAGCCCCCCCAACTGATCGGGGCGCCTGACCATGGCAGCCCCCTCACTCTTTGTGCATGTGTGTGTTAATGACACAAACAAGGAGTGAAAAAATTGAATTTCAATAATAAAGTATTTCTTATTATTTTATATTTAATGTTTTCAATAAAGTGTATAAAATTAAATTTAAAAAAAAATTAAAATTAAAAAATTAATCCAGAGGGGAAATTCAATTGACAGCTGGTGTGACATCATCAGGACAGGGTGGCGCCCTCTGACAGAGCAGCTGCAGATCATCAAGACAAAAAAAACGAAAATTATTCATGATTCATTGATTATAAATAATTCACAGAGCAGGTCTATCAATATCAGCTGTTGCTAGGTAACAGGACACACACACACACACACACACAGGTAATTATCACGTCGCTCATCAGAGTTAATGAACCTGCTTTTGAACCACCGATCTTGGCAGCTGTGTGTGTGTGTGTGTGTGTGTGTGTGTGTGTGTGTGTGTGTGTGTGTGTGACAGCGTTCATCAATATTAATGATGTCATTCAATCAGAAGCTGATCAGGTGACACACACACAGACACAGACACACACACACACAGACACAGACACAGACACAGACACACACACACACACACACGAGCTACTGCAGGAAAAAAAGACTTTCAAAATAAAAGCATCACTCAAACATCAACAGGAAGTGGGACTCACCTGGCTATGAATAAAGGGGGCGGAGCTACATTTAAAATATTTTATTTGTTTTAAAATATACATCGTTTACAAATTCAGAAAATAAAATCGTTAGTAGAGTTTAACAGTCTTTTTTTTCTTCATCTTTTTTTTTTAGTATAATTTCCCAACAGGAAGTGAAACAAACAATCAGAGCAGGAAAAACTCGCTGAGACGAGGAGAGGAAACTGTTCAGGTGAACACACACCTGGGGTCAGAGGTCAACAAGCTGAGAGTGAGTGACAGCACCTGTGGGGGCGGGGCTACAATCAAAGCTCAGCTCCGAACATCCAACAATGGTTCCTCTGGCTCGGCCTCTCAGTTTGTTACAAAGGTTACACATTACATTTGTCCGCAGGTGTCTCCAGGTTAGTCCACGTCGTCCAGAGAGGACACAGCTGTCCCCGGCGGCCATGTTGGACGTCCTGCCAGTTTGTGTTTCGAGTCTCAGAAGAAGAACAGAAACTCTTTTTTTCCCCATTTGATTGATTTTGAGTTTGGCTAACATTAGCTTGTTAGCCAGCAGAAATCTGGTTAGCACACAAGCTAACACAGCCAGGGAGCTAATAACATGTTAGCGTTAGCACTGGTGTCTTTTTTTTTTTTTTTCTTAACCGGTCTAGCTAGTTAGCGAACAGTTTGCTCAGGTGCTTCATTTTCTGTTGGCTTTAAATATAAATTCAGACCAAGTGTTTTCTGACGCTGCGTTCATGTCACGTAGGAGACTAAAATTAAGACTGAAGATTGTGAAATAATAAAACAATAACCTAATAACAACATCTGATGAACCTCAGATCACCACAAATCCATATTTAAACTGATGCTAATGTTGACATGAATCTAAATATGACATACGTAAGCCAATGCTGACTTGAGGTATATGTGTTTGCTTTTTTGCGCTAAATATTCCCTATTTAGAATATTTAGTAGTAAATGAAGCAAACACACATACATGTTAGCACTGTTCTAAATATTAGCCCATGTTAAGGATACTTAGGGCTAAGTAGCACCCACACATACCGTTCTTTATCTTAAAGTCTTAACAGAATATTTAACATTAAATGTTAATATTTTAAAGTCAAATATTGACGTATTTTTGCTTTTAATGTATCATGTTAACATGAGTCCATATTTAAACTTAAGCTAACGTGAGGTGTGTGTGTTTGCTTTTTTGGCGTTAAATATTCCAAACTTTGAATATTTAGCGCTAAATTTAAAAAAGCGAGCGCGTGTAAGTCTGAACAGACACACTAAGGACGTCTGGAGTATTTAGAAGTGTTAACATGACGTCTACGATTTTGTATTGAGCACTAAATACAGTATTTAGTGCTCAATAGCTCACACACATACTTCACTTCAGCTGAAGTTGAAATATTTTTGTCTTTAGGAGTCAATTATTCAGAAAAATGTGAATTTATATTTATGTAATGTAATTATGATTTGAATGTGATGATTAATCACAAAGAGAACGTGTTTGCTTCATCATCTCTGAAAACACTGCACATTAGCATCAGTCTAAACTCAGGAAATTTAGTAGTCGGATTTAGTGAACCTTTCAGAATAAGAGCTGTAATTACATCTTAAATGTCGAATGACAGTGAACTCCCGTCTGACATGAAGGGACAAAAAGTGAGACGACACATGAAGAAGAGACGTGACAGTAAAATCATCATCATCATCATCATCATCAAACAGCAGGTTAACCATCCGCCCTCCTGATGCATGCTGGGACACAGACTTTAAACTGACTTCAGATCAGCAGAGAAACAGACCGCGCTGTCATCTTGTGTCACTTCCTGTATTTTATTGTGAAAATAAATTGTTTCAGAAACAGTTTATCACGAGGACACGTTTTATTATTCAGCCTCTATAAAGGGTTAATGTCTTTATTACTGTTAATAAATTGCTGCTGCTATTAATGCTTCATAGAGTCGTTATTAACCCTTAATAAGAACTAAGGTTAAGTTGATGTTTCTAATAAGACGAGGAGACTGCAGTAACACATTTACTGTTAATAACATGAATAACCTGCAGCTCTAAACGTTATTAAGTCATTAATAAAAGGTCATTAATGATCAGTAATGTTACTGCGGGCGGCCCTGCAGAGATAAGAAGAGCTTTCAGCTGTGCCACATGGTCTTCATCAGCAACGTGTGAGTGTCATGTTTGTCAGTGGAGGAACAATATGACCTGATGAAGATCATGTGACATGGTGATTTTAATGAGGAGTATCATCAGAGCTGAAAAGAGGAGGAGGCAGAAGAGAGGAGGAGGAGGGGGAGGAGGAGGAGGCAGAAGAGAGGAGGAGGGGGAGGAGAGAAGCGTGTGACAGAGGAAAGACAAAAGAAAAGGAGGAGGAAATGGTGGACAGAGGATGAAGACATAGAGGAAAGAAAGATGAGGAAGATGAGAAGAAGTGAGGGAGAAAGAAAAAGTAGGAAAAAGGAGGAGGAGGAGGGTGACCTTGGCTGAGACAAGGCAGCAGGTCGACGTCTCCAATTATATTCATGAAGAAGAGTCATTAAAGTTGTACGAGTCCAGATGTAACGTCTATTTATACCCAGAGTGCATCACTCCAACACACACACACACACACACACACTCTCTCTCTCTCTCTCTCTCTCTCTCTCTCTGACTTCCTGTTCTCTCTTCGTCTCCTGAACATCTGATGACTCTTATGAAATATTAAACACTTACATTTTTACACACACACACACACACACACACACACACACACACACACACACACACACACACACACTCTAACACACTTTAAAGTATTAGTGACCCATTTCTGACGATAATAAAACGTTAATAATTTAATGCAGCCACTCGTTCTGCTGATAATTACAGCCGAGGACGAAGAACCAGGAGGAGGAAGAGGAGGGGGAGAAGGAAGAAAGGAAGACAAGGAGGAGAGAAGAGGAGGAGAGGAGGCAGATGGGGAGGAGAGAGGAAAGGGCCAGGAGGAGGAAGAGCAGGAGGATGGTGTGTTTGTGTGACTTTCTGGCGTCACACAGAAGAAAATGTTTTTAAATAATTTATCAGCTGAGAACAAACAGGCTGCAGTTTAAGGAGCAAACCGCCGTCCTCCATGTTTAATTTACATTCAACACACACACACACACACAGGTTTTTAGTTACCTGTGTTATCTGAATATTTAAACTCTTGCTGCAATCCAGGCTGCGGCTAACTTAGCTTAGCACAAACACTGTGGGCAAAGGGAAACTGTTAGCCTGGTTAGCTCGACCATGACCTATCTATAACTAACGCCTCGCGGTCGTGTCGCAGTTCCAGTCTCCATCCATGTCAGTGAAAACATGGATGCTTCACACACAGAAGATCTATACAATCAGCACAGTTTCAAGATTAGAGTCACCAATTCAGTATCTGACCAAATGTCTCCCCTTCTGTTCCTGAGATATGACGTTAAAACATGATGATGTCACAGTCAAGCTGACCTTTGACCTTTTGACCTTCATTATTTTATCCATCATAATTTGCAGGTGAATTTTTGAGTTTAAGCCAAAAACATTTTTCATGGAGTCTAAATTCTGATCAGTTCATTCTTGGGCCAAAGTGAACGTTTGTGCCAAATTGAAGGAAATTTCTTCCTGGAACAAAGGCCTACATCTACGAAACTGTAAGGTCATAGTGACCTTTGATAAAAAAAAAAATCTAATCAATTTGACTCAAAATGACATTTGTGCCAAATTTGAAAAAATCTCTCATGGTGTTCTTGAAATATCCCGTTCAGGAGGAGCCACATAAGGACACAGTGACCTTTGACCACAGAAAAGTGGATGTTTGTGCTAAATTCATAGCAATTCCCTCAAGGCCATTTTGAAATATCACATTCATGAGAATGGTCACAACGCAAGGTCACAATGACCTTTGACCCCTAACTTCTAATCAGTTTGTCCTTGACTCATAATGGATTTTTGTGCCAAATTTGAAAATAATTCTCTCAAGGTGTTCTTCAGATATTGTGTTCATACGAACAGGACGGACAGAAGGACACCCTGCAATTATTCTGCCTCCGGCATTAAGTACCTGATTATTTCTGAAGGTGTAAAATATGAAACAATCTGTTTCCTGTTCTGCTCTCCGTCATCAGCTGACATCGTCTGTGTCCCATCATGCACTCTGACAGCAGTGATTGAAGGGTTATCACATGAAGCCTCAGTCTGGATCAGTACTCTGTTTGATAGATTATTAATTTGTGCCCTCAACGGGATTAAAAATATAATTATGATGCTGCCTGCTGTCAGCTCTGAAGACTAAGCGATCAATTAACTGATGATGAAACCAGGTCAGATCAATACTGATCACAGTACTTTAATACAAACCAATCAATATGTGATCAATACTTTCACCTCCTCTGAGAACACGAAGCACTGCTGAGGAAACAAAGAAAATCTGCTCAGGTTTTAAAATCAGGACTCTGACAGCCTGCAGTCAATCAGTCAATCAATCAATCAATCAATGATCAGTGGATCAATCAGTGATGACAGTGCTCGGTGAGCGTCACAATCAGAGAGCTGTGAGGAAGGCAATGAGCCAACATTCAATCAGCGACACCGCACAGAAGAAAAACAAACTGAAGGTACGGAAGCTCGCGAGTGCCAGAAACATGGAAAACAAGCTGATGTAGCACAGCAGGTCGCGTTAGCCTCGGACGCTGTTTCAGAGTCTCCTGCTGGAACACCTGGAATAATGCTAAAGCTAACAGGCTTATATGTTTCAGTAGTACGCAACTATCAGCTAACAAGTTCACCTCACCGTCATAAGTGCTGCACAGTGATTTAGCTTTAGCTAGCTCACAGGATACCACGAGGCTAAAGTGACGGCTGTGACGGGAGAAGTTGTGAATGACCAAAAGGAAATCAAACATGTTAGACTTTCTGTTGGGACGTCCTGAGGCGTCCTAGACCTGGCGTCGGTTGTCGTCTACCGTGACGCACTACACCAGATGAAATCCTGGATTGTCACGTATGACGCTTATTATTGCGACGCCGTACGGCACCGCGTTGAGCTTTAACCAGACTGATACTGTGTAGTCTCAACCCGACATTAGTGTATAATCAGCTGTGTTTGCATTCCCTCAGAATGAGACATTTATATCTACACAGGGAGCAGGTCTTCGTCCACAGAGATCAACACGTACCGCCATGTTTCTACAGTAGCTCAGAATGGACAAACCAAACACTGACTCTAGATTGAGACATTCATATTTTCTTAATCAGCAGTACGTCCGCTATGAGTGGCGTCGTAAAATCACTGAGGAGGAGACATCTGTTGATAATTCAGCTCCTGAACACTGAAGGAATTCTAACCAGGAGACGTTCAGCTGGTTGTAACCTGTGATGCTCACCACCAGACGCCACTAAAACGTACGTACTGCTCCTTTAAAACTCAAACTAAATGATCAAACATTAGTCCAGGGGTGTGACGGCTGATGACCTGATTTCTCCTGATTTTAACTGCCTCTCCAACTATTTTTATTTTGTAAGGACACCAGTTTATATCCTTCAAAATAAAAGTCATTTTCAGTGCCCACCCATGTTTCTGGAACTAACGGGCTTCCGTAACAGTGTGAGAACGTCTGAACATAAAAAGAACAAAACAAATCAAACATAAACATAATAAAATAATCTCTTAATAATGGATCTATACCCCAAAACAAAGACAACAAACAAACAAACTGAATGGTTACATTCCAGGTGGGACAAGCTCCGCCCCCCGGCCCCACCCCCCTGCACGTACAGTGTAAAGGGAGGGACGAGGGGGTGTAGGTCAGCCAGGGTCAAAGGTTAAACGCCCTGACAGACCAGTCAGGTGACTAAATAAAAACGCCATGACAGAAAGTGATTAGTGAAGAAAATAAAAGTCTGACCTTCAGCAGGCCCGGCGTCGTACTCGCAACCTCCCAGAGAGAGTGATAGGCACTGAGAGTCCGAGTGTGTGTGTGTGTGTGTGTGTGTGTGTGTGTGTGTGTGTGTGCACATCCAGGTGTGTCTTATATGTTTTCTTCAAAATAAAAGCTCCAGGTCAGGAAACAAGGCAAAGACGTCCAAAGACTTCTTTAACAAACAATCCAAAACACACGCACACACACACACACATACACACACACACACACACACACACACACACACACACACACACACAGAATGGGTTTTCTAACACTGATTATAATACTGATTACATAATTCAGAATTTAATCTAATCAGCCGTCCACAAACTTTTGGCCGCGTAGTTCATCTTGGTGTACAGACGTCTGATCATGGACTCTGTGGATAAAAGTAAGTGGACGCCACCATCAACCAAACCCTGTTCAAGTCTTTGACAATTTAGAGAAAAACATTTGTATTTATTAATCTAACCGTTTAATTAGGACTCAAGCGCTAAGCGCAGGCGGCGGCGAGGACCCTCATGAAGTTTAAAGAATTCTTATTATTCCGATTTTTATTTGTAGTCTTTGAGCACATTTTTGGGGACGCTCAAAAACTCATGAAACTTTGAATCCTAGGGAACATTGGTTTTAAAGTTTGGGCACTTTGATTCAACAGCGCCCCCTAATCCCCAACCTTTAACTTTCACGTAGACAAACAGTTTGGCATGCATATGGAGCGTGCTCAGACGTACAGAAAAGTCAGCCATTTTGAATTTACTGTGTAATTCTGGTGCATTTCCAGGAGTCGTGCTTTAACGAACTCCTCCTACAGATTTGATCATATCAACTTCAAATTTGGTGTGTACCATCTAAAGATGAAAAGTTATTATAAGCTTGACTTGTTGTCAATCCATGTGACGATGGCGAGGCATCAAACTTCAGTTTCACCATGAAACAGGAAGTAGTTTAAAACTCCTGCATACATGGTCCAAGGATTGATGACAGTCCTGCCCTGAACACATCTACATGTGCTGCTGGGCCAGACAACATACCTGGTCGGGTCCTTAGAGACTGTGCTGACCAGCTCAAAGATGTTTTTACAGACATCTCTGCTCCAGACTGTTGTCCCAGAATGCCTCAAATCCGCCTCTGTGTCACGCTTGAATGACTCCGCCCCAAAGCTCTGACCCCCATCTTCATGAAATGCTTTGAGAGGCTAGTCATGCAGCGTATCAGAACCCTCCTGCCTCCAAACCTTGATCCCCATCAATATGCATATGGTGCAAACAGATCTGCTGAAGACGCTGTATCCAGCGCTCTACATGTGGCACTCACACATCTAGAACAAAAAAATGCACATGTCAGGATGTTATTCATTGATTTCAGCTCCGCATTTAACACCATCACTCCACAACAACTCACAGAGAAGCTGAGCACTCTGGGCTTCAACACATCACTCTGCAACTGGATACTGGACTGTGTTACAGGCCGGCCACAGTCAGTCAGAACAGGAAAGAGAGCATCTTGCAGCATCACGCTGAACACCGGCTCCCCCCAGGGCCGTGTGCTCCCCCCTGTTCACACTACTGACACATGACTGCTCTGCCAAATCCCCTCCGTCAATCATGACAACATCCTACAGAGGGACAATAGAAAGCACATGACCCACTGCATCACTGTCTGGTTTGGCAACTGCTCTGCAGCAGATAAGAAAACCCTGCAAAGAGTAGTCAGGGCAGCAGGGAAGATCATCGGTGCCCCACCAGCCCCAGCAGACATCTCCAAAGACAGATGTGTCAGAATGGCCACAAGCATCAAGCTGGACCTCTCTCACCCGTCCCACCACCTCTCTGTGCTCCTGCCCTCTGGTAGGAGGCTACCAAGTATCAGGGCCAGATCCACCAGTGCAACAGTTTCTTCCCTCAGGCCATCAGGGAAATTAACTCCCTCCACAAGCTGCCCCTCATTAAGTGACAATAAAACTGAAACTGAACTGAATTAGTGATAAATATAGCGCCCCCTACTGGCAACAGGAAATGATATGTTTTGTCTCCTACAAAGTTGATCAGATCCACTTAAAATGTGGTCAAAAAAAGCCATAAGGCAGAGGTGATGCTTTACTGTGGAAACTGAGTTTTCATCAAAGCGTGTTGCTGCAGCGGTGCGGCGCAGGTCAACGTTTCGCCAAAACACACGCCTTGACGCACAACAAAGCCTCTTGCCTAAACCCAACAGGAAATCGGCCATTTTGAATTTCCTACGTGTTGCGTTTTAACAAACTTCTGCGTGTGCCTTATTGACAACTACTGGCAACAGGAAGTACATATTTTCAGACACGTCCTGACAGCACCAGTTGCAGAGGTGTGAGGGTCTGTTCGTCACTGCTGCAGCTTTAATTTTACTTTCTGTTCCATCACAGTTAAAATGTGGTTTTAAGTAAATAAATGAGTCACTTTAATCTAATTTTGTTTTATGCGTCAGTTTTTGAGAAACTCAGTTAAAAAAAAAAGATTCAGTTCCCTCTTGTATCACAGGACGTCCACAAACTTTTGGCCACAGAGCATGTCAGTGATTTTCAGATTAATGTGATTGATTACTAATAATCAATAAAAATGTGACGAATGGAAGAAAATAAAAATACTGTTGGAATTTAATTTGATTACGTAAAAATAAAAGTTTGATTTTATCATTGTTGAATTTGTGATAAGTTGACAATCAGCTGATTATCAGCTGATCAATATCACAACTGATCGGTCTGACACACGCACACACACACACGCGCGCACACACACACACACACACACACACACACACAGAGCTCGGCAGCATACGGTAGAGCATGGCTATATCCTGGATGGGCGTGACCTCTGACCTCTGTGACAGACAAGTCAGTTGCCATGGGAACAGACAGTGTGGAGGGTGCAGGGTCAGTCCAGCAGCGTGCCTTGCTCCTGGGCTCGGGTCAGGCTGTCTTTGCGGTGCAGGTGGTGCACGCCCATCCTTTTCGGGCTCTTCTGTGGACGCTGCGGGGCGGTGGTGGCAGCGAGGGCGGGGTCGTAGTCCAGGAGGCGGGGCGAGATGACGGGCAGGTCGTGGGGGAGAACGTCTCTCTCCTCAGTGGAACTTTCCTCCTCCTCCTCCTCCTCCTCCTCCTCCTCTTCTTCCTCCTCTAACTCCTTCCTATGAGTGTTGACAGGGCTGGTTGCCACGGTGACCGCCGTGTCCCCGCTGCCACAGTCTTCCTCCAGGTTCATCAGCAGCCTCTCGCCCTCCTCCGTGGAGCCATCGCCGCCAAAGCGCCCCCTCCTGCCAGGTCGAGGCTCAGTGTCGGTGTCAGTGTCGAGGCTGGAGCCACGGCTCGGCGTCCAGCTCCGCGCCGATGAGCCCTCTTCACCATCCGAGTACGCTGCTCTGTGGCGGTCAGAAGAGGAGGAAGTCCCGCCCCCTGGCGTCGGCCTCCTCCTCTGTAGCTCCTGAGCCGTCTGACTGCTGAATGCCGTGCGATGAACCATTGAACCGTCGCACGTCGGCGCCATCTTCTCCACAAACATCCGCTGCCAGTTGGCCAGCAGGTCCTCCTCTGAGCTGCCGGAGCTCGCCAGGACGCTGGGGGCCTGAAGGAGAGGGGCATTCACACGGTTAATACAACAAACACGTTTTTAAGTTCCCCGTGCTCCGACAAAACAGACGTCACTTTGAAGGTCGTTTTTCTTCTTTAATACATGAAATAAGAAACACTTTGAACCACCATGTTTGAAAAAATAAGTTGGCGTATGAATTGTTTTAAAACATATTATAACATATGAATATATGCGTGGGTGCGTTACCTGTGGCGGGCTGCTGAATGGGCTGGACTGGCTGGACAGTGGCTCACTGGCGGCGTCCCGCTGTGACGGCGGTGTGCGATGATGAACCCCTCCGCCAGAGGAGGAGGAGGGAGCAGGGCTGCCGGGGGCCAGGCGCTCATCATCATTCTGGACGAGGCTCAGAGAGATGGCCTGCCGTGTGGCGTAGGTGCAGTTGGGCAGCGGTGAGTTTTTGGGGATCTTCACTTTGTCATCTGAAGAGAATTCAATGACCTTGCGGCCGGGGTAGAGAGGGTGTGGAGGTGGTGGTGCTGGGTAAGGGTTCAGCTTCTCGAAGGAAGGAGCCCCGCCTGCCTCCTCGCCACCAGACTGCCCGTCCAGACTGCTCTGACTGCGGCAGGAACCATTCTGCTGCGCCGCCTCCTGTGCGCCGTTCTCCCGGCTTCGGGCCTCGGCACCAGCGGGACCTGTCATGTCCACATGCACGAAGACGTCCTCTGCAACAGGTCGGCCACAGCTGCTGGACTGGGCCGAATTCAGGACCAGCGGCTCAGGTTTCTCCAGGACACGGGCGATGACGGATGTCGGCACGACGTCAGCGGGAGTCAAACTGAGTGTGTCCGGGTCCTGAGAGCCAGGGGCGGGGCCTCGCTCCGGAAGGCTGCTCTTCATGTGTTTGTTCAGCATGTCCTGCAGCTCGTAGGGCAGCTGACACACACACACACACACACAGTGTTAGAGTGTTTCCAGGAAGTGGGTCGGATCAGCTGAGTCTCTATAAACTCTAATGGGACTAATGGAACCATCAGCGCTCTCAGCAGAATCACACACACACACACACACACACACACACACACACACACACACACACACACACACACACACACACACACACACACACACACTTTTAATGCCATTATCCAGTTTCTTCCATTAAAGCAGGAGCTGCTGGTGTTAACTCGTCCCTCAGTTCGTCCTCACAGGCAGCTGCAGGTCATCACTGTCCTGATACACAGTGTGGCACAAACACCAAGATGTCCTGCTGCATCCAGGCAGCATCTGACCCAGTGTCAGAAATTAGCAAGGGCCATGGGCCATTTGGCCCGCAATTTATCCAAGAATGCCCCCAAAAGCCATGTTCCGGGGACCAAAATTGCCCCCAAGTTTTCGAAACAACTATATGTATTTATATTTTTAACAGTATTACAATCTGACATTAAAGTATAATTTTATTTTCATTAAATTAATTTACCGTCACGTCTACAACTCATTTTCCAGACATAATCAACGAGATTGCACTGATTACGTGAGAGTAATCTGACAGAGAAGGGGAGGGGGCTTTGCTGTACCATAAGTATAAATTAACCATTTCTTGGGTGATCTGTGTCTACACAATGACAAATTAATGAAAAATTAAGGTAGAATGAATGTTAAATTTTAAATTAACTTACTTCCAGGATTGCATCTAAGGAATTTATAGTAATTTGGCCTTTTTAACAGTAAAAGTAACTGTAATGTGGTGAAACATTAGTACTACTATCAGTAGATTAATGGTTAAATCATCACATTTAAACTGGTTGAATTATAGGAAATCTGAGTGATATTTTGCAACCATAACTTTATATAACCCATTATTTATTTCATTTATAGTGGTTTCTACTGAAGAGTGAAGACACTATCTTAGTTGGTTTTGCTTTTCATGTGCTTATTGTTAGAACATAATTACAATTTTGTGATGGCCCCCAAACATTTTGAAAATGCCCCCATTTTTTAGACCGTGGGGGCCAAAATTGCCCCCAAAATATTTTGTTAATTTCATACCCTGATCTGACCCACAATCCTTTGCTCATCCCAAGATGTGTCACTGTCAAGCTGACCTTTGACCTTAAGAATCTATGATGTCATATTTACATAATTTTGTCCTTCATAGTTTGCAGGTCAATTTTTGAGTTAAAACCAAAAACAAGTTTGGTGAAGTCTAAACTCTCATCCAAGCAGAAGTCTGTGCCAAACGTAAGAAAATTCCTTCCTGGATCAAAGGCCTACATCTACAAACCTGTAAGGTAACAGTGACCTTTGACACCAATCTTCTAATCAGTCCGACTCAAAATGAACGTTTGTGCCGAATTAAAAAAATGAATTTTCTCAAGGTGTTCTTGAAATATCCCGTTCACAAGAATGAGACGGACAAAGTCACACTGACCTTTGACCACCAATTTCTAATCACTTTGTCCTTGACTTTAAGTGGACCCTTGTGCCGAATTCGTAGCACTTCCCTGTTGTGTGCTATCACATTCACAAGGATGAGACAGATGCAAGGTTACAGTGACCTTGGACCACTAAATTCTCATCAGTTCATTCGTGAGTCCAAGTGGACCTTTTTGCTAAATTTGAAGGAATTCCTTTTCTTCAGAGTTCTTGAGATCTTGCTTTCACAAAAACATGGTGTCACGGCTGTCACTGGCATGGAGGCATAAAAAGTACATGATCTGGAATGCAGCGAACATGTCGGTACTCTTCCTGTGTGTTTGTGTCACATGATCACACCTGTAAACGTGTATAGTTTGCCCTGAGGGCAGAGCTTCAGGAGAGAGTTCACTCACACACGCACACACAATGACGTACTTACATCGGCGAACTTGTGGTTCCTGAAATGTGACTTGTTGCATTTTAGCAGCTGGACGGCCAGATTACAGTCCTGCCTGTAACGCTCCTGCACACACAAACACCGAGCCGTCAGTGAACGTAACACCAGAGTTCAAAGGTCATCGAGCCGGCTTTACCATGGTTTGATGATCGATTAACTGTCGACAAAGATCTGGTTTTAGCTTCAAATGGAAATGTTCTCTGTGTCAGTGAACTGAATCTGTGTGAGTGCTGAGAGCTGTCTGACTGTCGGCTGAAGAACATTGAGACCAAACGTCGTCTTTTGGCTGACATGTAAAGGTGAACTAATGTTTTTTCAACCTGGGCCCTATTTTCCGATCTACTTTTGTCTAAATGAGTGATAGGATGCTCAATATGTGACATTTCTCTTGTGACAGGCTCGGATTGTTAGTATAATTATCTGACAACATAACGGAAAGGAGAAATGAACGTCTGTGTTTACCTTTAGCTGGATTCAGACATGTTCCTCTGCCTGTTGCTGCTCCCTCTCTCTCCTCGTCTGCTCTTCAGTTTCAATGAGCTCTGCGTCCATGTACGTCCGTGTACTCCGTGTACAAATAAATACGGGCGCTCATCAAATTCAAATGGCTCATCCAGATCCAGTTGGTCAAAATTGGGTAAAAATTCAGACATGTTTGTTGTGGCAAGTCAAAACACTCACTCAGAGAGTGAAAGTCTGGCTCTGAAATCTCACGTCTCGCCAGATTTGAGTTGTTGCAGGAAGTTACCGCTGGAGTGACCTTACAAACGCCAGGAGTTACTCTGTTTGGAGTAGTCATGGCTGAATTTGTACCTGATTTTGACCAACTGGATCTGGATGAGCCATTTGAATTTGATGAGCGCCCGTTTATTTGAACACAGACATACATGGACATACAAACTGAAGAGCGGACGAGGAGAGAGAGGGAGCAGCAACAGGCAGAGGAACATGTCTGAATGCAGCTAAAGGTAAACACAGACGTTCATTTCTCCTTTCCGTTATGTTGTTGCTGTTTAAACTTGTAATGAGTGTGTGAAGTGTGGCGAGCAGAGTATCTGTACTGACGTTGAGCTCCTCCAGACGGTCGATGGTGTTCTTGGCGTCCAGCAGCTTGTTGGTGAGCTCCACAATCTCCTGGTCCATTGTCTTCTTGTCCCTCTCCACCTTCCGTAGCTGTGGGAGGAGCAAGGACACCATGTTACATCACCGACTGTCAATCACAGGCGAGGCAGCCAATCAGGAGCCTGAGGTGACAGGAGGCGGGCCTACATTCAGATCATGTGGGAACAAACTTCAGAGACAGCAGTTTAAACGTGTCGAGTCCATGTGGACGCTTATAACAAACTTCAGACTTTGTTTCACAGTCAACTTCATTGTCTGAAAACAACCTCAGTTTCTAGTTTCCCAGATCATTTGAATGCTGCATTCACGTGCAGCACTCCGCAGATGCATTATGGGATGGGGCGGTGCGGCTGCTGCGAGCAGATCAATAAGATCCAATCAGATCTTGATCGAAGCATCAAAGCTGAAATGTTTTTTTATTTCCTATCATCTGTCCAGCAGATCGTTTATTGTTCTCTGGTTTCCTCACAAAGTCCTAATGGATCAATCGATCGATCTGATCGATTCATCAACAACACATCGTCCTTTTAACTCTTTTCTACGAGCACAACACAAAGAAAAGCTACAATCGACAGCTGTGATGAGACAAACAGATGTTCAACACCAAGTCCAAACATTTTAACGACTGAGAAGTTTTTAAGTGAAAATCTTCAAAATTCAAAACGCAACTCTCGTAAAGTCACAACGACCAAAATAAATCAATTGACAAACTTTATAAATGATCCAAAAAAAAAAAAAAATCATCAAAATCATGATTTTAAAACTAAATTAAAACTTTTTTAATCAAAGTCAAGACTTAAAATCAAATTGGCAGGTTTTACACAAAATTATAACTGAAAATTATGAATCAAAGTTAAAACTAGATCGGTACGTGAGTACGTGACATCAGCCCGATATCCGCTGAGTGAATCATATCGGCATCAGAACTCGATATGGATGTTGGGTTGGATCAGTCCATGAACAGTTTTAAACTCCGCCCATGTTTCTCCTGCGGCAGTGTTTGAACAGATTAAAGGAAAAGTTGTTTGAGAAGAATGAGATCGGGACTTGGTGCTCAAACATCTTCAGACAGAAAACAGAAGAACAGTGAGGAGGAGGAGGATGGACAGATGAAGTAGGAGGATGGACAGAGGAAGGAGGAGGATGAGAAGGATGGACAGATGAAGGACAGATGGACAGAAGGTGAGGAGGAAGAACATGAATGAAACGCAACTGCATGAACCCATGTCTGACTGACGGCAGCCTGATGAAGGTGATGATGACGATGAAGATGATGAGGATGAGTCAATCCGTCACAGAGCAGCGTGAGAAAAGAGGAGAAAAAAGAAAGAGAGAAGAGATGAAGAACGACATCAGACAATCAGCCAAAACAGGACAAAGACAAACAGGAAGTTTGGTTTGTTTCAAACGAGTCAAAGTTTCCACAGTGACTTTAATCAACTGACTCCTTTTACAGTGTGTGATGTAACTGTACCTTTCAACCTAAAAATCCAAATTAAAAATCCTAATATTTTACAACAAAAGATGTTTTGTTTTGCAAGAAAAGTCGCAATATATCGTCATTATAGTCATTATATTCCTAAAGTTGCAATGTTTTGCCAGAAAATTCACTATAAAATGGTCATGCTAGAAAAGTTGCTATAATTCGTTAGGAAAGTCGGAATATTTCACAAAGCAAACTTTTGCTAAAAAAAAAGTTCATCTCACAAGAAAAGTCTTAATATTTTGAAAGAAAAGTTGTGTTGTCTAGTCAGAAAAGTGGTAATTTTTTGTTAGGAAAGCCAAATAAATTTTTGCTAGGAAACTTAAAATAATTTGCTACCAAAGTTATATTTTGCTAGAAAATTCATAATAATTGACATAATATTTGCTATATTTAGTTAGAAAAGTCCTATTATATAGTCAGAATAGTTGTTCTATTCACTAAGAAAAGTCACAAAATTTAGATTGAAAAATCATAACACGTAGTAAAAAAAGTTGAAATATTTAGTTTAAAAGGTCGTACAATTAAGTTAGAAAAGTCTAAATATGTCGTTGTAAAGGTGGATTTGGTTGAAAAAGTCAAAACTAGTAAGGTGTGTAACATTTAGTTTAAAAGTTGTACAATTTTGAAAAGACTTACTATTTAGTTAGAAAAGTTGTAATAATTAGTGGAAAAAGGTCGTACAATATAGTTAGTAAGTCTTTTTTAAATAAATATTACGACTTTCATAAGACTTAGAAAAATTGGAAAAATTAGCAAGAAAATGTAGTGATTGGTTTTAAAAGTCCTAATATACAGTTAGAAAAGTTATTAGTAAGTCAAGTCCTGAAACATGTACGTGTTTGTTTATATGTGTAAACAGTGTGTTTGTTTATATGTGTAAACAGTGTGTTAGTGTATATGTGTAAACAGTGTTTGTTTATATCTGTAAACAGTGTTAGTGTATATGTGTAAACAGTGTTTGTTTATATGTGTAAACAGTGTGTTTGTTTATATGTGTAAACAGTGTTTGTGTATACGTGTAAACAGTGTTTGTGTATATGTGTAAACAGTGTTTGTTTATATGTGTAAACAGTGTGTTTGTTTATATGTGTAAACAGTGTTAGTGTATATCTGTAAACAGTGTTAGTGTATATCTGTAAACAGTGTTTGTTTATATGTGTAAACAGTGTGTTTGTTTATATCTGTAAACAGTGTTTGTGTATATGTGTAAACAGTGTTTGTTTATATGTGTAAACAGTGTTTATGTATATGTGTAAACAGTGTTTGTTTATATGTGTAAACAGTGTGTTTGTTTATATGTGTAAACAGTGTTTGTGTATATGTGTAAACAGTGTTTGTTTATATGTGTAAACAGTGTGTTTGTTTATAGGTGTAAACAGTGTGTTTGTTTATATGTGTAAACAGTGTTTGTGTATATGTGTAAACAGTGTTTGTGTATATGTGTAAACAGTGTTTGTTTATATGTGTAAACAGTGTTTGTTTATATCTGTAAACAGTGTGTTTGTGTATATGTGTAAACAGTGTTTGTTTATATGTGTAAACAGTGTGTTTGTTTATATCTGTAAACAGTGTGTTTGTGTATATGTGTAAACAGTGTTTGTTTATATGTGTAAACAGTGTTTGTTTATATCTGTAAACAGTGTGTTTGTGTATATGTGTAAACAGTGTTTGTTTATATGTGTAAACAGTGTTTGTTTATATCTGTAAACAGTGTGTTTGTTTATATGTGTAAACAGTGTGTTTGTTTATATCTGTAAACAGTGTTTGTGTATATGTGTAAACAGTGTTTGTTTATATGTGTAAACAGTGTTTGTTTATATCTGTAAACAGTGTTAGTGTATATGTGTAAACAGTGTTTGTTTATATGTGTAAACAGTGTGTTTTTTTATATGTGTAAACAGTGTTTGTGTATATGTGTAAACAGTGTTTGTGTATATGTGTAAACAGTGTTTGTTTATATGTGTAAACAGTGTGTTTGTTTATATGTGTAAACAGTGTGTTTGTTTATATGTGTAAACAGTGTGTTTGTTTATATGTGTAAACAGTGTTTGTGTATATGTGTAAACAGTGTTTGTTTATATCTGTAAACAGTGTGTTTGTTTATAGGTGTAAACAGTGTGTTTGTTTATATGTGTAAACAGTGTTTGTGTATATGTGTAAACAGTGTTTGTTTATATGTGTAAACAGTGTGTTTGTGTATATGTGTAAACAGTGTTTGTTTATATGTGTAAACAGTGTTTGTGTATATGTGTAAACAGTGTTTGTTTATATGTGTAAACAGTGTTTGTTTATATGTGTAAACAGTGTTTGTGTATATGTGTAAACAGTGTTTGTTTATATGTGTAAACAGTGTGTTTGTGTATATGTGTAAACAGTGTTTGTTTATATGTGTAAACAGTGTTTGTGTATATGTGTAAACAGTGTTTGTTTATATGTGTAAACAGTGTTTGTGTATATGTGTAAACAGTGTTTGTGTATATGTGTAAACAGTGTGTTTGTTTATAGGTGTAAACAGTGTGTTTGTTTATATCTGTAAACAGTGTTTGTGTATATGTGTAAACAGTGTTTGTTTATATGTGTAAACAGTGTTTGTTTATATCTGTAAACAGTGTTAGTGTATATGTGTAAACAGTGTTTGTTTATATGTGTAAACAGTGTGTTTGTTTATATCTGTAAATAGTGTTTGTGTATATGTGTAAACAGTGTTTGTTTATATGTGTAAACAGTGTTTGTGTATATGTGTAAACAGTGTTAGTGTATATGTGTAAACAGTGTTAGTGTATATGTGTAAACAGTGTTTGTTTATATGTGTAAACAGTGTTTGTGTATATGTGTAAACAGTGTTTGTTTATATGTGTAAACAGTGTTTATATGTGTAAACAGTGTTTGTGTATATGTGTAAACAGTGTTTGTTTATATGTGTAAACAGTGTTTGTGTATATGTGTAAACAGTGTTTGTTTATATGTGTAAACAGTGTTTGTTTATATGTGTAAACAGTGTTTGTTTATATGTGTAAACAGTGTTTGTGTATATGTGTAAACAGTGTTTGTGTATATGTGTAAACAGTGTGTTTGTTTATAGGTGTAAACAGTGTGTTTGTTTATATCTGTAAACAGTGTTTGTGTATATGTGTAAACAGTGTTTGTTTATATGTGTAAACAGTGTTTGTTTATATCTGTAAACAGTGTTAGTGTATATGTGTAAACAGTGTTTGTTTATATGTGTAAACAGTGTGTTTGTTTATATCTGTAAATAGTGTTTGTGTATATGTGTAAACAGTGTTTGTGTATATGTGTAAACAGTGTTTGTTTATATGTGTAAACAGTGTTTATATGTGTAAACAGTGTTTGTGTATATGTGTAAACAGTGTTTGTTTATATGTGTAAACAGTGTTTGTGTATATGTGTAAACAGTGTTTGTTTATATGTGTAAACAGTGTTTGTTTATATGTGTAAACAGTGTTTGTGTATATGTGTAAACAGTGTTTGTTTATATCTGTAAACAGTGTTTGTGTATATGTGTAAACAGTGTTTGTTTATATGTGTAAACAGTGTGTTTGTTTATATGTGTAAACAGTGTTTGTGTACATGTGTAAACAGTGTTTGTTTATATGTGTAAACAGTGTGTTTGTGTATATGTGTAAACAGTGTTTGTTTATATGTGTAAACAGTGTTTGTGTATATGTGTAAACAGTGTTTGTTTATATGTGTAAACAGTGTTTGTTTATATGTGTAAACAGTGTTTGTGTATATGTGTAAACAGTGTTTGTTTATATGTGTAAACAGTGTGTTTGTGTATATGTGTAAACAGTGTTTGTTTATATGTGTAAACAGTGTTTGTGTATATGTGTAAACAGTGTTTGTTTATATGTGTAAACAGTGTTTGTGTATATGTGTAAACAGTGTTTGTGTATATGTGTAAACAGTGTGTTTGTTTATAGGTGTAAACAGTGTGTTTGTTTATATCTGTAAACAGTGTTTGTGTATATGTGTAAACAGTGTTTGTTTATATGTGTAAACAGTGTTTGTTTATATCTGTAAACAGTGTTAGTGTATATGTGTAAACAGTGTTTGTTTATATGTGTAAACAGTGTGTTTGTTTATATCTGTAAATAGTGTTTGTGTATATGTGTAAACAGTGTTTGTTTATATGTGTAAACAGTGTTTGTGTATATGTGTAAACAGTGTTAGTGTATATGTGTAAACAGTGTTTGTTTATATGTGTAAACAGTGTGTTTGTTTATATCTGTAAATAGTGTTTGTGTATATGTGTAAACAGTGTTTGTTTATATGTGTAAACAGTGTTTATATGTGTAAACAGTGTTTGTGTATATGTGTAAACAGTGTTTGTTTATATGTGTAAACAGTGTTTGTGTATATGTGTAAACAGTGTTTGTTTATATGTGTAAACAGTGTTTGTTTATATGTGTAAACAGTGTTTGTTTATATGTGTAAACAGTGTTTGTGTATATGTGTAAACAGTGTTTGTGTATATGTGTAAACAGTGTGTTTGTTTATAGGTGTAAACAGTGTGTTTGTTTATATCTGTAAACAGTGTTTGTGTATATGTGTAAACAGTGTTTGTTTATATGTGTAAACAGTGTTTGTTTATATCTGTAAACAGTGTTAGTGTATATATGTAAACAGTGTTTGTTTATATGTGTAAACAGTGTGTTTGTTTATATCTGTAAATAGTGTTTGTTTATATGTGTAAACAGTGTTTGTGTATATGTGTAAACAGTGTTTGTTTATATGTGTAAACAGTGTTTATATGTGTAAACAGTGTTTGTGTATATGTGTAAACAGTGTTTGTTTATATGTGTAAACAGTGTTTGTGTATATGTGTAAACAGTGTTTGTTTATATGTGTAAACAGTGTTTGTTTATATGTGTAAACAGTGTTTGTGTATATGTGTAAACAGTGTTTGTTTATATCTGTAAACAGTGTTTGTGTATATGTGTAAACAGTGTTTGTTTATATGTGTAAACAGTGTGTTTGTTTATATGTGTAAACAGTGTTTGTGTACATGTGTAAACAGTGTTTGTTTATAGGTGTAAACAGTGTATTTGTTTATGTGTGTAAACAGTGTTTGTTTATATCTGTAAACAATGTGTTTGTTTATATATGTAAACAGTGTGTTTATATCTGTAAACAGTGTATTTGTTTATATCTGTAAACAGTGTTTGTTTATATGTGTAAACAGTGTTTGTTTATATGTGTAAACAGTGTGTTTGTTTATATCTGTAAACAGTGTTTGTGTATATGTGTAAACAGTGTATTTGTTTATGTGTGTAAACAGTGTTTGTTTATATCTGTAAACAATGTGTTTGTTTATATATGTAAACAGTGTGTTTATATCTGTAAACAGTTTTGTTTATATGTGTAAACAGTGTTTGTGTATATGTGTAAACAGTGTGTTTATATCTGTAAACAGTGTGTTTATATCTGTAAACAGTGTATTTGTTTATATCTGTAAACAGTGTTTGTTTATATGTGTAAACAGTGTGTTTGTGTATATGTGTTAACAGTGTTTGTTTCTATCTGTAAACAGTGTATTTGTTTATATGTGTAAACAGTGTTTGTTTATATGTGTAAACAGTGTTTGTTTATATGTGTAAACAATGTGTTTGTTTATATATGTAAACAGTGTGTTTATATCTGTAAACAGTGTATTTGTTTATATCTGTAAACAGTGTTTGTTTATATCTGTAAACAGTGTTTGTTTATATGTGTAAACAGTGTTTGTTTATATGTGTAAACAGTGTGTTTGTGTATATGTGTTAACAGTGTTTGTTTATATGTGTAAACAGTGTTTGTTTATATGTGTAAACAGTGTGTTTGTGTATATGTGTTAACAGTGTTTGTTTCTATCTGTAAACAGTGTATTTGTTTATATGTGTAAACAGTGTTTGTTTATATGTGTAAACAGTGTTTGTTTATATGTGTAAACAATGTGTTTGTTTATATGTGTAAACAGTGTTTGTTTACATCTGTAAACAGTGTGTTTATGTCAGTGCTGATATGAAACATGTCGTCTCTGTTAATATTTATTGTTCAGCTGAATGAAATGAATCTCAGTCACACTGACGACAAAGTGAGGAGGGAGTCAGACAGTTACCGTGGTAACAAGGTCACCTTTGACTCACAGCGACCTCTGACTTCCTGCTCTGGTCGCCCATGGCAACTATCCTGCTGTCTGTCAACTCCACTTTTCCACAGTTAATCAATGCACTGCCTCAGAGTGTGTTTTCATTTAGTCATCGATCAGTGATTGAACCAACGTGATCAATCACACACACACACACACACACACACACACACACACACACACACACACACACACACACACACACACACACACACACACGTTCTGTAGAAAACAAACCATCAGATATTGATCAATGACTCAGAACAGTGAGATCAATGATGACAACACAAACTACTTTTTCCTGATATTATCATTATTATTATTGTGTCGTCACACAGGAGACGATTTTAAGCCTTTACATTAGTGACACCTAAAATTTATTTTTGTTTTATTTAGTGTAAAAACTGTGAACTGAGGATCAAACCTTCAGTGAGGTGAACTCTGAAGATCAGCTGACAAATATTTGATCATTATTTGGCCCAAAGTCCAAAACTTTCATCTGAAGTTTGATAAAAAAAAAACTGTTAAAAATTATTATAATTATTCAAAAATATAAAACATGAATAAATCTTTCTGTAGTTCTAGATTTCTTTTGATTTATTTAGATTTATTTTGATCGTTCAGGATGGTTGGACTGGGCCGAGCTCTGATTGGCTGTTCGGTGATCTGATGTGCGAATGGTCGTCACGTCAGGTTTCTGTTTCACTGATAATGAATGAAGAAAGTGAGAGGTTACCAGAGCGTGAAGCTTCTCCTCCAGGTCCTGATTGGCTCTCTGAGACGCCGTGTAGCTGTTCTGGAGTCTGCAGACAGAGAGAAAATGGTTACTGAGCATGCTCAGTCGGTCCCAAAGGACAAACTCTAACAGGAAGAGTTTTAATCTATTTCCTGTTGAACTTTGTCAGTTAGTTCAATACCTCACAGGAAGGGCTGGATTACTGGGGAGTCAGAGCCGAGTCACAGTCAAGTCACAATCGAGTCACAGTCAAGTCACAGCCAAGTTACAGCCGAATCACAGCCAAGTTTTAGCTGAGTTTTTGAGTCAAAGTTCAGTCACAGTTGAAATAGTTAAGTATTAGCTCAGACAAGTCACAGTTGAGTTCTAACTAAAGTTTCCTCTCAGCAGAGACTCGTTCAGAAACATTTCAGAGTCGAAGCTGTGAAACGTCTCAGCTGGTAGAAAACTGGAACCAAGTCCCACAGCTGAATGTTAACCACACGATAACCACGGCCTTGTTAGAGCGTCAAGTTCCAGCGTTTCTGCCACATAATAACACACAACATGTAACAGACAAGTAAAACACCAACATTAACTCTGGAGAATGTGTCGTCTGTTTACGTGTTACCAACCTGTCATCTACTGACGTCATCATCAACTGAACCAGCCAACTGACACTGTCCATCACACGACCACCATCACAGGTAGAACATCAGAGTACTCTCTGGCGGATGAGTTTGCGCTCACACATAAGGCCGTATTCATGAAGTGCAACTCTTCTGCTCAGAAACCCTGTGAGGCTAAAGACACCTCTAACCCTGCGAGGCTAAAGACACCTCTAACCCTGTGAGGCTAAAGACACCTCTAACCCTGTGAAGCTAAAGACACCTCTAACCCTGCGAGGCTAAAGACACCTCTAACCCTGTGAGGCTAAAGACACCTCTAACCCTGTGAGGCTAAAGACACCTCTAACCCTGCGAGGCTAAAGACACCTCTAACCCAGTGAGGCTCACAGGATGACCTGAGGATCAGCGCCCGGTCAAGGTGCTGCAGGACACTGCGTGTTCACAGTCCCTCATCGTCTCCAATGTCCTGCCGTTGGACAAGAACTCTGCCTGTGAGGCAAGTGCTGTGGTGAGGAGGATTGAGATGGTTTTTGTGCCAGCTCCCCTTCATCATGTCCACATGCAGTCCAAGTTGGTAACTGCTTTCTATCAGGTCGCTGTTCGCTCGTATTTCCCTATTGGCGGTGTTGAGTTCATTATTGGAAGTGATATAGCAGGAAGTTTATCCGGTCCCTGAAGTGGTGGAAGTTCCTGTTCTTGAAGATGACGATGACAGTCTGGCCCAAAATACTTAAAAGTGTTCACTGCCAGTGTTTTGACTCATGCTCAGGCCCCATAAGCATGAAGAGGATGTTAACTTGTCTGATTCTTTTTCCCCTCTGTGTTGACTGAAGACAGGTTACCCTCTGTTGTCTCAAGTGGTGGTGCGAAGTAGGCTGTGCTAGAGTCTGTCACTGCTACAGCAGTTTCACTGCCGCTGACGTGTAAGGCACTCATCAGTGCTCAGAAAAGTGACCAGTCTCTAGCGAAGTGTCATGCTGCAGCAGTGGATGGTGCCAGTAAGTGTACTGACAGTCATTTCTTGATGGATAATGTTGTGTTGATGAGAAGATGGACTTTGAAACCAGATGATTCCGGTGAGGACTGGGACACTGTGTTTCAGATTGTTGTGCCTAGTGGTAGCCATCAGCATGTTCTGGAGCCAGCCCATGAACATATGCGGTCTGGTCACTTAGGTGTCAAGAAAACCTACAGTTGTGTGTCGAAACATTTTTTCTGGCCAGGAATGAAGTGTGATGTTGCACATTTCTGTAGGACCTGTGGTCCAGCTCCCCTGCACCCAATACCAGCAGTTGGTGAGTCATTTGAATATTTAGGTCACAACGTGCATGGTCTTTTAAAGTTGTTGAAAGAGCAACTTGTGTCGTCGTCTTCTGGGAAATCTAATGTGTTGGATTTTGTTCCCAGGTGTAGGTGATCAAGTGTTAGTTTTACTGCCTACACCTGGCTATGCCCTCACTGTCTGTGTTTCAGGACCTTCTGTAGTGGAAAGCAAAATGTTGGACGCAGACTACGTCATTCAGTAGGGTTGGGTACCGAAACTCGGTACTTTTTGTACTTGGTACCGATTCACGTCGGTACTACCGAGTACCGATTCACTTAAAATGAAACGGTGCCAAATTTCGGTACCTGAGGTGGAGGCGGAGCAAGAGCGCATGACTCGCACCTCAGACTCAGCAACAATGGTGACAAAAACAATGTGCAGACAAAAGTTAACATGCAGCACTGTTCCTAAATGTTCTCAATAAAATGTTGAAACTGAGAAGTTTAGACTATGGGCCCGAACGACGCATAGTGCGTCCAAATTCACAACCATTCCTCTCTGTGGATTTTCTCTGCGACCGTGCGTCCTAGGGAGAAGCCACGAATATCAGCAGAAACAGCAGAACTGTAGCTTTCCGACAAGTGCTCGGCCTTGTCGGAAAGCTACAGTTCTGCTGTTTCTGCTGATATTCGTTACACGGTCCGAGCACTTGTCGGTAATCCAATGTTTTCCAGACCAGACAACTGCAGCCTAATTATTCATGCTGACAGGGCCGTAGTCACCATATACATTGAGGGGGACACGTGTCCCCCACCACTGCCCAAAATGTCTCCCCAATATATAACTGAAACTGAAAAACAAATATGATCTTGGAGGACATCATTGCACTTGGTTGACTATTTTTCTATGATCTTAGATGTAAATATTGCATGTTTCTTTTTTGACATTTTCACATTTTTGACTTGTGAATGAGTCAATGGAATTTCTTGCAATAATAAAAAAATACTGGCAATCATGTCTGCCTGGCACAAACCACATGTTTTGGACAACTGTGAAGTGACAGAATGTCCCACCATCATGGTTCTTATATTGCCAGATTTCAGAGAGTCTCCCCTCTTCATATATGGCAGAATATGTCAACTTCCAACTTGCGATGGTGAAATACATGTAAAAATGTAAGAATTTAGTCACACAGATTTGTTTTTTTTCATTGATATAAAAATTAATATAAAATACAGGCACATAGAAGGACATGGAATGATGGTAAATCTGGTTAGCCCTGATTGTCCTGAAAAAAACACCAAGATATAGCATGTGTATGTAGCCTTTATAATGACTGTGATATGAGCTTAAAAGTAAAGGCAGTAAAAATACCCCAAAACGCCTAGAGCCCATAGTGGACATAAAAAGTACCGAAATTAGGTACCGTTTGGTACCGGTACCAAATTCCAGATACCAGTACTGTATCGGTTCAATTATGAAAGGTACCCAACCCTATCATTCAGACACCTGAACATAGGTGGTTCCAGCTAAAGATGTACGACCATAACCAGCGGTTGATGCGTTGGGCTCTGATGGCACAGGGCTTCAACACTGAGGTTAGGCACAAGAAGGGAGCAGACAACATGGGGGTAGATGCAGTGTCCAGAGGGTGAGACAGGTGTGAGTATGACATGTTGAGGTAAGATTAGGTAAGGTGTGTATTTGTATTCATATGGTAGTGTTGTGTTAATGCTGTAAACATATAGTCAAACTAGATGTTTGATTTTATGGGAGGGGGTGTTAGTGTGAGGATAAATATGAATGGAGGAGGAGTGGTGACACTGCCAGTGGTCCAAGAGGCTATGACAGAGTAGTGTCATTCAAACGTGGGTAACACGTGAGCGTTTAGACATAGTGTGGTGATAATTTGGGTTGGTTGTGTTGAATCATGTCTTTTGTGTGTGTTTCCCTGAGAGGTGATCCGGTTCCCTTTTGGAGCTCATTTTTCGTTGGTGGTCCTTGTGTGCATGTTTCGCTGTAAATAAACTTCCTTTTAAACGGCTATTTGTTTGGCTGCCTTTTCCCTCTTTTGAAAGATCCCTCTATTTCACAGTGTTACACCCCCCATCCCCCATCTCCCAGACCCCAGACCTCAGGCCGGGACGTATCAGAGACATTTTAATTACTATGCTTTAATCTGATAATTTAAATTACAGCCGATAAAATGAAGCGAGTGACGATATAAACATGTGACACAGCAGATGTGAGACAGCTGTTTGTCTCTGTTAAAGACTGCACAGAGTAACACTGAGCTTCCTCATCATCATCATCATCATCATCCTACAATTCTACAATTTCATTTAGCAGACGCTTTTGTCCAAAGCGACGTACAACACAAGCAGGAATCTAGACTTAAGGAAAAACCCGTAGTAAGTGCAAAAAGTGCTTCAGGTGTGATTGGTCACAGGTATTGCCATCTAGTGGCAGAAGAAGAGTGCCGCCCCCCCCCCCCCTTTTTTTTTTTTTTTTTTGGAAACCAAAGTAAGAACCAGTAACAATCTCAGCATTTGAGATTCAACAATCAACATACATCACACAACTTTGTCAGTACTAGACAATCATTAAGTGCTGGGTTTTGGACCACCTGACTTACTCTACCCTAAGGGCAAAGAGGAGAAGAGTCAGGTTAAGTGCCAAGGTGTTCTCGGAACAATTGAGTCTTCAATTGTCTCTTGAAGGTAGAAAGGGACTCAGCAGAACGCACAGAGTTTGGTAGTTTGTTCCACCATTTGGGAACAACAGAGGAGAAGAGTCTGGCTAGAGATTTAGAGCCGTGGTGGGCTGGAAGCACCAGGCGTCTTTCACATGCAGAGCGTAGTGGGCGAGAAGGAGAGTAGACCTGGATTAGGGATTCCAGGTAGGCCGGAGCAGTTCTTGTAATTGTTTTGTAAGCCAAGAGCAGTGCTTTGAATTTGATTCTGGCTGCCACTGGAAGCCAGTGAAGAGAAATGAGCAGCGGGGTGACATGTGCTCGTTTGGGCTGGTTGAAGACCAGACGTGCTGCTGCATTCTGGATCATCTGAAGAGGTTTGAATGAACATGCAGGGAGGCCTGCCAGAAGAGAGTTGCAGTAGTCAATGCGTGAGATCACAAGAGCCTGAACCAGAAGCTGTGTGGCCTGTTGGGTCAGGAAGGGTCTGATCTTCCTGATGTTGTAGAGGGCATAACGACAAGATCGAGAAACTGAGGCCACATGAACCTTAAAGGTCAGCTGGTCATCAATCATGACACCCAGGTTTCTGGCCGAGTTTGTGGGCACAAGTAGGCTCGAGTCTAGTTGGACACTGATCTGAGGCTGAACAGATGGACAAGCTGGAAAGACCATGAGTTCAGTCTTAGACAGATTTAGCTGAAGGTGGCGTTCCTTCATCCATGTGGAGATATCAGCCAGACACGCTGATATCCGAGCTGAGACCGTTTTGTCATCAGGTGGAAAAGAGAGGAAGAGCTGAGTGTCGTCAGCATAACAGTGGTAGGAGAAGCCATAGGAGCGGATCACTGCACCAAGTGAGGTGGTGTACAGAGAGAAGAGTAGGGGACCAAGCACTGACCCCTGAGGAACCCCTGTCGATAGGCCATGTGACCTAGACACCTCTCCTCGCCATGACACTCTGAAGGATCTGCCTGTGAGGTAGGACTTGAACCACAGCAGGACAGAGCCTGAGATGCCGAGCTCAGAGAGTGTGGAGAGGAGGATTTGATGGTTCACTGTGTCAAAGGCAGCAGACAGGTCCAGCAGCAGTAGGACAGAGGATTGACCAGCAGCTCGAGCCAGTCTCAGTGACTCAGTGACTGACAGGAGTGCAGTCTCAGTGGAATGGTCACACCTGAAACCAGACCGAAAGGGGTCAAGTAGGTTGTTGTTCCGCAGATGTTCAGAGACCTGGTTAAATACTGAGCGCTCCAGTATTTTTGACAGGAATGGTAGAAGTGAGACTGGCCTGTAGTTTTCAACCTGGGCGGGGTTGAGATTAGGCTTTTTGAGCAATGGGGTGACACGGGCTTGCTTAAAAGTAGCCGGAAAAATGCCAGTTTTCAGGGAGGAATTGACAATGTGTGTGACTGCAGGTGTGATAGTGGACAAGATGGTCTGCAGGATGCGGGTGGGTATTGGATCGAGAGGACATGTTGTAGGTTTTGAGCTCAGAAGAAGTCTGGAGACCTCATCCTCACTCAGAGGAGCAAAAGAGCAGAGTGAGGCAGCAGTAGTGGGTTTGAGCTGACTGGGCTGGTCAGGCTCGGAGAACTGGTTGCTGATTGCAGCCACTTTTTCAGTGAAAAAGGAGGCAAACGTGTCTGGAGTCAGTGTAATGGAAGGCTGAGCAGCTGGAGGAGAGAGCAAGGAGCTAAATGCCATAAACAGTTTTCTGGAATCAGTAGCAGCACAGATCATGTTCTGATAGAAGGCTTTCTTAGCGGACTGCAAGCAAGAGGTGAAGGAAGCAAGTTTCTGTTTATATGATTTCAAATCAGTGGGTTCTTGGGATTTACGCCACTTTCTTTCTGCTGCCCTGAGTCCAGCTCTTTGTTCTCTCAGAACTTCAGAGAGCCATGGACTTGGTTGTTTTTTCTTGGCTGGTTTGGACACCAGGGGGCAGAGTTTGTCCAGAGAGGATGTCAGTGAGGAGCAGAGTGTTTCTGTAGCCTCAGAGTGTTTCTGTAGCCTCCTCTGTCTCACCGTTAACGTCACATTTAACACTGGTTAAAGTCGTTTCACTACCACAAAAAAGAAAAAGAAAATTAAAATCCGTATCGGTACGTCACGGGTAGAACTGCCAACATCCGAGTCCTCACCTGCGGAACTTGTCTCTCATCTTGTCCAGGTCGTCTCTGGTCCGGCTGAGCTCCGCCTCCATGTAGTGACGGCTGCCGTCAAACTCCGCCTCCATGGCCTCCATCTTGTGGGTGGAGAGGGAGAGGCGACGCTGCAGGTCCTCATTCTGCTGCTGGAGGATTCTGGGTAAGGGGAGGAGAGGTCAGAGGTCACAACAGGAAGTAGATTGCTTTGAAAAACAGGTCTGAGCCCATTCTTCCTGTTTCCCTTTAAAGATAACGCTGTAAAACCTCAACACAGAGCGGGTCGTCAGAATCTGTATGCTGCCGTGATGTCACACCAGTGTAGAAATAGTTCTACGACTATAAAGACAGATTCGTTGAGATCACACACAGAGAACTTTTAAAACGAGCTTTTCTCGCCGCAGTGATCAGAAACTGCTCACATTTCATTCAGACAAGTCTCTCAAGCACTTCCTGTCTGCAGTGACACAGAGCGCCACATCACACTACCTGTACTTCCAGGAAGTAGACTGCTGCGGTTTTTACAGCTCCTGCCTCCACATGACGGCCTGATGATGCCGTGTTACGTCTGAACTGAGAAGTTGTCGACTCCCTTTTGTGACTCGTTGCGGTACACTCAGGTGTGACGTCATTCTCTGCTCCGACTCCTGGACTAAATCAAGTTGTGTTGATGTGTTCAGATAAATATCACCAACACTAACGGCTGCTAACTGAACTCTTATTTTCTCTGATTCATGTAAGAATCATCAGAGGGGGCGGGGCCAGTAACGTTTTGAACTCCCTTAAAATAACTGAAAAGTTCATACGGTTCTGTTTCATGACCGAGCCCATCCACCCGACCCACCCTCTTACATGGACCACTTGCTTCTTTACTCCCATTGGTGCGTTGGTCACATGATCACAGCCTTAAATACTGAGGTGCCACAAGGCTCCTTTTCTGCTGATGTCACTTCCTGTTCATGTCAGTGTCAAAAGGCCAAATAAAGTGAGTAAAAACTAAAAAACTATTAAATCCTGTTTATCAGTTATATTATTATTACTAGGGATGTCATGATACCAAAAATTCAGTAGTCGGTGTCGATACCAATAAAATTACAGGATTCTCGATACCAAAGTTGATACCACAGTACAAAAAAAAAAATCATAAGATCCCATGTACAAGAAATACTTTATTAAAATATTTGCATATAAAATAAAATTTCTATCAACAGATTGATATTACTTACATTTTTCTTTTCCTCGCTACCTATTTTTCCATCGTAAAAAAAAATTGATCAACATCTGCAATAAACTCAATAAACTATTTAAATATTTACTATTTAAATCATGCTGATAGCGTTTGAGCAAACTACAAGAATGTGTGGAGTTTCATTGGTTTCATTTATTGTTTGTCCTGTCCTGGTGCAAACAGCGTTTTTTGACATCCGTGGTCCAGTTGTGGAAAAATCAAACGTCCCAGTACAATAAATCAAACGCACCCCAACCGCTGTGTTTCAGAAGTCGACACGCATGTACAGTCACGTACTGCTGAGAGTGAACACCCTGATCGTTTGCTCACACACAGCTTGTTCAAGCTGTTCTCTGTGTTGTTGAAATTAAACAAAATAACATGGAGCATATCTGCTTATTATGCTACTGATTTAATTGGGATATTTTTTGATGAACTGAATGACATTTAACGAAGTGTTGCACGTCTTCAAGGCTGGGCTCATAGGAGACCACCAGACTCTCTCCCAGGGGAGAAAGGGAGATGTCCGGAGTCCGGACAAAGCTCCGCACGGAGCATGGATGGTTCAGAAGCAATACGGAATGAGTTAAAAGCAATTAATAAAGACAAAGTGGTGTTTAAAACTGCATATAGTGCCAGCAGATCTGTTTTCTGGCCTAAAGCACGGCCATGACTGGTTCTGAATGTGGGCTTTAGCAGGCAGCCACTCTCTCCTCTTCCTCGTCACCCCCTCGCTCTGAATGTAGGCATGGACTGTAACGCTATATGGCGTATACTGCCCCCATCAGTTCTGGAGGAGTCATAGCACCGATTCTTACGCTGGTATTGGTTCTTCCCGTTTTAAAAAAATGAGTATCGCAGGGGTTTTTCATCATGGAATCGAAAGGTATTGCGAGTGTCAGTTCTCATGACATTACTAATCATTACATCTTTATATAGGGCGGCACAGTGGTGTATTGGTTACTATTGTCATGGTCTTCTCCAGGTGCTCCAGTTTCCTCCCACAGTCCAAAGATATGCAGGTTAACTGGTGACTCTAAATTGTAAATTTATATCTCTGCATCAAATCAATGTTGTAGCCTGACGTGCACCTCCTCAGAGATGTAACTCCACAGTGTCACAGTGACGCAGACCTCCTGTCTGTCTCTGTGAGCTGAAACCATTTCCCTCAGTGGAAACAAAGCTTTGATTTACTTTAATTTCACAGATAAGAAACAATAAATTGTGAAGACAATAAAGCCTCCTCACACTGTGTGTGATTTATTCTGGCTGAAATATGAGCAGAGGAAATCTCTGCTAGCTGCTAGGCTAATTTATACAATGTAAAATGCCATAGGCTTGTGCTAATAACGTCAGCATTTGTATTTGTGGGGAAAATGTGTCCAGATAAAGACAAGTGTTTGTCTGTGAATGCTGCGAGTTATAGTGAAGCTGATTTGTGTTTGACACTGTCTCTGTTAAGCCATGTTTAATGTGTGTTTAATGTGTGATTAATATGTGTTTAATGTGTTTAATGTGTGTTTAATATGTGTTTAATGTGTTTAATGTGTGTTTAATGTGTTTAATGTGTGTTTAATGTGTTTAACGTGTGTTTAATGTGCGTATAATGTGTGTTGAATGTGTATTTTGAATCAACTAAACTTTACAGCACTTCACAAAACCTTACGCTGCTGACTAGCGTTTTGGAGGTGTTACTGCAGGGTGACACAGGCACAGCATCACACAGGTATAAATGCTCACAGCAGCTCTGCATAGAACCGACACACAGCTCTAAATCTGTTTAAGCTCTGAGTGTTTACTTTACAACACTATCACAGTGCACGAAGAATCATCTGTTCATTTTTTCACAGTTCAGATCTAGTGACTCTAGGACTAACTGTCAAGTTAATTAGTTATACATTTCCTCTGGGACCAGCGTAGTCAGCAAAACTGCCTTAATTCGTCAACACACTCAACCGATGCATCATAGATAGACAGATTCCTGCCCTCACTAGGCTTTAGCTAACAGCTAACGAAAAAAGCAGCTCCTCTGAACACAGACACATGGACAAGTCTCTGAAGTCTCTGCTGTTCTATGTTGGTTGAGTTTGTAAGAAGACAGAAAATGTTTCATCAGACTCACAACCTGACACACAAACGGTGACATCACAACCCTGTCAGGTGAGGAATCAGAGATCGGGCTTTAAAGACTGATTCCTCCATAACTGATGTTTACAGATGTTCTTATTTCGTCTGTCGCAGTTCTCATGAGGACCAGAATCCAAAATTCTGTCACATATTCAGATTTTAAGATTCAGATTCACTACATCTACCACGATGTGAAAACTCTGTCAGACGTCTCGAAGCATCTGAACATTTCCGCTTGACCGAGGCTACGTTTGGGTGAAAGTTGTCGTATCATCAGATGAGTCAGAAAAGAGCTGGCAGCAACAACAGAATAACACAAAGTAGAGTCTCACCTGATCCTGTCAGAGTCTGACAACACCTCCTGAAACACAAGAAACACAAAACAAATCTCATTATTACAATATCCTGTTTTCATGTAGTGACTCAGTGATCTCATTATAACTGATAATTATTCTGTTTCACTTCAGATCTGTCAGAGAGGGCTCACAGCTCAGTATACACAGGATTTATACAGTATATATGTTCAGTATATGTTAAGTATATGTGTTGAGTACAGTACAGGCCAGAAGTTTGGACACACCTTCTCATTCAGTGCGTTTTCTTTATTTTCATGACTATTTACATTGTAGATTCTCACTGAAGGCATCAAAACTATGAATGAACACATGTGGAGTTATGTACTTAACAAAAAAAGGTGAAATAACTGAAAACATGTTTTATATTCTAGTTTCTTCAAAATAGCCACCCTTTGCTCTGATTACTGCTTTGCACACTCTTGGCATTCTCTCCATGAGCTTCAAGAGGTAGTCACCTGAAATGGTTTCCACTTCACAGGTGTGCCTTATCAGGGTTAATTAGTGGAATTTCTTGCTTTATCAATGGGGTTGGGACCATCAGTTGTGTTGTGCAGAAGTCAGGTTAATACACAGCCGACAGCCCTATTGGACAACTGTTAAAATTCATATTATGGCAAGAACCAATCAGCTAACTAAAGAAAAACGAGTGGCCATCATTACTTTAAGAAATGAAGGTCAGTCAGTCCGGAAAATTGCAAAAACTTTAAATGTGTCCCCAAGTGGAGTCGCAAAAACCATCAAGCGCTACAACGAAACTGGCACACATGAGGACCGACCCAGGAAAGGAAGACCAAGAGTCACCTCTGCTTCTGAGGATAAGTTCATCCGAGTCACCAGCCTCAGAAATCGCAAGTTAACAGCAGCTCAGATCAGAGACCAGATGAATGCCACACAGAGTTCTAGCAGCAGACCCATCTCTAGAACAACTGTTAAGAGGAGACTGCGCCAATCAGGCCTTCATGGTCAAATAGCTGCTAGGAAACCACTGCTAAGGAGAGGCAACAAGCAGAAGAGATTTGTTTGGGCCAAGAAACACAAGGAATGGACATTAGACCAGTGGAAATCTGTGCTTTGGTCTGATGAGTCCAAATTTGAGATCTTTGGTTCCAACCGCCGTGTCTTTGTGAGACGCAGAAAAGGTGAACGGATGGATTCCACATGCCTGGTTCCCACTGTGAAGCATGGAGGAGGAGGTGTGATGGTGTGGGGGTGTTTTGCTGGTGACACTGTTGGGGATTTATTCAAAATTGAAGGCACACTGAACCAGCATGGCTACCACAGCATCCTGCAGCGACATGCCATCCCATCCGGTTTGCGTTTAGTTGGACGATCATTTATTTTTCAACAGGACAATGACCCCAAACACACCTCCAGGCTGTGTAAGGGCTATTTGACCAAGAAGGAGAGTGATGGAGTGCTGCAGCAGATGACCTGGCCTCCACAGTCATCGGACCTGAACCCAATCGAGATGGTTTGGGGTGAGCTGGACCGCAGAGTGAAGGCAAAGGGGCCAACAAGTGCTAAACACCCCTGGGAACTCCTTCAAGACTGTTGGAAAACCATTTCAGGTGACTACCTCTTGAAGCTCATGGAGAGAATGCCAAGAGTGTGCAAAGCAGTAATCAGAGCAAAGGGTGGCTATTTTGAAGAAACTAGAATATAAAACATGTTTTCAGTTATTTCACCTTTTTTTGTTAAGTACATAACTCCACATGTGTTCATTCATAGTTTTGATGCCTTCAGTGAGAATCTACAATGTAAATAGTCATGAAAATAAAGAAAACACATTGAATGAGAAGGTGTGTCCAAACAGACTGTAACTGGATCTTAAGCTGTGAGCACTGATCCACTCAACGCCCAACAACCTGATTGGAACTAAAACCGTTCTTCCTGTTTCCCATGACGTGTGTCTCTGTGAACTGGTTTTCAGGAATTTTCAAGGACCGCTGCTCTACACGATCGATCACATGACTGCCGTGTGATTAATCAGTGACATCGGGTCAGGAAACATCAATGAGACGACATCATAGAGACGGACGGATGTTTCATGTGTCTTTATCGTGTGTCTCATCGACCCCTGTCGACGTATGGAAACACGTCCTCTCCCAGCATACAGTGGGGTTTTACATGATGGGTCCTCTCAACTGATCGATCGCCTGCAGATCCATAAAAATCAATGACTCAGCGGCTAAAAGGCCAATCAGATCGCTGCATTCAGCAGCTGCAGGTTCCTGCAGGTTCTCTGATGATCTGTTATTTATCAGTTTCCTGATTATTGGTGATCAATACCTGAGCATGTAGGGATGAAAATAAATTCATCTCCTGGCCTTTGTACTGCTGCATTCTGGGTAATTCAGAGGAAATATGAGGACATCTTTAATCTGGATTTATGACTTGAACGTTGAGCGAGAATGCAGAGCTTGTCCTGAAACACAAACACTTAAATTGGCTGATTTCTGAATGGAGTTTGGTGACTCTGTGTGTCTCTGGAGTCAGTCCCAACGTCTGCTCAGACACTTTACAGTGTAAAATCAAAAAGTTTAAGTGACACTGAAACTAATTCACGGAAAGATAAACAGTCAGTCTTTATGATTCGTTATTAATGATCAGTGGTGTTAGAAAACTCCCTGCTGATGTCACACTGAGGTTTAAATAGTTTGTGACGGGCCGCCTGTTCTCAGACCTCAGCTCATTAAAGCCGTTTTATTTTTGACGTCGCTAGTCAAAAATCCCATAATGACCTCTGAGTAGGGCTGCCCCGTTCCTATTGGCTGATGAGCGTGAACTTCCCTTCAGTGAAAGACAGACTGATCAAAACGATTCTGACAATAAACTAAATAAAACAGTGTCAGTATCAGTAAAGAGTTTCAGAGAATGTTGCTAACAGTTTAGCCTTCAGCTAACAGGAGCCAAACGCTCACTACTGCAGCTTCATGTTTATGTAGCTAACTTTAGCTACAGCCTCAAATAACAGTGTGTCCTCCACTTTCTGTTGCTGCTGTTACACAGGTTATAGTCAAAACACACAAGCGGCAAATGCGTCACGAGCGAAAGTCCGTTTTTTTTTTGTGACCTATCCCCAATCCCAATCTGCCTCCTTACAAGCGCTCGAACTGTTTCCTTGTTTACTGCAGTCAGAACATTGGTCACATGATCACAGCCTATCACAATATGTGGGATATGTACGAATTTGGGTGCATTGCTCTTCGTAGGATAACATATGAAACATTTGTGAGAGAAGCCTGAACCCGGCACTGTGGGGTTTGTGCTGACCGGAGTCAAGCTGCTACAGCCGCCAACTGAGGGTCCGTCTGTGGAGCTGCTGCCCGCCCTCCTCCTGGGGAAGCCATCTGCAGCAGCGGGGAGCGAGACGAAGGGGGCAGGGAGCAGCTAACAGCTAATTCTTATCTGATCTGTGGTCTGACGAATGAAGTAAGATGAATTAAATCAAAGTGTGGAAACATCGAGGGTGCTGTTTGAATGGCCGTGGTTGTCTGGTGGGCGGGGCTTAGGGCAGAGAAAAACGAGCAGCAGGAGGAGGGAGTCTTTTTTTTTTTAAATTCTGCTATTTCTTTTTGCTATTTCCAGAAAACTGGCTCCACCAACTTAAAGTAATTAAATCAATTCAGAGTTAAATTTCGTCTTCACAGAGAGCAGGACATGATTGGACCATCACTGAGGAGGAGACGTCAGATTCATCTGTCCGTTTCTGTTCGTCTGTCAAAGTTATTTCACTCAGGAATTAATAAAGATTTTTAGATTCAGCAACATTTAAAGAAAAATAAAGTTCAGATCATTTTTGATTTTGTTGAATTGACTCCACAGTTCAGACTCCACACTTGAATCATCAAAACAGTTTGTCACCTTTCTGAAATTCTCAGTTTATAATCAGAGTTGAATCAAATTAATCAGAGTAATTACTGTGAAACTTTTCAGGTTTTTTCTCCTGAGACGACTCAACAGTAATAACATGATGAAGGTAGAAACCCAGCTGTGATGCTGTAGTTTCACTGTGAACATTGGTCACATCATGCCCTCCTTGGAGGAGATCTCCAGCTCCTAATGCCTCAGCAGGACCAGTTCCATCCTCAAGAACTCTCATCACCAGCACATCATCTGTTAGACCTTTTGCCCTCAGGCAGGCGCTACAGGTCAATCAAAGCCCCGACCACCAGACTGACAAACAGCTTCTTTCCCTGGGCCAGAAGAACTCTGAACAGGCCATAATATGTGCAATACAAGTAATGTGCAATCAACCGACTGCTGGTTTTACTTCTTTATTTCTAAATCTCTTTCAGCACTGTTTTATTCATTGCTGTGTATGTGACATGTTGACGTGATGTTTGTTATCTGCTTTATGTTGTTATGTATCGTACTGAGATCAAAAGGAGCAGCACCTGTTATATTTCTACATACAGACAACTTTCTGATCTCATCTAGCCTGACTCAAGTCTTTTTAATTGTTCAGTTCATTAAATATAAAACTCTCCAGAATGAACAAACAAACATGTTAAAGCTTCGATATGTTTCAGTAACGAGCTCAGCTTCACTTCATTCTGCTGACGTCCAATGACCTGAAACTAACCAGTGAATATTCATAAAACAAAAGTTGGCTCCTCCCACAACGCCGCCGGTAATCAGATGGGACAAATTAACAAATATAATTACTTAAATAATAATCAAAATAAATGATCAGGCTCCTTCTTTAGCTTAGCATCATCGCTACAGAAAGCAGGAGGAGGAAGAGGAGTTAGTATGAGGAGACCAGCACACAACGAATCCAAAAAGTCAAAATTAGGACTTTTCATGAAGAAAAATAAGTTCATATGGAGCAAGAGAGGACGAGGAAGAGGAGCAGAAGGAGGAGGAAGAGGAGGGGCAGGAGGAGGAGGAGCAGAAGGAGTGAGTCTGAGACAACCAGCCCACAACGGATCCAAAAACTCAAACTTAAAGACTCCTCATGATAAAAAAACATAAAGGGAGGAGGAGGGAGGAGGAGCTGAAGGGGCAGAATGAGGAGAGGGGGCATAACGAGGAGGAGGGAGCACATGATGAGGAGGGGGAGCATGATGAGGAGGACCCCTGCCCCTACTCTCACTTACCTTGATGTGGGACAGGAGAGCCTGATTAGAAGGAGGTCTGTGTTTGTGTCTCTGTGGCTCCTCCTTCTCCTGCCCCTCCATCTTTACTCCTCTATTTACCTTCAGCACCTCCTCTTTAGGCCCCGCCCTCTCTGGGATGTCACCCAGTTGTCGAGGGGTCTCCTGCCCCACCCGCTCCTCCTGCAGGGGCTGGTACCACCCACCGGGCCGCTGCATCACCGCCACCCAGTCATCCCAGCGCTTAGTCCGGTCAGCAGATGTCCCCTCTACCTGCTGCTTCCTGTGGGCAGGGCGGCGGCGGCGCTGAGAGGCAGGGCTACCTTGCTCACTGGAGGGCGTCCTGCCAAGCAGCGTGAGGTGGGCGGGGCTTAGGACCTGATACGTAATCTCATCCAGGAAGTTGGAGAAGCGGACCTTCTCCTCAAGAACCTGCATCCTCCAGTTCCAGTCGCTTCTGCAGGGGGAGGGTGGGTCCGACGACCGCCGCGACACTGACACCCGCTGGTCCGACCGGTCCAGAGAGCGAGTGGGTGGGTGGACGTTGGCGCTGCTCCGCCCCCTGCTGTCATCCAGCAGCTCCACTGACTTTGACTTCCGGATGATGTCGTAGGCGTGTTCCACGCCGAGCGAGGCTGTCTGCTTCAGGATGCTCTTTGGAGGCGCGGCGCTCTGCGTCCTCTGCGTCCGGCTGTGGCGTTCTCCTCTGGGTCCCCGGGTGGGGGAGGGTTTTCTGGCCGCTGTGGAACCACCGCTGATGGAGTGACCTGCTGCACGGCGAGGACTTGTGGTGACGCCCACTGCTGTGGTCCTGGTGCGGCCGGGCCGGTGGCTACTGAAGAGTGGTGGCGGCGGGATGCAGAGCTCCAGGCTGGACAGGCTGGAGATGTCCAGCTCGCTGTCAGAGAGCGGGAGCGGCTTGGTCGGGATGCCATGCCGTGACCCGCACTGCAGCCGTTTAGAGGCGTTGGTGGCGGGGAGGTGCTGCAGGGAGGTTAAAGGTGTGTTTACAGTATGTTGGTTTACCTGATTTATGTCGGGCTGCGGCGCAGGTGGAGGTGGAGCAACGGGCAGGGTGTGGCGTATCTCACGGTGCTGCGGCGGAGCCTTGCGGTACGGCTTCCTGGCCGGGGCCGCGCTCGTCATCCTGGGCCCTACTTCCTTCCTCTCTATCGTCTGTCAGTCCTGCCGGCAGAAGAGGAGTTAGAAAACGACACAGACACCCGCCGGTCGCCCGCCAACCTCCAACCACGACGCCACAACCACAACTGGACCCTGTCACTGCCGTCACCCTTCCTCTCTGAGCAGATCAATGCTCGGTCACAACTCATCAACATCAAACACGCCTCCCTCTCCACACACGCCTGATGTGTGTCCGTGTTTGTGTGTCTAATGCAGCGTAAATGTGCTTCTGTTGACTGGTTCTGTTTTGGTATCTTTATGAGGACCAACATGGAGGCTCTGACCTGCACTGGGAGGACATGGTATAGGACATGTCTCCACTGTGCTGGTGGACAGTCACACTGGTCCCTACAAACACCTATAACAAACGTATCTGGCCTCACAAATCACAAGACTATCAATAGTTATGTTTGTTCATAAATCCTTGTGAGGACCGGACCCGCACTGTGAGGACACTTCTGACAAAGTCTCAATGTGTGCTTAAAAAAAAGGTGCAAAAGGTGCATGTAAGGTTATTATGACACATGAAGGTCCTCACAAGGTGTCACACCTTCACTGTGAGGACATTTTGGTCCTAGAAATACATCTCTGTAAAAACTGTTCTCACTTTGTAGGTCCCAAACTCAGACAGAAATAAAAGGTGGTGCTCACTAGTATATCAATACATGTACTATGTGTGTGTGTGTGCGTGTGCGTGTGTGTGTGTGTGTGTGTGTGTGTGTGTGTGTGTGTGTGTGTGTGTGTGCGCCTCAGGCGACACATTGATCTCGGTTTGTTTCCAGAACAGGAAGTGCAGCTCCATTGATCTGAATGAGGCCAGCGTTAGCATGTCAGCATGTTAGCCTGTTAATGTGAATGACACAGAGCAGAGCTAACACAAGCTAAAGTGCTAACAACAGCAGCAGCACACTTTAACCCCAACGACCAATAAAATAAACATGTTCTGCTGGTTTCTACTGTCCAACACACACACACACACACACACTTCCTCTTCTTATCGCTTTTTTTCCCCTCTCTCTAAATACTACAATACCCATGAGCCTCAGTGGTTGTTGCTATGGAGACAAAGGCAGAGTGTGAGTGATGTAAACAGCTGAGTGTTTCTACAAACTGTCATTGTTAGCTTCAGCTAACTGTTAGCATTTAAAGCTTCCTTCCTTCATTTCCCTTATTCCCATCTTTCCTTATCCTTTCTTCCTTCCTTCCCTCCTGTTTCTCTCTCCTGCCTTCTTTCGTCCTTTCCTTTTCCCATCTGTAATTTTTTTCCCTTCTCTTTCCTTTTCCTTCCTTTCTTCCTTCCCTCATCCTTTCCCATCTTTCCTTTTTGATTCCTTCCTTTCATTTTTTCTCTTTTCCTTACACACCTTCTTCCTTCCTCCTTTCCTTCTCCCCTTTTACTGCTTGCTTTCTTTCCTTCCTTTCCCTTCTTTCTTCCTTTCTTCCATCGTTCAATCTTTCCTATCATTCTTTTTCCTTCCCTTCTTTCTCTCCTGCTTGCTTTCATCATTTTCCTTTCTTTCCACCCTTCCTACTTTCCTCCTTCCTCATTTCCTTACCTGCTCTTCTTTCTTAGTTGCCTTCTTCCATCTTTCCTCTTGCTTTCTTTCTTCCCTCCACACTTCCTTCTTTCTTCCTTTCCTCCTTTCCTTCCCTTCTTTGCCTCTTGCTGTTTTTCTTTCTCTCCACTCCTTATTTCTTAAGTGCTACATTTTTTCTCTTTCCTCTCCTTCCTTCTCTTATTTCCTTCTTCTTTTCATCTATCCTTTTCCATTCTTCCTTCCTCTCTTCCTCATGTCTAACCTTCTGCTTGCTTCCTTTCCTTTCTCTTTCTGTGACACCTCCTTCTTTCTTCCTTCCTCCTTTCTCCATCTTGCTGCCTTTGCTGTGATTGGCTGAAATGCACCCTGGGAGTCAAAGTTGCGTCTCAAGAGTTTTTGTAGTTTTGAGTTGTTTTAATAAAGTTTTCAGTGTCTTTAAATCTTGTCTCTGACGATGCGTTGGTCCGTCCCTCTGACCTGTCCCACTTCCTGTCTGTGTCTCTCAGCTCTGAGCTCATTGGTCGGTTTGTATCTAACAAACAGGAGGGACTACATTCTGCAGTGAATGAATCCACACTCAGTCTGATCAGAGAAGAAGAAAGAGGAGGCGACAGGTGTGAGAGTCTCAGGTAAAGAAGAGGAAGATGAAGCCACAGAGCGTCTTCATCTCGTCTGACTGCAGCTCCTGAATTTTACATTCAATCTGCCCCGAGCTTTTTTACTCAGGATGCTCTGCTCTCATGCAACGCTCACACACACACACACACACACACACACACACACACACACACACACACACACACACACACACACACACACACACACACACACACACACACACACACAATCCGACTGTATTTGTGAGGACTGTCTGGCGATCCAATCAGCTCCCATCATCTCCTCTCCTTCTTTGTTCCCTTGGTTGTGTCTTGCGTCCTTCTTATGTTTCCTCTTTTCTATTATTCATTCTTTTCTTTCTGTCCTCATTCACTGGTTTCACTCTGCTCTCCTTCTCCTCTTCCTCCTCCTCCCTCCTTTCTTTCTTACTTTATTTCCTTTACTTCTTCCTTTCTTCCTTCCTCCCTTTCTTGTGTTTATCTCTTGCTTTCTTTCTCCCCTCTTATTTAGCATATTTCCATCCTTTTTTCCTCCCTCCCTCCCCTCCTGTCTTCTTTCCCATCTTTCCTTCCTTTCATTGTCTTTCCCTCTTGCTTTCCTTTTCTTCCCTTTCTTTTACTCTCTATGTTCTTCCTGACTACCTTCTGTCCTTCTCTTCTTCTTTCCCATCTTTCCCTTTTCCTGTCCCTCCCTTTCTCTCCTCTCTTCTTCCTGAGCAAAAACACTTCTATTACATTTCAGTTACTACACTGCTGATGCTGCTGATGTGATGAGCTGAGGTGTTTGTACCTGAAAGGTGAGCTTCTCTTCTCCACAGCTGACTTCATCCACTGAAACACCTGAAAAACACACACACGCACACATGCACACACACACACACACACACACACACACACACACACACACACACACACACAGAATCATTACTATAGAAGAACACGTTTATGATCACAGACTGCAGCCCGAGGACAGAACGCACCACATCACCATCATCCAGCTCACACTTTAATCTGTTGCCATGGTAACAAGGGGGGGGGGCAGCTGGTGGGAGGGTGAAACAGAGAAAGCAGAGAAGAAGAGGAAGTGAGGAGGACCACCAGCTGTGATCTCCATCTGACCTCCGACCTCTGTCATCAGTCTCAGGTGGAGTCTGTAGCTGTGTTCGAAATCGCTCCCTATCACAGATATAGTGCACTATATAGTGTGTTCGCCATTTTGTAGTGTTGTTCGAATTCTCCGTAGTTAATTTCATTCACTATATAGTGGACTATAGAATACCCACAATGCACAGCAAATGTGAGTGAAAAAATGATGTACCCTACATTTTACTCCCGTATACCACAATGCAATGCTGACGTTTTTTGCCAGAGGAGAAGAAGAAGAAAAAATTTCTGTTAGTGTCCGAAATCTCGTTCAGCTGTTCCCCATGTAGTGCACTGTATAGTAAACACGAAATAGGGAATAGTGAGTAAGTGAGTGAGTGAGTGAGTGGACGGTTTGGAACACAGCTTGTGTGTAACGCTCAACAGGAAGGAAGTGCACAGTCACACTTTGTACAACATGTTCAACCCAACACAAGACAACACACACACACACACACACACACAGATGATAAATAAACTATTTAAAATTCGGTGTTCATTCTCACCTCGTATGTCAGCACAGGAAACTCTTCATCGTCTCTGCAGTGTCCGTCCTCACACTCAGTCCTCCTCTGAGACTCAACCTGAAACACAAGATGGCCGCAGAGACATCAACACCTGAGCACACCTGCTGTCAGTCAGTCTGTCTGTCACAGTTGAAGTGACCCTTTAAATAAACACCAGTCAAGACACAGTGAGAACTCTTCACCCTGAGTGTCGTCTGCAGGCAGACCGCAGCAGCCTGATCAGACCTCCACAGCTGTGCATTAGCGTCATCTGAGAGAGAAGCTAACGGGACACACTCACTGATCTCTGACTTGTTACAGTGACGAGTCGCTATCACATGGTCAGGTGAGAGACCCCGCCCCCTCACCTGGTATGAAGACACCATCATCATCATTGTCTTTGTGTTTACTGTGTCATGATTAAACAGATAAACAAACATTAAAATTACACTAACTTAGCTTTTCTGATCACAAACACACTAACAGGCTAAAACACACGTGGCTAAAAGAGTTAGCCTGAAGACTGAAACAAGCTGAAAGGCTAAAGTTCTCTGAAAGAGATGAAGTGGAGTGAATGGCTGAGAGGTGGAGACATGTGCAGGTGTGTTTACAGGTGTAGGTGTGTGTGTGTGTGTGTGTGTGTGTGTGTGTGTGTGTGTGTGTGTGTCTGGTAAAAGGACTGAGAGTCACTGCTGTAGCTCCTCTGAACAACAGAATTAACAGAGCTGCTTTAATTTTAATGAACAGGCTGCTCACACACACACACACACACACACACACACACACAGTTTTCTATGTATTCCCGGTGCAGTCGGTGGATTTCCCAGCATGCCATCTGCTACAGTTTGACCTTCAGTTGGAGCTGAGCGTGTTACTCAGGTTGTCAGCTGGACGCTTTGCCGAGTCGTTCCTCCTGACAGACAGACACTGTGTGTGTGTGTGTGTGTGTGTGTGTGTGTCTGTCTGTCTGTCTGTCTCTGATCGACAGCTGATTGATGGAGCTTCACTCACAGGAAGTTGATCAGAGTTTCAACGTAAAAGTCTTTTTTATATATTTCCTCTCACATTAAAGACTCAGCTTCCAGTGACTGACGTGAACCTGTCTTGCTGCTGCTGTCCTACATGTCCCAGAATGCCTTTCAACTCCCAGTCACTGCTTGGAGGTGCTGACCTCAGTCCCATTGATTCAAACACCTGCTGCAGTATGAACACCATTCACAGTGCTATCAGCAGGGGGAGGGGCTGACATCAGCCAATCAGAGAGCAGCAGAGTCACCAGCTCATCCTACCCATAAGCCTCTCTGAGCGGAGATAAACCCCTGTGCCATGTAATCCCATTCACACACACACACACACACACACACACACACACACACACACACACACACACACACACACACACACACACACACACACACACACAGTCGTACCAACAGGTTTTCCCTCACAGGAAACAGGAAGTAAAAAGAGACAGGCACGTCCTGAGTAACACGCGTGTGTGTGTGTGGGGGGGGGGGGGGGGCAACTGCAGAGCTCACAGGTAAACTACAGGTGGACCAGCTGTCCCCTCATCTCCTGTGAGACACGTCTCAGGGATCAGGACTTCCTGTCTGAGCAGGAGGACAACAGGAAGTGTAATTATCAGAATGGTTTGGTATTTCCGAACACAAACACAGATGATATCAGTCCAGATGCATTGTGGGCAGCTGGTCGGACGGGACAGACAGATTACCCAGAACCCCCCCTGATCTCAGAGCTGTTCACAGTGAGACAACATGAGACACTGCAACATGTCAGAGACACCGAGGACAAGTCAAGGACACACGGAGACATCCTCTGTCCAACTCATTAATAAAACATGGGCACTGAGCGTGTGTGTGTGTGTGTGTGTGAAACCAAGGCCGACCCACATCCACACCTTCAGGAGGACACAGCAGTGCACTTCATCTGTCCACTTCTCTCCTTTCCTTACCACTTATATCCTTCCTTCAATGCCTCCTTATGTCCTTCCATTTTCCTCCTTCACCTCTCTGCCTTCTCTTTTCTTTCACTGCCCTCTCCTTCCCTTTCCTCCTCCACTCCATCCTTTCTTTTCTTCTCGAACATCACCCGCCTCCACATCACTATCTCATGATTCCTTCATGTCCCTTTTTTGTTCCCTTCACTTCCACCTTCCTATTTCCTCCTCTTCCTCTCCTCCTGCATCCCTTTATGTCCGCAGCACTGCCTCCTTCTTTCCTTCAGCTGCCTGCAGTCCATTTCCTTGTCTGTCTTCTTCCTCCTGTTTTTGTTTATTATGTCCTCTCTCACTACCTCCTCTCCTCCTGTCCATCACAGCATCAGTGTTGTTGGCTGACAGGTTACCTGTCAGGTGTACCTGGTGTGAAGGTGAGGAGGTGGATCTGCTGGACTCTGTTTGTTCACACAGGAAGCATTCTGCTCCACTGAAGCAAAAACAACCAGACAACTTCAATAAAATATGAATGTGGACCTGTCTGAGAGCTGAGAGAGAGATCACTGGCTGCTCCTCATCCTCTCACCTTCTTCTTCTTCTTCTTCTTCTTCTTCTTCTTCTTCTTCTTCTTCTTCTTCTTTAACCTTCATGATGTCACTCTCCTCAGTTATGTTCATGATGTGTTTCCTGCTCTGATCTCATCACTGGCGACTACTGCCCTTCATCAGGCAACTACTGCCCTTCATCAGGCAACTACTGCCCCCCATCAGGCAACTACTGCCCCTCATCAGGCGACTCCTGCAACTAATCAGGCAACTAACTAATCAGGCGACTACTGCCCCTCATCAGGCGACTCCTGCAACTAATCAGGCAACTAACTAATCAGGCGACTACTGCCCCTCATCAGGCAAGTTCTGCCTCTCCTTCGGTGACTATTGCCCTTCATCGGGTGACTCCTGCCCATTCATCAGGCAACTACTGCCTCTCATTGACTACTGCCCCTCATCAGGCGACTCCTGCAACTAATCAGGCAACTAACTAATCAGGCGACTACTGCCCCTCATCAGGCGACTCCTGCAACTAATCAGGCAACTAACTAATCAGGTGACTACTGCCCCTCATCAGGCAAGTTCTGCCTCTCCTTCGGTGACTACTGCCCTTCATCAGGCAACTACTGCCTCTCATTGACTACTGCCCCTCATCAGGCGACTCCTGCAACTAATCAGGCAACTAACTAATCAGGCGACTACTGCCCTTCATCAGGCAACTACTGCCCCCCATCAGGCAACTACTGCCTCTCATTGACTACTGCCCCTCATCAGGCGACTCCTGCAACTAATCAGGCAACTAACTAATCAGGTGACTACTGCCCCTCATCAGGCAAGTTCTGCCTCTCCTTCGGTGACTACTGCCCTTCATCAGGCAACTACTGCCCCCCATCAGGCAACTACTGCCTCTCATCAGGCGACTCCTGCAACTAATCAGGCAACTAACTAATCAGGCGACTACTGCCCTTCATCAGGCAACTACTGCCCCCCATCAGGCAACTACTGCCTCTCATTGACTACTGCCCCTCATCAGGCAACTCCTGCAACTAATCAGGCAACTAACTAATCAGGCGACTACTGCCCCTCATCAGGCGACTCCTGCAACTAATCAGGCAACTATCTAATCAGGCGACTACTGCCCCTCATCAGGCAAGTTCTGCCTCTCCTTCGGTGACTACTGCCCTTCATCAGGTGACTCCTGCCCCTGATCAGGCAACTACTGCCCCCCATCAGGCAACTACTGCCTCTCATTGACTACTGCCCCCCATCAGGCAACTACTGCCTCTCATTGACTACTGCCCCTCATCAGGCGACTCCTGCAACTAATCAGGCAACTAACTAATCAGGCGACTACTGCCCTTCATCAGGCAACTACTGCCCCCCATCAGGCAACTACTGCCTCTCATTGACTACTGCCCCTCATCAGGCGACTCCTGCAACTAATCAGGCAACTAACTAATCAGGTGACTACTGCCCCTCATCAGGCAAGTTCTGCCTCTCCTTCGGTGACTACTGCCCTTCATCAGGCAACTACTGCCCCCCATCAGGCAACTACTGCCTCTCATTGACTACTGCCCCTCATCAGGCGACTCCTGCAACTAATCAGGCAACTAACTAATCAGGCGACTACTGCCCTTCATCAGGCAACTACTGCCCCCCATCAGGCAACTACTGCCTCTCATTGACTACTGCCCCCCATCAGGCAACTACTGCCTCTCATTGACTACTGCCCCTCATCAGGCAACTCCTGCAACTAATCAGGCAACTAACTAATCAGGCGACTACTGCCCCTCATCAGGCGACTCCTGCAACTAATCAGGCAACTAACTAATCAGGCGACTACTGCCCCTCATCAGGCAAGTTCTGCCTCTCCTTCGGTGACTACTGCCCTTCATCAGGCAACTACTGCCCCCCATCAGGCAACTACTGCCTCTCACTGACTACTGCCCCTCATTAGGTGACTCCTGCAACTAATCAGGCAACTAACTAATCAGGCGACTACTGCCCCTCATCAGGCAAGTTCTGCCTCTCCTTTGGTGACTACTGCCCTTCATCAGGTGACTCCTGCCCCTCATCAGGCAACTCCTGCAACTAATCAGGCAACTAACTAATCAGGCGACTACTGCCCCTCATCAGGCAAGTTCTGCCCCCCATTAGGCAACTACTGCCTCTCATTGACTCCTGCCCCTCATCAGGCGACTACTGCCCCTCATCAGGCAAGTTCTGCCTCTCCTTCGGTGACTACTGCCCTTCATCAGGCAACTACTGCCCCCCATCAGGCAACTACTGCCTCTCATTGACTACTGCCCCTCATCAGGCGACTCCTGCAACTAATCAGGCAACTAACTAATCAGGCGACTACTGCCCCTCATCAGGCAACTACTGCCTCTCATTGACTCCTGCCCCTCATCAGGCAACTACTGCCCTTCATCAGGCAAGTTCTGCCTCTCCTTCGGTGACTACTGCCCTTCATCAGGCAACTACTGCCCCCCATCAGGCAACTACTGCCTCTCATTGACTACTGCCCCTCATCAGGCGACTCCTGCAACTAATCAGGCAACTAACTAATCAGGCGACTACTGCCCCTCATCAGGCAACTACTGCCTCTCATTGACTACTGCCCCTCATCAGGCGACTCCTGCAACTAATCAGACAACTAACTAATCAGGCGACTACTGCCCCTCATCAGGCAAGTTCTGCCTCTCCTTCGGTGACTACTGCCCCCCATCAGGTGACTCCTGCCCCTCATCAGGCGACTACTGCCCCTCATCAGGCAAGTTCTGCCTCTCCTTAGGTGACTCCTGCCCCTCATCAGGCGACTCCTGCCCCCCATCAGGCAACTTCTGCTCCTCATCAGGCAACTACTGCCTCTCATTAACTACTGCCCCTCATCAGGCGACTACTGCCCCTCATCAGGCAAGTTCTGCCTCTCCTTCGGTGACTACTGCCCTTCATCGGGTGACTCCTGCCCCTCATCAGGCAACTTCTGCTCCTCATCAGGCAACTACTGCCTCTCATTAACTACTGCCCCTCATCAGGCGACTACTGCCCCTCATCAGGCAAGTTCTGCCTCTCCTTCGGTGACTACTGCCCTTCATCGGGTGACTCCTGCCCCTCATCAGGCAACTTCTGCTCCTCATCAGGCAACTACTGCCTCTCATTAACTACTGCCCCTCATCAGGCGACTACTGCCCCTCATCAGGCAAGTTCTGCCTCTCCTTCGGTGACTACTGCCCTTCATCAAGTGACTCCTGCCCCTCATCAGGCAACTCCTGCCCCTCATCAGGCGACTCCTGCCCCCCATCAGGCAACTACTGCCCCCCATCAGGCAACTACTGCCTCTCATTGACTACTGCCCCTCATCAGGCGACTCCTGCAACTAATCAGGCAACTAACTAATCAGGCGACTACTGCCCCTCATCAGGCAACTACTGCCTCTCATTGACTCCTGCCCCTCATCAGGCAACTACTGCCCCTCATCAGGCAAGTTCTGCCTCTCCTTCGGTGACTACTGCCCTTCATCAGGCAACTACTGCCCCCCATCAGGCAACTACTGCCTCTCATTGACTACTGCCCCTCATCAGGCAACTACTGCCTCTCATTGACTACTGCCCCTCATCAGGCGACTCCTGCAACTAATCAGACAACTAACTAATCAGGCGACTACTGCCCCTCATCAGGCAAGTTCTGCCTCTCCTTCGGTGACTACTGCCCCCCATCAGGTGACTCCTGCCCCTCATCAGGCGACTACTGCCCCTCATCAGGCGACTCCTGCAACTAATCAGGCAACTATCTAATCAGGCGACTACTGCCCCTCATCAGGCAAGTTCTGCCTCTCCTTCGGTGACTACTGCCCTTCATCAGGTGACTCCTGCCCCTGATCAGGCAACTACTGCCCCCCATCAGGCAACTACTGCCTCTCATTGACTACTGCCCCCCATCAGGCGACTACTGCCTCTCATTGACTACTGCCCTTCATCAGGCGACTCCTGCAACTAATCAGGCAACTAACTAATCAGGCGACTACTGCCCTTCATCAGGCAACTACTGCCCCCCATCAGGCAACTACTGCCTCTCATTGACTACTGCCCCTCATCAGGCGACTCCTGCAACTAATCAGGCAACTAACTAATCAGGTGACTACTGCCCCTCATCAGGCAAGTTCTGCCTCTCCTTCGGTGACTACTGCCCTTCATCAGGCAACTACTGCCCCCCATCAGGCAACTACTGCCTCTCATTGACTACTGCCCCTCATCAGGCGACTCCTGCAACTAATCAGGCAACTAACTAATCAGGCGACTACTGCCCTTCATCAGGCAACTACTGCCCCCCATCAGGCAACTACTGCCTCTCATTGACTACTGCCCCCCATCAGGCAACTACTGCCTCTCATTGACTACTGCCCCTCATCAGGCAACTCCTGCAACTAATCAGGCAACTAACTAATCAGGCGACTACTGCCCCTCATCAGGCGACTCCTGCAACTAATCAGGCAACTAACTAATCAGGCGACTACTGCCCCTCATCAGGCAAGTTCTGCCTCTCCTTCGGTGACTACTGCCCTTCATCAGGCAACTACTGCCCCCCATCAGGCAACTACTGCCTCTCACTGACTACTGCCCCTCATTAGGTGACTCCTGCAACTAATCAGGCAACTAACTAATCAGGCGACTACTGCCCCTCATCAGGCAAGTTCTGCCTCTCCTTTGGTGACTACTGCCCTTCATCAGGTGACTCCTGCCCCTCATCAGGCAACTCCTGCAACTAATCAGGCAACTAACTAATCAGGCGACTACTGCCCCTCATCAGGCAAGTTCTGCCCCCCATTAGGCAACTACTGCCTCTCATTGACTCCTGCCCCTCATCAGGCGACTACTGCCCCTCATCAGGCAAGTTCTGCCTCTCCTTCGGTGACTACTGCCCTTCATCAGGCAACTACTGCCCCCCATCAGGCAACTACTGCCTCTCATTGACTACTGCCCCTCATCAGGCGACTCCTGCAACTAATCAGGCAACTAACTAATCAGGCGACTACTGCCCCTCATCAGGCAACTACTGCCTCTCATTGACTCCTGCCCCTCATCAGGCAACTACTGCCCTTCATCAGGCAAGTTCTGCCTCTCCTTCGGTGACTACTGCCCTTCATCAGGCAACTACTGCCCCCCATCAGGCAACTACTGCCTCTCATTGACTACTGCCCCTCATCAGGCGACTCCTGCAACTAATCAGGCAACTAACTAATCAGGCGACTACTGCCCCTCATCAGGCAACTACTGCCTCTCATTGACTACTGCCCCTCATCAGGCGACTCCTGCAACTAATCAGACAACTAACTAATCAGGCGACTACTGCCCCTCATCAGGCAAGTTCTGCCTCTCCTTCGGTGACTACTGCCCCCCATCAGGTGACTCCTGCCCCTCATCAGGCGACTACTGCCCCTCATCAGGCAAGTTCTGCCTCTCCTTAGGTGACTCCTGCCCCTCATCAGGCGACTCCTGCCCCCCATCAGGCAACTTCTGCTCCTCATCAGGCAACTACTGCCTCTCATTAACTACTGCCCCTCATCAGGCGACTACTGCCCCTCATCAGGCAAGTTCTGCCTCTCCTTCGGTGACTACTGCCCTTCATCGGGTGACTCCTGCCCCTCATCAGGCAACTTCTGCTCCTCATCAGGCAACTACTGCCTCTCATTAACTACTGCCCCTCATCAGGCGACTACTGCCCCTCATCAGGCAAGTTCTGCCTCTCCTTCGGTGACTACTGCCCTTCATCGGGTGACTCCTGCCCCTCATCAGGCAACTTCTGCTCCTCATCAGGCAACTACTGCCTCTCATTAACTACTGCCCCTCATCAGGCGACTACTGCCCCTCATCAGGCAAGTTCTGCCTCTCCTTCGGTGACTACTGCCCTTCATCAAGTGACTCCTGCCCCTCATCAGGCAACTCCTGCCCCTCATCAGGCGACTCCTGCCCCCCATCAGGCAACTACTGCCCCCCATCAGGCAACTACTGCCTCTCATTGACTACTGCCCCTCATCAGGCGACTCCTGCAACTAATCAGGCAACTAACTAATCAGGCGACTACTGCCCCTCATCAGGCAACTACTGCCTCTCATTGACTCCTGCCCCTCATCAGGCAACTACTGCCCCTCATCAGGCAAGTTCTGCCTCTCCTTCGGTGACTACTGCCCTTCATCAGGCAACTACTGCCCCCCATCAGGCAACTACTGCCTCTCATTGACTACTGCCCCTCATCAGGCAACTACTGCCTCTCATTGACTACTGCCCCTCATCAGGCGACTCCTGCAACTAATCAGACAACTAACTAATCAGGCGACTACTGCCCCTCATCAGGCAAGTTCTGCCTCTCCTTCGGTGACTACTGCCCCCCATCAGGTGACTCCTGCCCCTCATCAGGCGACTACTGCCCCTCATCAGGCAAGTTCTGCCTCTCCTTAGGTGACTCCTGCCCCTCATCAGGCGACTCCTGCCCCCCATCAGGCAACTTCTGCTCCTCATCAGGCAACTACTGCCTCTCATTAACTACTGCCCCTCATCAGGCGACTACTGCCCCTCATCAGGCAAGTTCTGCCTCTCCTTCGGTGACTACTGCCCTTCATCGGGTGACTCCTGCCCCTCATCAGGCAACTTCTGCTCCTCATCAGGCAACTACTGCCTCTCATTAACTACTGCCCCTCATCAGGCGACTACTGCCTCTCCTTCGGTGACTACTGCCCTTCATCAAGTGACTACTGCCCCTCATCAGGCAACTCCTGCCCCTCATCAGGCGACTCCTGCCCCCCATCAGGCAACTTCTGCTCCTCATCAGGCGACTCCTGCCCCCCATCAGGCAACTTCTGCTCCTCATCAGGCAACTCCTGCCCCTCATCAGGCGACTCCTGCCCCCCATCAGGCAACTTCTGCTCCTCATCAGGCAACTCCTGCCCCTCATCAGGCGACTACTGCCCCCCCATCAGGCAACTTCTGCTCCTCATCAGGCGACTACTGCCCCTCATCAGGCGACTACTGCCCCTCATCAGGCAAGTTCTGCCTCTCCTTCGGTGACTACTGCCCTTCATCAGGCAACTCCTGCCCCTCATCAGGTGACTCCTGCTCATTCATCAGGCAACTACTGCCCCCCATCAGGCAACTACTGCCTCTCATGAACTACTGCCCCTCATCAGGCGACCCCTGCAACTAATCAGGCAACTAACTAATCAGGTGACTCCTGCCCCCCATCAGGCGACTACAGAAACCAGACCAGCAGAAATCAGAATAGCAGAGCCCTAGACCAGCAGAAACCAGTCGGGATGCACCGAAATGAAATCTGTGGCCGAAGCCGAATATTATTAAACGCGTACCGAATACCAAATATCATTGTTTAGTTTTTCATTAGTTTTTGCAGATGAACCCCCTCCAGATTAGTGTTGTCACGGTACCAAAATTGGGACCCACAGTCCGATACCAGTGAAAGTATCATGGTTCTGAGTAGTATCAGGATACCACAGTGAAAATGAGGCAGATGTGCCTTTTGTCATTTATGAAAAGATAAATCACTTTTCTATAATACATCAATGATATTTCAATGGAATAAATTAATTATTGACTTATTCATACTTCAAAAACAGTATCAATAAGTGATGAACATGGGGGGATCAAAATAAAATAAATAAATAAAATAAGAATCAACCAGCCACCCTCCTCCCCTGACAAGTAAAGAACAGTCCCTAAAGTGCAGTGAGGTTTGTGGGCCGTTAACGGCTCGTTTCTCCTCTGACACGTCACATACCTGTGTTCGGCTGGCTCGGCTGTTCAGGTACTTCTGGGCAGTCATGACGCCAAGAAGAGGACATTATTGGAGCCGACTTCTCCGTCGCCGGTAAGCCGAAGGCCTCCGTATTTGACAGGAATACATTACTGTCTGTGTCTGTGACCCCCGTTCAACCCACAACCGGTGGGATTCTCCTTTTGTTTCTGCTGCTGGTTGAAATCTGTAGGCTGCTCGCACAGCGTGCTGAATGATTTAAGCCTATTTTTCTCGCTCAAAACTATTTTTAGTCGCAAATGCGAGTGCGGTGACGGATGGATCGCCACACTGCAGACATTTTACTCTGTCCCTCACGGCACGCTGTTTGATTGCGTTATCAAAACACGGCACTATTATTCGGGCTTTCTTTTAACTTATTCCACCGAATACCGAATGTGTGTTTTTTTGCAATATTCAGCCGAATATATTTGGTTACCGAATATTCAGTGCATCCCTAGAAACCAGACCAGCAGAAACCAAACCAGCAGGATCCAGATCAGTAGAGTCCAGACCAGCAGAGTCCAGATCAGCCGAGATCAAACAACAAGTTATTTTTAACCATGACGAAGAACCATCATCACCATCAGTCAGACTCAGATTCCTCGCAGTGGCTCTGACCTCACTTCCTGTCACTGTTTGCTGACATCACAAAGATAACACAGACACAGGCTGTTACCTAGCAACAGTGCAGTACAGCTCTATCGGAGTCACGTCGACAGTCGAGCGGTCGAAATGAAACCAAAACATTAACACACGTGGTTCTCAGATACTGATAAATACTCACTAGAGAACTAATGGTGGATCAATCCACAGTTGAAAATAGTCCCTAACTGACTGTTTGATGAAACTATTGATCTGTGTTTTTAAAGCTCTTCAGCAGGAACCAATCAGCAGAGAGACGCAGACAGGAAGTTGGACTGAAGATAATGAGTGTAAATGTTTAACAGTGTGAAATTAAACGTGAATAAACTGTGGTCGTGTTTCTGTGAATGAATACCAGCCAACACACACACACACACACACACACACACACACACACACACACACGACATTTAAAGTGACATTTAACAGTGATTTGTTGTTGTGCAGCTCCAAACATCCACAGCAAAGTAAACATGACCTCTGACAGGTAACACCTGAGGGACAGGTAACACCTGAGATCACATTTTTGAGGAATCAATTATTTTCTCTGTTGGCTGATGAGATGTAACACACGTCTGATCACCTGCTCAATAGATCATTGATTGATTAACCTGATCGTTTTCATCAAACTGATGATGTACTTCCTGTTTACATTCATGACAACCAGCTGACTCTTCTTCTGCAGCACGTTGACATGTCACCTAATGAGTCATCGATTAATCAGCTGATTGATTCTGATCTGACCTGAGAGCGTCACACACACACACACATTCACTGCGACTGTTTCCATGGCAACAGCAGCATCAACAACAGCAATAATAACAGTGATGTTATTAAAAAGGGACAATTAAGCCTTACTTTAACCCTTACATTCACCCTCATATTTACCCTTACTTTAACCCTTACATGAACCATTCTATTTAGCCTTACGTTTACCCTTACATTAACCCTTACTTTAACCCTTAAATTCCCCCTTACATTCACCCTTACTTTAACCCTTAAATTCCCCCTTACATTCACCCTTATATTTACCCTTACTTTAACCCTTAAATTCCCCCTTACATTCACCCTTATATTTACCCTTACTTTAACCCCTACATTAACCCTAACCCATGAACCATTCTATTTAACCTTCTATTTACCCTTACATTAACCCTTATATTAACTCTTATATTTACCCTTATATTAACCCTTACTTTGACCCTTATGTTTTTCTCTTACATTAACCCTTATATTAACCGTTCCCTCACAGGTGAACCTTAGACAGCACTTTCATCTGGTCCTGGTGGGTCTAAAGGCTCCTGAGGATCTGACAGTCTGAAGATATGGGGTCCCTTAAAGGTATGAGGACTCCTGATGGGTCTATAGATCTGTGGGCCCCTGAGGGTCTGAGGGACTTAAGAAGTTTAACGGCTCTTGAGGACCCGAGGGCCCCGATGGCTCCTCAGGGCCCCTGAGCAGTTGGTAGGCTAACTCTGCTCCTTCAGTATGGAGCCCTGTGATTGGCTGGGGCAGTGCAGGTGATGTGATGAAGGTGTGTCCTGCAGGAGTCTGAGTACAACACGCACACACACGGACACGCGGACACACACACACGGACACGGACACGCGCACTGACTCTGAATGATTCAGTTCTCCGTTAACATCAGGCAGCGCAGCCCTCAGCGCTGTCTGACAGGCTAACGGGGGACAAACACGACACACACAGCGGGTCTCAGTCCGCCTGACACCGGGCCGAACCGTCCCTGAACACCGACCCGACCCCCCTCCCCCCAGCAGCCCGCCGTGAACCCAGATAACCCCGCTGAGAGCTGCTGCAGGTCTGACTGTGGCCCACTTCACCGCACAACACCCAAACTGGCACCACCGACCGACACCGAACACACCGACTCACCGGAGCCGTTCACCTGCACACACTCTTCCGGAACTACCGCTAACCCGGCCGGTGCTTACCTGTGAGGCCGGACGGCGCCGCTCGGTCCCGGTTGCCTCCACAAACAAGTCCCGGAGGGCGGAGAGGAGAGGAAACTTTAGCCGGAGCTCCGCTCTGCTCCTCCGGTGGGGCGAGGAGAGAAGGAGGAGGGAGGGGGGGCTCCGAACCGATCCGAGGCCGGGGAGGAGCGAGGAGGTCCGGCTGAGGAGGAGATCCGAAGCGGGGAGGCGGCGGCGGCGGGAGGAGGGAGGAGAAGCAGCCGGCTGAGACGCTCCGAACGACGGAAGAAAATCCACTCAGTGCCGCTCGGAGAAAGTTGATCTACTGCCCTGCTCAGCTGTCGCCATCTTTACCCGCGGGGCATGACGGGTAATCCTTAGGAATCCCGACCCCCCCCCTCCTTTCACACGTCCTGCGTGCTGACGTCACACACCTTAATGTGAGGATGAACAAGTGATCAGTGAAGATCAAATATTCATATCAATATATTCATTAATTAAAGTGGTAAAACTTCTGTGTCAAAAATATTATAAACATAATTAATTATATTGATGAGTTATTGTCTCTTTGTCTTTCTTGTTTAATGAGATCCTGCGGGAGAAAACATGACAGATATTCTGATAAGGGACTGTTCGTTATTTATGATGGGGGAGACATGTCAAATTATTTATCAGCCCTGGGGAGAAAGTTATATTTTTTATTTTGGCTAATCGGAGGGGCATACAAATTTAAATGATTGTATTTTTTTATTTTACCTCACCATTTATCATAGCCACAGACTGTAGATTTAAACAAGTTTTAAAAAATTTAAGTTAAAGAAAACATTTTAGAAAATCACTTAAATTATACCATTTATCAGAGACAGTATGTGTAAAAAAAGTGTACATTTTCAAATATATATATATTTTAAAATGTATTATTACAATTATTATTTATATTTTTAAAGAAAATGTATTTAAAGGAAGCATTGGTAAAGAAAACAGCCAAATTACACCATTTATTATCAGCATAAACTGTAAACTAAAATAAATAAATGATTTTTAAAGTTTTATAGAAAGAAATTTTAAGGAAAACATATTTCTTTACAAATCGGCAAAATTCCTTAATTGATATGTCTCCAGAAATGTACAAACAGATATTACTGTTGGATTTTAACATTTCCTTGGACACATTGTATGTGAGGAAGACGTCTGTCAGTACAAAACAAATCACTTTTCACTGTCCACAGACAGTTTGAAACTGATGTTACAAAATTTATTTATAACAAACTGAACTTACTATTATTATTATTTTAAATTCTATCATCATAATTATGAATAATAAAATTATTAGAAACCAAAATGTGTCCAGTATAAGTTTCAACAATATAGAACCATATTATCTGATGTTCAGAACAAAAACTCTTTAGATCTTGAAGATATTTAATTATGACAACATCTGAATCAGAAAAACTTCATTGATCCCTCAGAGGAAACAGTAAAACATCACAGTCACACTAATGTGAAGCTCAGAGAATTATATGAATGAGTTTGTGAAAATAAAAAGTAATAAAAATATGTGCATCATTCTACAATATTTAATACTAATATATGAATATTTAAAATTATTAGATATGTGCATTATAAGATAACAGACAATATATAATAAATATGAATATATGATGCAAATTAAAAATATTAAATAAAAAATACTAAATATAATTATATTATTATTTATTTTCTTTTTTCTTATTTTTATATATTCTAATAATGCACAGTGTCTGTACCAGTTTTGTAAATGCACTCATAATCTTTATATTGCATTTGTGTAGTTACCAAATATTTCTTTATTCGTATATATTTACTTATGATCTGCACAAACTGGCAATGCTCTCAATAAAATGCTTTAACTACTAAAAATGATCATATTTGAATTTTAATTAAGTTTGATTTCTTAATAATAACTTCAAATATCATTGATTAAAACATAATTAATTAAATATAGTTGCTAAGTAAAATGCTAAATACATTTCATAGAAATATAGAATATGTGTATGATGCTACGATGTGAAACACAATATGAACAAAACTAGAATTAGAAAAAATAAATATTCTAAAAACAATAAACACGTGAGAGGTGTCGGAGAGAATGAATCAGGACACAGACTTTATATGATGTATTCAACACACTCAGAAAATATATCTTTTTGTCTTCTTATGTTTTATTTCATTTTATTTTCTATTTTTATGCAGTCTATAAATTTCATAAAAAATGTTTGCACAAAAATCTGTAGAAATAAAAAAACATGTACAAAAAGAAACTGACAGAGAGACAGTGGGCAGCAGATGGCAGCAAGGTCAAGACGACTCTGTGTGTGTGTGTGTGTGTGTGAGAGAGAGAGAGAGTTTCTATTCTTGTGAGACCTGTCTGAGCTGCAGAGAGAACTGTCCAGTTCTGTCTGCAGACTGCTGAACAGTCACATACAATAAATAAACACTCATCTATGGACTGTAACATGCTGCTACCTCTGATAGTGCAATATCACTAGGTCACTTTATTCTTTTATCACTGTACTGTGATGCACTTGTAATTTTAACTTTTTTTAAGTCATACCAGCATTTTATATTTTATTAGTATATTAGATAATTTATGCGTCCACTCCACTGTGAGCCAAGGTAACGAAATTTCGTCCCTCAGTGCTGTCTGCAGGTCGTGTGCTGTGTCCCTCAGCTCTGTCTGAAGCTCAGACAGGTTTCACAAGGATAGAAACACACACACTCTCTCTCTCTCTCTCTCTCTCACACACACACACACACACACACATACACACACACACACACTCTCTCTCTCTCTCACACACACACACACACACACACACACACACATAGCTGTTGGACAGATTATCGTCTCCCTGCAGGGTGGAAAGACGAAGACAATGTCCAGCTGCTCCACAACAATGCAGATCCTCCCTCTGTCCTCTGACATGACAGCTATGGGAGGAATGGGAGGAATGGGAGGACATGTCACTGATTTGAGTCCCAGCAGCTGCTGGTGTCCCTCCAAACGACCATCCCAACATCAGAGACAAAGACGCCGATCAGTAACTTCAGATCGATCACTGATCAGTTACAGAAAACGTCTGATCAACTGTGACAGTCTGCCTCATCTCCTTATCACCCCATCTCCTTGTCTCCTCCATTCTCATCTCCTCCCCCATCTCTTAACTTATTACCTTGAAGAAGGAAACAAACATGAGGAAACATGAGTTAGGGTAGGAAAATAAAGAAAGATGGAGCTAGTAAGAGAAAACCAGGGGCTAGGGAAGGAAATAAAAGAAGGAAGCAGGGAAGGAAATGAGGTGGGTAAGGAAAAAAGGTAGCAGTAAGACAAACAAGGAGGTAAGGAAGGAAATAAGGTTGCTGTAAGGCAAACAAGGATATAGGAAAATAACACAAAAATGTATTATTATTATTTATTAACCTTTATTTAACCAGGAAGATCCCATTGAGATTAACAACCTCTTTTTCGAGGGAGACCTGGCCAAGATAGGTAGCAGCAAGTATGAAGCACAGTTACAAATTACACAGATAAAACACAAACGAGGGGCGGCACGGTGGTGTGGTGGTTAGCACTCTCGCCTCACAGCAAGAGGGTTGCCGGTTCGAGCTCCGCTTCTGTGCGGAGTTTGCATGTTCTCCCCGTGTCAGCGTGGGTTCTCTCCAGGCACTCCGGCTTCCTCCCACAGTCCAAAGACATGCAGGTTAATTGATAACTCTAAATTGTCCGTAGGTGTGAATGTGAGTGTGAATGCTTGTCTGTCTCTATGTGTCAGCCCTGTGATAGTCTGGCGACCTGTCCAGGGTGAACCCTGCCTCTCACCCGATGTCAGCTGGGATAGGCTCCAGCCCCCCGTGACCCTCAAGAGGATGAAGCGGTTAGAAGAGGAAAATACAAACAAATAGTATTGAATTTACAAGCAGATTATGAAAAACAAGTACATGTAGTGGAGTCGGCCTCAAATATTCTTAGTTTGGATTTAAAGGCTCTCAAAGAAATTAACCCTGTTAGTTTCCAGTAATTTTGCAACATATTCCATGCTGAAGGTGCAGAGTAGACAAAAGCCTTCTTACCCAGTTCAGTACGGGCATATGGAACAGAAAGCAACAAGTAGTCTTGCGAACGAAAGGAGTAAGGACCAGCACTTCTCTGTGCAATTAAGGAACAAATGTAGGAAGGCAGTAGACCAAGTAATGCCTTATATATAAAAGTATACCAATGACTGAGCCTTCGGGTGGCCAGAGCAGCCCATCCAACCCGAGAGTATAACTCACAGTGGTGTGTCAGTGGTTTACAATTAGTATTGAACCTCAGAGAGGCGTGATAGACAGTGTCAACCATATGAAGACATTTAGCAGAGGCATTCATATATAAAAGATCTCCATAATCCAACACTGGTAAAAAGGTAGCAGCAACAAGTTGCTTTTTTTGCATTAAAAGAAAAACATAGCTTATTTCAAAAGTAAAAACCCAATTTTATCCTCAGCTTCTTCACTAATTTCTCTATATATGGCTTGAAAGTGAGGGAGGCATCAATCAAAACACCCAGGTATTTATACTCGAGACCACCTCTATTTCATTTCCCTCAAGAGTGGTCACTGAGGGGATAATTTGTGCCCTCTTCCTAGAATTAGAGAACAGCATAAGCTTAGTCTCGTCTGCATTGAGAACAAGTTTCAGCTGAAGTAATGAGTGCTGGACAACAACAAAGACTTTCTGCAGGGATTCAATGGCCTGAACAAGAATTGACCCACAGCAGTAAATAATTGTGTCATCAGCATAGAAATGCAAATTAGCATTTGTCACATTTATACCCAAATCATTGATATAAATAATGAATAAAAGGGGACCTAATACAGAACCCTGCGGCACCCCCTTGTGGACAGTAACAATATCAGAACACAGGCCATCATATTTAATGCAGTCCTATTACTGAGATAGTTGGTGAACCAAGTAACTGCTTGCTCCGAGAGTCCTGATTGCAAGAGTCTAAGTGTTAAAATATCGTGATCAACTGTTTCAAACGCTTTTGACAAATCAATAAAAAGAGATGCACAATGTTGTTTCTTGTCAAGTGCAACAGAAATGTTATTTACCACCTTCATTGCAGCTGTAATGGTACTATGCTTTTTCCTGAAGCCTGATTGATATTTTGATAAAATGGTGTTAGAATGTAAAAACCCCTTAACTTGCTCACTCACAAGAGTTTCAAGAACTTTGGACAGCACTTATAAATTAGATATTGGTCTATAATTAGTTAAAATCGCTGGGTCACCCCCTTTTAATAAAGGGAGAACAAAAGCAGATTTCCATATAGAAGGAATCTCATTCTTCTCCACTGTAAGATTAAAAAGGAATGCAAGAGGCTCTGCTACAAAATCAGCTGCCAGGTTCAAAAAGTAAGGATCAATTAAATCAGGTCCAGAGGATTTTCTGGGATCTAAATCTTTAAGGGCTTTAGGAACTTCTTGAACAGAGAAGGGTACAAAGTTGAAAGGCTGACCACTATACATTGGAAGGTCGGTGGACGGTCTCTCAGAGACAGATCCCACAGAATCAAATAGAGAACCAGAAGATATAAAATGCTTGTTAAAACAATTCAATACCTCCATTTTGTCATAGACAGGGGACAGAATCCTTTAAAACATATGTAGGTAGAGCTTGAGTGCTTTTACTCACAGAAAGAGAATTAATAACTCTCCAAAATTTCCGTGGATCATTAAGGTTCTCAGTGGTGACAGACAAATAATATTCAGATTTGGCTTTCTTGATAAAAGAAGAGCATTTGTTTCTCAATTGTCTGAAAACAAGCCAGTCATTAGGAGAACCTGTTTTCCTTGCCTTGGCCCAAGCCAGGTTACGCTCATAAATATTTTCTGCCAGCTCTGGAGAGAACCAGGGGTTTTCTCACCCCTTTACCCTAAATCTCCCAATAGGGACATGTTTATTCCCAATTTGCATAAAACCATCCCTAAAGAATGTCCAAGCTAACTCTACATCAGGGATCAAACCTATTTTTTTCCAATCAAAATTAGACAAATTATGATGATAGGCTTGGTCATTAAAAAGTTTAAGGTTCCTCTTATAAATGATATGAAACTTTGATGAAGGAGGCAGTGAAGGATATAAGGACCTAAGGAAGGTTTTAAAAGAAAGAAGGAAGGAAATTAATGAAAATAATGGGGTAAGAAAGGAAACAAGGAGGTAGGAGAGGGAAGAAGGGAGCAGTGAAGGAAACAATGAGGTAGGGAGGGAAATTAAAGGGAAGTTGGAAGCGAAGGCTGTTTAGAGCTAGGGAAGGAAACAAGAGGCTAGAGAAGTAAATAAAAGTATGAAGGAAGGAGTGAAGGAAAAGAAAGTGGGGTAAGAAAGGAAAAAGGAGGTAAGAAAGAAAAGAAGGAAGCAGTGAGCAGTAAAGAGAGGTAGGAAGTAATAAAGGACACATGTGACTCCTAAACATTTAAACTTGGGGGGTGGGGGGGGGGGGGGGGGGGGGGGGGGGGGGGTTCTCAGCTGCTGCGGTGAGAGAGGGAGGGGTCAAGGCTGCCCCCCCACCCCCCTCCATTCTTGTCCCTGTATAAACACTGATGCATTGTGGGGCAGGTGGTTCAGAGCAGCTGCTCCTGATACACTTCATTCAGCAGGTTAGACCCTCATCAACCCCTCAACACCCCCCCCCCCCACGCCACCACGGCGGTCAGATTTAGCTTCCAAACGTGGTCACAGAGAGATCAGGTTACAGCTGAACTACAACACTAACCAGGTGGAAACACAAGAGACTGATCAGCTGGTTATTGGTTATTGATCAACAAGTTATTGGTTATTGATCAGTACATGTTGTAGACAGAGATCAGTGTTGATCAGTGGAGAGCTGTAATTTCCCATGATGCTTCACTGTCTGCTTCAACACATTTTACAGGCCAGCTGTGAAACTGTGGAGGAAACAGACGAGTGGGTGGAGGGGGGGATATATCATCAATACAATATATCATCAATACAATATCAATACATCAATATATCATTACTACAATATCAATACATCAATACATCATCAATACATTAATATATCATCAATACAATATCAATACATCAATATATCATCAATACAGCATCAATATATCAATACAGCATCAATATATCATCAATACAATATCAATTCAGTATCAATATATGAATTTATCATCAATACATCATCAATACAGCAATATATCATCAATACAATATCAATACATCAATACATCAATATATCATCAATACAATATCAATACATCAATATATCATCAATACAATATCAATACATCAATATATCATCAATACAGAATCAATATATCAATACAGCATCAATACATCAATATATCATCAATACAATATCAATACATCAATACATCATCAATACAGAATCAATATATCAATACATCATCAGTATATCAATACAGCATCAATACACCAATATATCATCAATATAATACCAATACATCAATATATCATTAATACATCATCAATACAGAATCAATATATCAATACATCATCAATATGTCATCAATACAATATCAATACAGTATCAATATATCAATTTATCATCAATATATCATCAATACATCAATATATCATGAATACATCATCAATACAGAATCAATATATCAATACATCATCAATATTTCATCAATACAGCATCAATACATCAATATATCATTGATACATCATCAATACATCATCAATATATCATCAATTTATCATCAATACAGCATCAATATATCATCAATATATCATCAATATATCATCAATTTATCATCAATACATCATCAATACATTATTAATTTATCATCAATACAGCATCAATATATCATCAATATCAATATATCATCAATACGGAATCAATATATCATCAATACAGCATCAATATATCATCAATATCAATTTATCATCAATACAGCATCAATATATCATCAATATCAACATATCATCATTACAGCATCAATATATCATCAATACATTATCAATTTATCATCAATACAGCATCAATATATCATCAATATATCATCAATACATCATCAATATATCATCAATACATCATCAATTTATCATCAATATCAATATATCATCAATACAGCATCAATATATCATCAATATCAATATATCATCAATACATCATCAATATATCATCAATACATCATCAGTACATCATCAATTTATCATCAATATATCATCAATACAGCATCAATTTATCATCAATATCAATATACCATCAATACAGCATCAATTTATCATCAATACATCATCAATACTCAAGAGTCGGCTGATCAACAACAGCCTGTTATGTCCTCTTGATTGTAAAGGTTGCTAATCCCTGTTCTGGAGGCACATCAGGAGTTTCTAGGAGCTCTGTGGTGGTTCTGGTGGTCTTTAGGGGACTGTAAGAGTCCCTCGGGTGGTTCTGGTGGTCTTTAGGGGACTGTAAGAGTCCCTCGGGTGGTTCTGGTGGTCTTTAGGGGACTGTAAGAGTCCCTCGGGTGGTTCTGGTGGTCTTTAGGGGACTGTAAGAGTCCCTCGGGTGGTTCTGGTGGTCTTTAGGGGACTGTGGGAGTCCCTCGGGTGGTCCTGAGGGTCTTTAGGGGACTGTAAGAGTCCCTCGGGTGGTTCTGGTGGTCTTTAGGGGACTGTAAGAGTCCCTCGGGTGGTTCTGGTGGTCTTTAGGGGACTGTAAGAGTCCCTCGGGTGGTCCTGAGGGTCTTTAGGGGACTGTAAGAGTCCCTCGGGTGGTCCTGAGGGTCTTTAGGGGACTGTAAGAGTCCCTCGGGTGGTTCTGGTGGTCTTTAGGGGACTGTAAGAGTCCCTCGGGTGGTCCTGAGGGTCTTTAGGGGACTGTAAGAGTCCCTCGGGTGGTCCTGAGGGTCTTTAGGGGACTGTAAGAGTCCCTCGGGTGGTCCTGAGGGTCTTTAGGGGACTGTAAGAGTCCCTCGAGTGGTCCTGGTGGTCTTTAGGGGACTGTAAGAGTCCCTCGGGTGGCTGTATTAAACACAGTTGGAGACGTGTTCTCCTCATTCACAGACCAGAGGAACTTGCTTTGTCTTCAGTCTGCTGATATTCAGGTTCTTATCAGAACATCAGGACTTTTTCTCTGCAGACAGTTCCTCTTGTTTTCCCTTCATGCCGTCTGTCAGGCGTCCCCTTCAGTCTCACCTGGAGAAGTTTATTCAGGTGAAGACGAGTCTCAGCCTGCCGGACCGACGGGTGTCTGCTGATCTAAAGTCAGATCTGATGCTCTAACAAACACGCTCGGCCTGCTGGGAGCTGAAACACAGATCAGATGTTACAGATCTGTGTGGATCATCAGAGTCCTGAACAAGCAGCAAAGCATTCTGGGTAAGTTAGTAAGTAAAATTTATTTGTATAGCACTTCTCACAGAGAGAACAGAGATACAGAGAGACAAATGAAACAGCAGCAGTTGTTGCAAAACTAAATCACTTAGGACAAGTTAAAGAATGCCTGCCTATACAGGTAGGTTTTAAGGTGCTTCTTAAAAACTTCAACAAATGCTGTGGCTCTCAGATCCTGTGGGAGGGCGTTCCACAATCTGGGCACAATGGACTCAAAGGCCCGGTCGCCTCTAGTTCTGAGCCTAGAGCGAGGAACTGCCAACAGGCCGTGATCGGCCGACCGAAGTGTCCTACTAGGAGCGTATACATGCAGCAGGTCAGACAGATACTCAGGTGCCTGACCATGAAGGGCTCTATATGTTAAAACAAGGATTTTGAGCTGGACCCTAAAGCTGACAGGAAGCCAGTGTAGGGAGGCCAGGACAGGAGTAATGTGGCAGTTTTTGGATAAAGGACGAGCGAGGCTGTGAACACACAGCAGGCAGAGAGAGAGAGAGAGTCCTTGAGGACAAAACACTTCCTTCAGACAAAAAGACGTCACCAGGTGATATCAACACCAGCAGCTCACAGTCAGACTGATGGAACCAGGCGACAGTGTTCTGCCGTCTGAGCTCATCGTCTAGAATGTTCTAACTGCAGCACGTCTCAGGTCTGATGTGATAATGAAGATATTTGTAATAACTAAAACACACACACACACACACACACACACATCTTCATTCAGAAGTGGACTCTTCAATTTATCTGCAGCGTGACAAAGTGAGAAATAAACAACAACAAACATTAAATCTGCAGAGTGACGACTCGCCGAGGGCAGAAACACAAATATCACAGAAAAATGACCAAATCAACAAAATCTGCTAAAAAAAAAAACAGGCAGCAAAACAATCTGCTTCTGAAACACTCCGGGTACAACGTTGCGTGAAGGACAGAACTAAACTGGTGGAATTTTCCCTCCCAGCTCCCTTACTGTTAAAATGGAGGTGACGATGATGAAAATGAGGTTTTCTTCATCTCGTACAGTTCGTAACATTCATGGATCACTACATCATAACAAAGGACAAAACATGTCCTTGCAGCAGACGCTAAGGTTTGTTGTTTTGTTGTAAACTTGTGGCTCCAGTTCAGAGGGGGGAGGAGTCAGCGGGCACTCCGGCTTCCTCCCACAGTCCAAAGACATGCAGACTGGGGACTAGGTTAATTGGTGTTTGTCTCTATGTGTCAGTCCTGCAATAGGCTCCAGCCCCCCGCGACCCTCAAGAGGATGAAGCAGTTAGAAGATGAATGAATGAATGAATGCTACTTTATTTTTAATGCTAACATTTCCTTTAATGTTAACGTCACTTTATGTTTTAAATATCAATGCCATTTCATTTTTAATTGCTAACATTATTTTATGCTAATGTTACTTTACTTTTTATGCTATTGTTACCTTTCTTTGTAATGTTAACATTATCTTTTTAATGCTAATGCTAATGTTACACAGTTTATTTCTACATGTAGAGCTAACAGTGTGTAGCCTGTGTTAGCATTAGCGCTGCTTCTAGCTGTCTTTTCTGTTCTGATGAGGTCAGTAAAACTATCAGGACGAGAGCGTCACATTAATATTTATCGGATTGAGGATGTGTTTACACAACTTTCAATAAAAACAGGTTTTTCAGCTGTTGTAAATCACAGTGACTATGACAGGTCCGTGAGCATACAGTCATACATGTGCACACAAAGTATGAGGCTGATTGGTGCAGTAGTTTGAGAAATTTGTTGCAGAAACACACAACCAAACGTAAAATGACTGTAGCATCACCAACAGGCTGCAGCCACAAACTGAACAATCGACTGATGATTCTTACGCCCTGTTCTCACTGCAATACACTAACACCCGCTAACATCTGGGAAACTTAGCACTCACACCCGGGTCAAAAGACTCATCAGTAGTCACAAGTATTTATCGGCTCCTGCTCTGATCGGCAGTGATAGAAATAGAATGCCCAGATGAACGTGTTGATTTTAGCCCCTTGACCTTGAGATGCAACGATGGGCCGCCACAAAATACCGTCCATCTCCGTCCAAGCAGCGTTCAAACATCGATCCAAATCAGTCTGCGCCGAGTCTAAAGGACTGGATCAGTTAGAGATATGAAAAAGAAGGAACCACTGTAAAGCTGTCACAGGCCTCCGTGCTGCTGTTTACTAAACTGTTTCATGCCTGTTTTTGATGTTGAATGTGACATGCTAGAAAAAAACAAAAAACAGAAAGGTGTATTTGTCCACTGCAGCACCGTGCGCACAGCTCTGACCAACTGGTGACAGGAAAGAGTCTGTTGTCTGTGTCTGTGTACATGCATGCAAATGTTGGTGGGAGATAAACAGACCTGTGTGAGACTGTAACGTGTCTGGAGGAAGATGATGTCACAGTGTGATGAAGAGGATGAAGGATGTGGACCATCAGCTCCATTCACGACATCACGCGTTTTTGACTTCAACTGTCGACGTGTTAAAAGTGACAATCAACACTCATTAACACCTGACACACACACACACTCTGTGTACTCTGTGTGTTACTGATTCTCTGCTGGTTATATTCATTTAACACCACAGTTACACTGCAGTGTGTGTGTGTGTGTGTGTGTGTGTGTGTCGGAGCCTGCAGAGAGGGAGTGTGTCAAATGAAGAGGGAGGGCGGGTGGAGGACGGGTCCTCCTGTCGTCCGTCTGCAGCTTCAAACACTCTTTAAAATAACCTGCGGAGGAGCACAGTGTGTGTCCGTGTGTGTGTGTGTTGATGCATGTTTGTGTGTGTGTGTGCGTTGAAGGGCGGCGGGAGCGAACACACACTGAGCTGAATATTAAGGAGCAGTGTGACATTAAAACAGGAGGAGGCGTCAGCTGAAGGTAAGAACTTAACTTTATTCTCTGAGCTGCGACTGTTTGAACCTTTAAACAGGAAGAACAAAGAACGAGCTTCTGACGCATCAGGAACTGTCACATCATGATGTCATAAGTGAACATGTCTGAGTCACACAGACGTTTTCTGTGCGTTGATACTTTTACTTTAACGTTGTTCAGCTGAAAACACTGAGGAGCCATTTTACATCTGTCAGAGGATTTTTATTCTGCAGCATTCAGAACTCGGCGTCTACGTTTTATTCTAGCAACATTTAAAGTGTTTCCATGGCAACCAGGTTTTTTAAATACTAATATTACTTTATTTTTATGTTACTTTATTTTTTATGCTAACATTACATTATTTTTTAATACTAATGCTATTTTATTTCTAATGCTGATGTTACTTTATTTCATAACAAACTTTTTTCTTTGTGCTAATGATGCTTTATTTTGATGCTAGCATGACTTATGTGCTGATGTTGCTTTACTTTTTCTGCTAACAGTAGTGTCTTTTATAAATAACTTTTTCTTACACTAATGTTACTTCATTTTTGTAACTTCAGTGCAACTTTATTTTTAATGCCAACATGATTTTTATACTAATGGTAGTTTATTTGTAATGCTGACTTTATTTTTTAGTGCTAACTCTGTTTTATTCTGATGTTACTTTTTTTAAACTAATGCTACTTTACTTTTAACACTTCCATGATTTTTATGCTAATGTTACTTTATTTTGTAACGTTTACTTTATTTTTAATGCTAATATTACTCTTTTATTTTCTAATGCTTACATTACTTTATCTGTTATGCTAATGTTACTTTATTTTTTTTAATGCTAACATTACACAGTTTATTTCTAGCTGTAGAGCTAACGATGTGTAGCCTGTGTTAGCACAGCTTGTAGCTGTCTTTTCTGGTCTGAGGTCATTAAACAATCAGGACGAGAGCATCACATTGATATTAATATTTAAATATTAATTTCCAGTGAAGGATCTGAACACGTCCTCCTCCACTGAACGCCTCTACGTGAAGTGAATGTTAGTTTCTGTCTTCAGGCTCACAGCTGATTACAAACAGCTGTGCATCGTTTAGCTCCATTTTCAGGTTAAACCACACGTTTCTTTGAAACAGTGTGAAACAGGCTTTACGGGACGTTTTGATTTCAGGTTGTGTCAGCGGTGTTACCCAATCAGCATCACTTACCCTACATACCATTTTTGGTTTTATTTCACATTTTCTTTGGCGATGTCAGCGTAAATTTCCCATGATGCCAAATTAAACTCCACCGTACTAAAAGTCAGCGCCTGCGTCACGCAGCAGGATGTTTAACGCACTGCTGTCTCAGTTTAAATACACGTTACGTTATGTTGTGTCTGAGCTGAACGCCGCTCTGGTTTCTTGTTTACATTTAAGAGATCAGCTGACAGCTCTTCTGGCAGCTGCCCCCCCCCCCCCCCCCCCCACACACACACACACACGGTCCTGTGAGTAGATTATTCTGAAAGTCTGACCTGTCAGAGCTTAAAACACCTGAGACACTTTGAAATGTTTCCTTTGTTGTGGCGCTCTGGATTCAGCCGCTCTCAGCTGGTCTCAGCTTCCTCTGTCACGTCTGGTCATCACTGTTTGATGATGTCAGCTCCACAGCGTGAAGATGATCAGAGAACATAGATGAAGATGAGAATCACAAACTGATTTACACAATCCCCCATTTTAAAAAAATGAATTTCAGGCTCAGTTTCAGGCACCAGCAGCATTTAGCTGAGTCCCAGCAGGTTACAGAAACATTTCATTCAGTCTTTTTTAACGCACTGAAGAGTTGTGTCTTTGTTTGTCTCTAAGCTTTCTTTACACTTTCTTTGCGTTTTCTTTAAGTATTCTTTATGTTGTCTTACGCTTTCATTACGCTTTCTTTATGTTTTCTTTATGTTGTCTTTACGTTTTGTTTACACTTTCTTTACGTTTTCTTTATGTTTTCTTTACCTTTTCTTTAGGTAGTCTTTATGTTGTCTTTACGTTTTGTTTACACTTTCTTTACGCTTTCTTTACGTTTTCTTTATGTTTTCTTTACGTTTTCTTTAGGTAGTCTTTATGTTGTCTTTACGTTTTATTTACACTTTCTTTACGCTTTCTTTACGTTTTCTTTATGTTTTCTTTACCTTTTCTTTAGGTAGTCTTTATGTTGTCTTTACGTTTTGTTTACACTTTCTTTACGCTTTCTTTACGTTTTCTTTATGTTTTCTTTACGTTTTCTTTACGTTTTCTTTAGGTAGTCTTTATGTTGTCTTTACGTTTTATTTACACTTTCTTTACGCTTTCTTTACGCTTTCTTTATGTTTTCTTTATGTTGTCTTTACGTTTTCTTTAGGTAGTCTTTATGTTGTCTTTACGTTTTCTTTAGGTAGTCTTTATGTTGTCTTTATGTTTTATTTACACTTTCTTTACGCTTTCTTTATGTTTTCTTTATGCTTTCTTTATGTTTTCTTTATGTTGTCTTTACGTTTTGTTTACACTTTCTTTACACTTTCTTTACGCTTTCTTTATGTTTTCTTTATGTTGTCTTTACGTTTTCTTTAGGTAGTCTTTATGTTGTCTTTACGTTTTGTTTACACTTTCTTTACGCTTTCTTTATGTTTTCTTTATGTTTTCTTTACGTTTTCTTTAGGTAGTCTTTATGTTGTCTTTATGTTTTATTTACACTTTCTTTACGCTTTCTTTACGCTTTCTTTATGTTTTCTTTATGTTGTCTTTACGTTTTCTTTAGGTAGTCTTTACGTTTTCTTTAGGTAGTCTTTATGTTTTATTTACACTTTCTTTACGCTTTCTTTATGTTTTCTTTATGTTTTCTTTACACTTTCTTTATGTTTTCTTTATGTTGTCTTTACGTTTTCTTTAGGTATTCTTTATGTTGTCTTTACGTTTTGTTTACACTTTCTTTACGCTTTCTTTATGTTTTCTTTATGTTTTCTTTACGTTTTCTTTAGGTAGTCTTTGTGTTGTCTTTATGTTTTATTTACACTTTCTTTACGCTTTCTTTACGCTTTCTTTATGTTTTCTTTATGTTGTCTTTACGTTTTCTTTAGGTAGTCTTTACGTTTTCTTTAGGTAGTCTTTATGTTGTCTTTATGTTTTATTTACACTTTCTTTACGCTTTCTTTATGTTTTCTTTATGTTTTATTTATACTTTCTTTACGCTTTCTTTATGTTTTCTTTATGTTGTCTTTATGCTTTCTTTATGTTTTCTTTATGTTTTATTTATACTTTCTTTACGCTTTCTTTATGTTTTCTTTATGTTGTCTTTATGCTTTCTTTATGTTTTATTTATACTTTCTTTACGCTTTCTTTATGTTTTCTCTATGTTTTCTTTATGCTTTCTTTATGTTTTCTTTATGTTTTATTTATACTTTCTTTACGCTTTCTTTACGTTTTCTCTATGTTTTCTTTATGTTTTCTTTACGTTTTGTTTACACTTTCTTTATGCTATCTTTATGCTTTCTTTACGTTTTCTTAACGCTTTCTTTAGGTATTCTTTATGTTGTCTTTATGTTTTGTTTACACTTTCTTTACGCTTTCTTTACGTTTTCTTTATGTTTTCTTTACGTTTTCTTTAGGTATTCTTTATGTTGTCTTACGCTTTCTTTACACTTTCTTTACACTGTCTTTACGCTTTCATTACACTTTCTTTATGCTATCTTTATGTTTTCTTTACGTTTTCTTTACGCTTTCTTTAGGTATTCTTTATGTTGTCTTTACATTTTATTTACACTTTCTTTACGCTTTCTTTATGTTTTCTTTATGTTGTCTTTATGTTTTGTTTACACTTTCTTTATGCTATCTTTATGTTTTCTTTCCGTTTTCTTTACGCTTTCTTTAGGTATTCTTTATGTTGTCTTTACGTTTTATTTACACTTTCTTTATGCTATCTTTATGTTTTCTTTCCTTTTTCTTTACGCTTTCTTTAGGTATTCTTTATGTTGTCTTTATGTTTTATTTACACTTTCTTTACGCTTTCTTTATGTTTTCTTTATGTTGTCTTTACATTTTCTTTACATTTTCTTTACACTTTCTTTATGTTGTCTTTACGTTGTCTTTATGTTTTCTTTATGTTGTCTTTATATTTTCTTTATGTTTTCTTTACGCTTACTTTATGTTTTCTTTATGTTGTCTTTACGCTTTCTTTGTTTTCTTTACATTTTCGTTACACTTTCTTTATGTTTTCTTCACGCTTTCTTTATGTTTTCTTTATGTTGTCTTTACGCTTTCTTTGTTTTCTTTACATTTTCGTTACACTTTCTTTATGTTTTCTTCACGCTTTCTTTATGTTTTCTTTTGTTGTCTTTATGTTGTCTTTACGCTTTCTTTGTTTTCTTTATGTTGTCTTTACGCTTTCTTTGTTTTCTTTATGTTTTCGTTACGCTTTCTTTACGCTTTCTTTATGTTTTCTTTATGTTGTCTTTACGTTTTTTTTTTTACGAATTTTTATTTCCTTCAAGATCTGGAATTCTATGAATTTATACATAAACAGTCCGACTGTGTGAAAAGTGTCGGAAGTTTTCAGATTCAGATTCAGACCTCCTGTACGATAATTTAAACTCCTCCGCTCTGTGGGTAAAGACAACGTGAAGTTACACAACACTTCATGTAAAGTTACGTACTTTATGTTAAGTTATGTATAAATACATACCTATGTAAAGTTGCATACCACTTAATGTAAAATGATATATTTCATGTAAAGTTACTGAGGTTAGGTTCAGGTAAAGAAACATGGTAACGATGTAAGTTCACACAGCAGCCTTGTCCTGGAGAAGGTTTTATGTTTTATACCCCATCTAACGCCCCGACCTCCAACCTTAAGGGACCATTTCCATCTTTATTCTTTATTCCCATCAGCGTGTCGGTCACGTGATCACAGCCTTTGACATACACGGGTTATACAGGAATGAGTGGCTCAGGATTATGTGCGATATACGCGAACATTGGTTTATTTTAAGTGTTTGTTTATTTACTTTATTAATCCCCCTGAATGGAAATTCAGTGTTTTCACTCTTGCTTGTCAATTACACACAGGTCTGAAAGACACACACATGCACAAACAGGACCTATACATGCACAAAGTGGAGAGATGTCAGAGTGAGGGGGCTGCCCTTGGTGAGGGGGGGGGGGGGGGGGGGGGGGGGGGGTTCGGTGCGTTGCTCAAGGGCACCTCGGCAGTGCCCAGGAGGTGAACTGGCACCTCTCCAGCCACCAGTCCACGCTCCATATTTTGGCCCGGACGGGGACTCGAACAGGCGACCCTCCGGTTCCCAGCCCAAGTCCCTATGGACTGAGCTACTGCCTTATTTGTTATGGGAAAACAAACAACATCAAAACATGAAGGAACAAAAGTTCAGCAGTACGAGGTTCACGTGTGGGATGAGGTGGAGATAAAACTGGAAATACTCGAGTACTTGAGTAAATGTTCTCAGTTACATTCCACCGCTCAGTAAACAGATTATATTTTTACAGATTTTTGTTCTGGTACGGACACAGAGGACTTATATCTGCAAATACAAGCGTGTGTGTGTGTGTGTGTGTGTGTGTGTGTGTGTGTCCATGTTGAAGCATTAAATTGGCCACCTGTTGCTATCCATTCACATTCACTCACAGACACACACACACACACACACACACACACACATTCGCTTCATTCTTTTCTTTCTCAAGCAAACACACTGAAACAAAAGATGTGTGTGTGTGTGTGTGTGTTCACATACCAGAACACACACACACACACACACACACAGCCAGTCAGTAGTCGAGGCATGTCAGTTCCTGTTCTGTAATCTCTGGAAAAATGATCCTGCTCGTTATTTCCTGCCTCCTGCCAGTCGAGTGTGTGGGCAGAGTGCCCCGAGGGTCCGTCACTACAGCAACAGGCTGAACAGACTGAAGCTGAACGCAGGAGGAAGAGGAGTACGAAGAAGAAGAAGAAGAAGAAGAAGAGACAAACAACATGACAAGGTCTGACGGGAGAAACAAGGAGGAGATCTGAGGACATCAAACCAGTAGGAGAAGAAGAAGACGGAGGAGGAGAAGGAGGAGTAGGAGGGGGGGACAAACAGGAAGCAGCAGGTAGGAAAAGGAAGCTGGAAACACTCCTGGCTGCTGCAGGTCCAGGTGTGCAGTGTCTCTCTCAGTTGAACTTCCTGTCCATGTCACTGACGTGTTGACGTCAGCCGGTATGTTAGTTTGGAATTTGTTGCTGCCATCTTGGACCAGGTGAGACTGCAGCTCTCCTGTTTACATGTATTTGTTTACAGGAGCGTCTGCACTCTGATGTGGTAGCGATGTTACCGTTAGATTCAAAGGCCAATGAGGCGCCAACGTGCAGTGTAACGTATTCATGCCCTGAACAACGTCCAAGAAGTTTGTGTCACAGGAAATCAAACAATAAACTCAACTGTAAACAAAAGGTTGTGAAGAAATTACACAAATAATTTGTTTACAACGTGTACGTTTTACTTTTTGTTTGAATTTACTCAAATCTGATGATGAACAGGAGCAGGCTGCGTTCACAAACACTGCATCACCGCACTGTTTGACTCCTACTGCAACATCCTGTGACATCGTCTGTCAAGACGATGTGTCGACCAATCAGATACGTGAAAACTCAGACTCAGTGATTCATCACTTGAATAATATTTGATTAATTTGAATGGAATCAATTAAATAAGTGAATTTAACTATAATCAAATTAATTTAATTAATTTGCTGACATTTAACTACATTTGAGTTAATTTGATTCAATTAAATTAAGCTAAAATAATCTATTAAAAATAGATGAATTGTTTGATTGAAATTCGATTGCATTTCCAAAGATAAATTCAATGTTGCCATATTAAAATGATTTATTTTAATTACATTTATTTGATCAATTATAATCAAATGATATTGATTGATTCATTTATAATTTATTATATCTGAGTTAATTTGATGTCAGTTAATGTAAGTAAATGATTTGATTGAAATAAATTAACTTACATTCTGACTTCATGAATTTTATTTAAAAATGTATTTATTTCATTAATTTATTCAAATACATTTAATCAAATTTTTTGATTAACTCTAATCAAATTAAATTGATTAATTTACATCTATTTTACTAAATTTGAGTAAATTTGATTCAGTTTCAATGAAAGTAAATTATTTGTTTGGAATAAATTAGAAAAAAAAAGGAATTTAATTAATTTCATGTTATTAATCAAATTAATTAAATTAAAATAATACATTGATTTAGATTTAGTTAATTTGAATAAATTAAGGTAATTAATAAATCTGCATAAAGAAATTAATGAACTAATAAAATTAATTTGTTCTTATAAAATCATTTACTTACATTGAATTAATAAAATAATTAAATTGAACCAAATTAGCTCAAATAATGTTGAATTAGGAATAAGTAGATCAATTTAATTTGGTTATAATTAATCAAATAAATGTCATTAAAATAAGTCATTTGAATTAGGCTACATTTAATTAATCTTTGTAAATTCTTTCTTTGTAAATCAGATTACAACAAATTTATTAATTTAATAATTTCAATCAAATAATATACTTACAACGAATTCATTAAATTAGCCTGATTTAAGTGAATAAAATTTACTCAAACATCTTAAAATATTAGTAAATTAATTCATTTAATTCTATGTTAGTTCATCAAATTGATTTAATTAAAATAATCAATTGGTTTAGATTTAATTCATTTGAATAAATAAATAAATGACAGAAACAGATTTAATTGTCTATGTCAATTTGATTTAATCGAAAATATTGAATTTAAATACAGCATTTAAATTAAAAACTATATCAAATGAATTTACTTGAATTACATTTAATTAATTCATGATTTATGTCATGTGATGTCACCTCCAACTAAAATCTAACTGAATGAAAATAATTATTTGTTTTTCTTTCGGCATCAAAATGTTTAATAATGAAAGACTAACGAGTCGTTTAACAAGGATTCAAAGTGTAAATAATAAATTAATAAAACAAATAGGTGATAAACTTCCTGTCAAAGACAAGGGTAAATGACGCCCACATCAAGACTTGCAGGTCAGCGTCTGATGAGTCCAGCTGAGAGACACAGTTCTGATCTGAGGTCTGATTTAACAGTAAATAGGAAGAATTCTGGACAGGAAGTGTGTGTGAGCGCGTGCAGTGTTACACGTGTTAACAGCTGATCCCACAGCGGCGGCAGGTTGTCTGATTTATGCGTCTCACACTTGGCTGAGACGTCTCACCTTTCAGGAGCCTCCTTGTGTTTATCCAACACGTCTGTCTCCTCTGTCTCAGGTTGTCTCCGTCCCCCAACGTCTCCGCCATGTCTTCAGCCAGAGCTGCAGCCGTCCTGCTGAGCTGCTGTGTCCTCGTCCTCGTCCCGCCCTGCAGGGGTCAAGGTAAGGTCACCTGGTCACATGTACGCTGTAGTAACTCAACCTCAGTTAGGTCTGACCTACTGACAAAGCTGCAGAGGGATGCTCGCCGCACTGACTGACCGCTGACTGACTCACTGACTCACTGACACACTGACTGACTGACTCACTGACTCACTGACTCACTGACACACTGACTGACTGACTCACTAACTCACTGACTGACTGCTGACTCACTGACTGACTGACTGACTCACTGACTGACTGACTCACTCACTCACTCACTCACTGACTGACTGACTGACTGACTGACTCACTGACTCACTGACTGACTGACTGACTGACTGACTGACTCACTCACTGACTGACTGACTGACTGACTGACTCACTGACTCACTGACTCACTGACTGACTGACTCACTGACTCACTGACTCACTGACTCACTGACACACTGACTGACTGACTGACTGACTGACTGACTGACTGACTGACTGACTGACTCACTGACTCACTGACTCACTGACTGACTGACACACTGACTGACTGACTGACTGACTGACTGACTGACTGACTCACTGACTGACTGACTCACTGACTGACTGACACACTGACTGACTGACTGACTGACTGACTGACTGACTGACTCACTGACTGACTGACTGACTCACTGACTCACTGACTGACTGACTGACTGACTGACTGACACACTGACTGACTGACTGACTGACTGACTGACTCACTGACTCACTGACTCACTGACTGACTGACACACTGACTGACTGACTGACTGACTGACTGACTCACTGACTGACTGACTGACTGACTGACTGACTGACTGACTGACTGACTCACTGACTCACTGACTGACTGACTGACTGATGACTCACTTACTGACTGCCTCACTGACTGACTGACTGACTGACTCACTGACTGACTGACTGACTGACTGACTGACTGACTCACTCACTGACTGACTGACTGACTGACTCACTGACTGACTCACTGACTGACTCACTGACTGACTGACTCACTGACTGACTCACTGACTGACTGACTGACTCACTGACTGACTCACTTACTGACTGCCTCACTGACTGACTGACTGACTGACTCACTCACTCACTAACTCACTGACTGACTGACTGACTCACTGACTGACTGACCGACTGACTGACTGACTGACTCACTGACTGACTCACTGACTCACTGACTGACTCACTGACTGACTGACTGACTCACTCACTCACTAAATCACTGACTGACTGACTGACTCACTGACTGACTGACTGACTGACTCACTGAGTGACTGACTGACTCACTGACTGACTGACTCACTGACTGACTGACTGACTGACTGACTGACTGACTGACTGACTGACTGACTCACTGACTGACTGACTCACTGACTGACTGACTGACTGACTGACTGACTGACTGACTCACTGACTGACTCACTCACTGACTGACTGACTCACTGACTGACTGACTGACTCACTGACTGACTGACTCACTGACTGACTCACTGACTCACTGAGTGACTGACTGACATACTGACTGACTGACTGACTGACTCACTGACTCACTGACAGACTGACTCACTGACTGACTGACTGACTGACTCACTGACTCACTGACTGACTGACACACTGACTCACTCACTCACTAACTCACTGACTGACTGCTGACTCACTGACTGACTCACTGACTCACTGACTCACTGAGTGACTGACTGACATACTGACTGACTGACTCACTGACTCACTGACTCACTGAGTGACTGACTGACATACTGACTGACTGACTGACTGACTCACTGACTGACTGACTGACTCACTGACTGACTGACTCACTGACTGACTGACTGACTGACTGACTGACTGACTGACTCACTGACTGACTGACTCACTGACTGACTGACTGACTCACTGACTGACTCACTGACTGACTCACTCACTGACTGACTGACTCACTGACTGACTGACTGACTGACTGACTGACTGACTCACTGACTGACTCACTGACTCACTGACTCACTGAGTGACTGACTGACATACTGACTGACTGACTCACTGACTCACTGACAGACTGACTCACTGACTGACTGACTCACTGACTCACTGACTCACTGACTGACTGACACACTGACTCACTCACTCACTAACTCACTGACTGACTGCTGACTCACTGACTGACTCACTGACTGACTGACTCACTCACTCACTCACTAACTCACTGACTGACTGACTGACTGACTGACTCACTCACTGACTGACTGACTGACTTACTGACTCACTGACTCACTGACTGACTGACTGACTCACTCACTGACTCACTGACTGACTGACTCACTGACTGACTGACTGACCGACTGACTGACTGACTGACTGACTGACTGACTGACTGACTGACTGACTGATGACTCACTTACTGACTGCCTCACTGACTGACTCACTGACTGACTGACTGACTCACTGACTGACTCACTGACTGACTGACTGACTGACTGACTGACTCACTGACTGACTGATGACTGACTGACTGACTGACTGACTGACTGACTGACTGATGACTCACTTACTGACTGCCTCACTGACTGACTGCCTCACTGACTGACTCACTGACTGACTGACTGACTCACTGACTGACTCACTGACTGACTGACTGACTGACTGACTGACTCACTGACTGACTGACTGACTCACTGACTGACTCACTGACTGACTGACTGACTCACTGACTGACTGACTCACTGACTGACTGATGACTCACTTACTGACTGCCTCACTGACTGACTCACTGACTGACTGACTGACTCACTGACTGACTCACTGACTGACTCACTGACTGACTGACTCACTGACTGACTGACTGACTCACTGACTGACTCACTGACTGACTGACTCACTGACTCACTGACTGACTCACTGACTGACTGACCGACTGACTGACTCACTGACTGACTCACTGACTGACTGACTGACTGACTGACTCACTGACTGACTCACTGACTGACTGACTGACCGACTGACTGACTGACTCACTGACTCACTGACTGACTGACTGACTGACTGACTCACTGACTCACTGACTCACTGACTGACTCACTCACTGACTGACTGACCGACTGACTGACTCACTGACTGACTCACTGACTGACTGACTGACTGACTGACTCACTGACTGACTGACTGACTGACTGACTGACTGACTCACTCACTGACTGACTCACTGACTGACTGACTGACTGACTGACTGACTCACTCACTGACTGACTCACTGACTGACTCACTCACTGACTGACCGACTGACTGACTCACTGACTGACTGACTGACTCACTGACTGACTCACTGACTGACTCACTGACTGACTGACCGACTGACTGACTGACTCACTGACTCACTGACTGACTGACTGACTGACTGACTCACTGACTGACTGACCGACTGACTGACTGACTCACTGACTCACTGACTGACTCACTGACTGACTCACTGACTGACTGACTGACTCACTGACTCACTGACTGACTGACTGACTGACTGACTGACTGACTGACTGACTGACTGACTCACTGACTGACTGACCGACTGACTGACTGACTCACTGACTCACTGACTGACTCACTGACTGACTCACTGACTGACTGACTCACTGACTGACTGACTCACTGACTCACTGACTGACTCACTCACTGACTCACTGACTCACTGACTGACTCACTGACTCACTGACTGACTCACTGACTCACTGACTCACTGACTGACTCACTGACTGACCTGATGGTCTCTGTTGGTCCCTAATTGTCCCTGATGGTCTCTGTTGGTCCCTGATGGTCTCTGTTGGTCCCTAATTGTCCCTGTTGGTCCCTGATGGTCTCTGTTGGTCCCTAATGGTCTCTGATGGTCCCTGTCGGTCCCTGTTGGTCCCTGTCAGTCCCTGATGGTCCCTGATGGTCCCTGTCGGTCTCTGATGGTCCCTGATAGTCCCTGTTGGTGCCTGATTGTCCCTGATGGTCTCTGTTGGTTCCTAATGGTCCCTGATTGTCTCTGTTGGTCCCTGATGGTCCCTGATGGTCTCTGTTGGTCCCTGATGGTCCCTGATGGTCCCTGTTGGTCCCTAATGGTCTCTGTTGGTCCCTGATGGCCCCTTTTTGTCCCTGATGGTCTCTGATGGTCCCTGATAGTCCCTGATGGTCTATGATGGTCCCTGTTGGGCCCTGTTGGTCCCTGTCGGTCTCTGATGGTCCCTGATAGTCCCTGTTGGTGCCTGATTGTCCCTGATGGTCTCTGTTGGTCCCTGATGGTCTCTGTTGGTCCCTAATGGTCCCTGTCAGTCCCTGTCGGTCCCTGATGGTCCCTGTTGGTCCCTGATGGTCCCTGATTGGTCCCTGTTGGTCCCTGATGGCCCCTTTTTGTCCCTGATGTTCTCTGCTGGTCCCTGTTGGTCCCTGATGGTCCCTGTTGGTCCCTGATGGTCTCTGATAGTCCCTGATGGTCCCTGATGGTCCCTGATGGTCCCTGTTGGTTCCTGATGGTCCCTGATGGTCCCATTTGGTCCCTGATCGTCCCTGTTGGTCCCTGATGGTCCCTAATGGTCCCTGATGGTCCCTGATGTTCCCCTATGGTCCCTGTTGGTCCCTGATGGTCCCTGATGGTCTCTATTGGTGCCTGATGGTCCCTGATGTTCTCTATTGGTCCCTGATGGTCCCTGTTGGTCCCTGATGGTCCCTGATGGTCTCTATTGGTCCCTGATGGTCCCTGATGTTCTCTATTGGTCCCTGATGGTCCCTGATGGTCCCTGATGTTCTCTATTGGTCCCTGATGGTCCCTGATGGTCTCTGTTGGTCCCTGATGGTCCCTGATGGTCTCTATTGGTCCCTGATGGTCCCCGATGGTCCCTGTTGGTCCCTGATGGTCTCTGTTGGTCCCTGATGGTCCCTGTTGGTCACTGTTGGTCCCTAATGGTCCCTGTTGGTCCCTAATGGTCCCTGATGGTCCCTGATGGTCCCTGATAGTCCCCGATAGTCCCTGATGGTGTCTGTTGGTCCCTAATTGTCCCTGTCAGTCCCTGTTGGTCCCTGATGGTCCCTGTTGGTCTCTGTCGGTTCCTGTCAGTCCCTGATTGTCCCTGATGGTCTCTGTTGGTCCCTAATGGTCCCCGATGGTCCCTGTTGGTCCCTGATGGTCCCTGATGGTCTCTGTTGGTCCCTAATGGTCCCTGTTGGTCCCTGTTGGTCCCTGATGGTCCCTGTTGATCCCTGATGGTCCCTGATGGTCCCTGTTGATCCCTGTTGGTCTCTGATGGTCTCTGTTTGTCCCTAATTGTCCTTGTCAGTCCCTATTGGTCCCTGATGGTCCCTGTGTATCCCTGTTGGTCCTTGATGGTCCCTGTTGGTCCCTAATGGTCCTTGATAGTCCCTGATGGTCCCTGTTGGTCCCTGATGGTCCCTGTTGATCCCTGATGGTCCCTGATGGTCCCTGTTGGTCCCTAATGGTCCTTGATGGTATCTGTTGGTCCCTAATTGTCCCATTTGGTCCCTGATAGTCTCTGTTGGTCCCTGATGGTCCCTGTTGGTCCCTGTTTGTCCCTGATGGTCTCTGTTGGTCCCTGATGGTCCCTGATGATCCCTGATGGTCCCTGTTGGTCACTGTTGGTCCCTGATGGTCCCTGTTGGTCCTTGATGGTCCCTGATGGTCCCTGATGGTCGATGTCGGTCCCTGATGGTCCCTGTTGGTCCCATTTGGTCCCTGATGGTCCCTGATGGTCTCTGTTGGTCCTTAATGGTCCCTGATGGTCCCTGTTTGTCCCTGATGGCCCCTGATGGTCCCTGTTGGTCCCTGTTGATCCCTGATGGTCCCTGATAGTCCCCAATGGTCTCTGTTGGTCCCTGATGGTCTCTTTTGGTCCCTGATGGTCCCTGTTGATCCCTGATGGTCCCTGATGGTCCCATTTGGTCCCTGATGGCCCCTGATGGTCCCTGATGGTCCCTGATGGTCCCTGTTGATCCCTGATGGTCCCTGATAGTCCCCGATGGTCTCTGTTGGTCCCTGATGGTCTCTTTTGGTCCCTGATGGTCCCTGTTGATCCCTGATGGTCCCTGATGGTCCCATTTGGTCCCTGATGGCCCCTGATGGTCCCTGTTGGTCCCTGTTGATCCCTGATGGTCCCTGATAGTCCCCGATGGTCTCTGTTGGTCCCTGATGGTCTCTTTTGGTCCCTGATGGTCCCTGTTGATTCCTGATGGTCCCTGATGGTCCCATTTGGTCCCTGATGGCCCCTGATGGTCCCTGATGGTCTCTTTTAGTCCCTGATGGTCCCTGGTGGTCCCTGATGGTCCCATTTGGTCCCTGATGGCCCCTGATGGTCCCTGATGGTCCCTGTTGGTCCCTGATGGTCCCTGATAGTCCCCGATAGTCTCTGTTGGTCCCTGATGGTCTCTTTTGGTCCCTTTTGATCCCTGATGGTTCCTGATGGTCCCTGTTGGTCCCTGTTGGTCCCTAATGGTCCCTGATGGTCCCTGATGGTCCCTGATAGTCCCCGATAGTCCCTGATGGTCTCTGTTGGTCCCTAATTGTCCCTGTCAGTCCCTGTTGGTCCCTGATGGTCCCTGTTGGTCTCTGTCGGTCCCTGTCAGTCCCTGATGGTCACTGATGGTCCCTGTCGGTCCCTGATGGTCCCTGATAGTCCCTGATGGTCTCTGATGGTCCCTGTCGGTCCCTGTCAGTCCCTGTTGGTCCCTGTTGGTCCCTGCCGGTCCCTGATGGTCCCTGATGGTCCCTGTTGGTCCCTAATGGTCCCTGTCGGTCCCTGTCAGTCCCTGATGGTCCCTGATGGTCTCTGTTGGTCCCTAATGGTCCCTGATGTTCTCTGTTGGTCCCTAATGGTCCCTGTCGGTCCCTGTCAGTCCCTGATGGTCCCTGATAGTCCCTGTTGGTCCCTAATGGTCCCTTTTGATCCCTGATTGCCACTTTTGGTCCCTGTTCGTCCCTGATGGTCTGTTTTGGTCCCTGATGGTCTCTGTTGATCCCTGTTGGTCCCTGATGGTCCCTTTTGGTCCCTGTTGGTCCCTGATGGTCCCTGTTGGTCCCTGATGGTCCCTGATGGTCCCTGTTGGTCCCTAATGGTCCCTGTTGATCCCTGATGGTCCCTGATGGTCCCTGTTGGTCCCTAATGGTCCCTGTCGGTCCCTGTCAGTCCCTGATGGTCCCTGATGGTCTCTGTTTGTCCCTAATGGTCCCTGATGGTCTCTGTTGGTCCCTAATGGTCCCTGATGTTCTCTGTTGGTCCCTAATGGTCCCTGTCGGTCCCTGTCAGTCCCTGATGGTCCCTGATAGTCCCTGTTGGTCCCTAATGGTCCCTTTTGATCCCTGATTGCCACTTTTGGTCCCTGTTCGTCCCTGATGGTCTGTTTTGGTCCCTGATGGTCTCTGTTGATCCCTGTTGGTCCCTGATGGTCCCTTTTGGTCCCTGTTGGTCCCTGATGGTCCCTGTTGGTCCCTGATGGTCCCTGATGGTCCCTGTTGGTCCCTAATGGTCCCTGTTGATCCCTGATGGTCCCTGATGGTCCCTGTTGGTCCCTAATGGTCCCTGTCGGTCCCTGTCAGTCCCTGATGGTCCCTGATGGTCTCTGTTTGTCCCTAATGGTCCCTGATGGTCTCTGTTGGTCCCTAATGGTCCCTGATAATCCCTGTCAGTCCCTGATGGTCCCTGATAGTCCCTGTTGGTCCTTAATGGTCCCTGTTGAT